>CAUOFW020001558.1:600000-989434 GCA_963454935.2 Ilex paraguariensis
ACACCCTGACTATCACAATGCACCAGAACTCCTCCTTACTCTAAACCAAGCTCTTTAACCAACCATTTCACCTGCAACACGCCTCAGTCACTACCATGTGTTCTGCTTCAGTTGAAGATAGAGTCACTAATGATTATAACATGAATCTATAACAAATAGACCCTCCTGCAATCGTAAACACATACCCTACAGTAGTCCTGTTGTTATTCAAATCCCCAGCATAATCGACATCTATATACCACACAATTGAAATTGAATCATCCTGTTTTGCAAACACAATACTTTTGTTTGCTTTACCAATCAAACATCTAAAACCCACTTGAATGTCTTCCAATGCACTCTACTCGGATTAGTTATGTACTTGCTGATAATGCTAGCATCATGTGCTAAATCCGGTCTAGTACAAATCATTGCGTACATCTAGCAACCCACAACATTAACATAAGACACCTTTGACATATCCTGAATTTCTTCATGCGTCTTTGGACAATGACCTGCATGTAACCTGAAGTGATTCACCAATGGAGTTTATGACATAGTATTTCTAAGACAACCACAACTTTCCTGCCACTCGATCTCTACACATCTCCATATCAAATATCTTCCTAATAGCACCCAAATCTTTCATGCCAAACTCAATCCTTAACAAGAATTTCAATTTGTCAACCTTAGTCACCCTCTTTGCAGCAATTAACATATCATCAATTTATAGGAACAGAAATATATGAGAACCATACCCAAGACGTCTAACATAAGCACAACAATCATACTCACAAATCTGAAGCATATAGGAATTAACCTTTTGTACCACTGAGGTAAAAGCAAAAAAAAGAATAAAAAAAAAGAGTGGAACGAGGTTACAGAATTTCTAAAGAATTGCAAATCAAGCAAAGCTCAATGAGTGCTAGAGCGCTCCTTGTCTTTCAACAAATCCCCGACAATGGCATCAAAAAATAACTACAGCTTAAATAGTGTATCACGCGTAGGTTGTGCGAAGTAATAAATATTCTGAGAAATCCAAGGTTGTATCTCAAGGAATTGTGTAAACTTAGAATGCAAAGTAAAAATAATAGAAAATTGCTTTGGCAGTTGTTTGTTCAAAAAAAAACAGAAATTTTTTGGTTTAGAAATAGGAATTTGAAATATTAAAGTATCGGGGATGTCTTTTCAATTTTACACGGCAATTATTATAATTCAATTTTTGAACTCAATTGAAAATCAGCTGATGAGTGATTACAATTAGAATATTTAGCAGTTATAATATTGAAAAAATTCACAAGTACAATTAATATATTATTTAGACAAACCTAGATATGTAATTATAAATCATAAGTATTCACCGTGCCTGGAGTCTATGGTGAATCAAGTTATCTAACAACTAAAACCTATTTTTATCATAAAAAATAAATCAAATATTTTTATAAAAATTCTAATTTATTAATTCAAGCATGAAAAATCAGTTATTTGAGTCACAAGGAGTCTCAAACATTTGATGTACGGGGAACAACGAATCAATAAATTATACAAAATAAAAACTTTACTAAAAGACAAGTATTAAATTTAAAGAATAAATTATACGTTAAAAGAACATTGTATCAAAAATAATATCATGCTTTATTGAAAGTATATCCCCTAACTTTAGTTAGAGATTTAGCAATCCATAAGTAAATCAGAACAAAAGCTATATAGGAGTGCTAAGAGCAAAATGAATACAAAGCAAGGCATACACCCCTTTATATAGGATTTAGGAACCAAAAACCTAGTTTACATCAAAGTCTAAGGCAATTGGCCAACATTCATCATCACGTGGATGCAAGTTTTCAACCATCCGAACGCACCTTGTAGTCTTGGCCTTTCTATCCATCGCATCTGGACGCGTGTTTTAGTCCGTCCAGATGCACTTGGCAGTGTCTCTCTCATGCATTCACTGGAAGTTCTGTCTGAATACCCTTTGCTTTTTCGTCCAGATGCATATCTTCAACTTTTATCATTCATCTACTATTAACTCCATCCAGGTACACTTGATTCACCGTCCGAACGAGTGAAACAGAAGCTCCTTTTTGCCTCCTTACTTTGGATCTCTTCTGTTTTTATATTGTCCTTCAAATAATTAATTCTACCAATTTACCTACAAAAAAAAAAACACTACAAAAAGAAGATGATATCCAAAACTCAATCAATTCAACACAATTAATGCATTGCTCGATATAATTAGCCAACTAAAACTAAATAAATCATGCAATATTTCATGGCAAATCATTATCCTCTATACCTTGGTAACAAAGATCATTGCTAAGTTAGATTTAGTTATAATTTAAGCTTGTAACCATTTTCATTACAAATTGACAACTGTAAATCAACTTGATGTGAATACAGATCCAAAAATCAATAATAGATCGAGCTGCTTAATTTCTCTCTCTGTCTCTCTCTCTTAGTCTTACTCTTAATGTCACTCTCACTCACTCACTCGCTCACTCTCTCTCTCTCTCTCTCTCTCTCTCTCTCTCTCTCTCTCTCTCTGAGTGTGTGGTTTCTATCATTTGGAAAATAAAAATTGTAAACAAATTCATTTGAAAAACCAAAATTGAAATCAAATAGAGTGGGAAATTAAAAAATTCGAAGAACTTACATAGCCACTGATCCTCTATGTCCCATACTCTCCCTATGCTTTTTGTGTGTGCAACCTAAAGGCACTGGATATACAAAAAAGAAATCCCTCAAATTAAACAAGAGTAAGGAGATGAGCAGATAGTGAGGGATAAAGAATTACCTTGAAATGTCAATGGCGTGGTAGATGCTGGTGGTGGCAGTTGATGGCTTCGCTAATGAGGCGATCGCTGTGGTGGTTGATGACGGTGGTTGGGTTTGCGATTGTTGGTAAATGGTGTCAATGGCAGGGCTTCTGTTTCACAGAGGGCTGGTCTAGGTAGCATAGCCGCTATAGTGAGATGGGGAGACATGAGAGATATAAGGGGAGATGTGGTGACACTAAGAATTTTGGTGGTTGTTTTAGTGGTCCATTGGGGGAGAGGAGGAATGGAAAAGAGAGAGAGAATGAGAGAGAGAAGGTCTGTTGAAGGAGGAGAAAAGAATGGGGGAGAGAGAAAGGAGGTGAGCTAGATATTAGGTAGAGATGGGGAGGGAGGAAAGAGAAATGTGCATGATTGAAGGACTCTAAAAAAACTTACGGGCGGGAAAAATGTTTCACTGATCAATTTTGATCATTGGATCAATAATCTAAACCGCGAAAAGTTCAAAACAAATTAAGGATTTGAAATCCTTTATCCTTTAATATATAGATGGTTGAAAATTCAGAGGGGGAGATAAGAAATATCGAAGTGAGATATAAATGAAATGCAAATCGAATTGGAGAGAGAATAAATGGGTCTGGCTATTTGATTAGTCAATGGGCCAGTTTGATATACTCAAAATACCACGGTCCATTGGGATATCTTTAGTTGGCCAGCTTTATTGGGCTACCTATCAATCGTGCCTAATGAAATTAGCCTCCGTTTGGTAGCGCTTTTCAATTTACCTTTTTAAAGAAAAAAGTAAGTTTGATAAAATTTTATTTTTTGTTTAAAAAATAAAAACAACAAAATAAAAATATGTTTGATAAACTTATTTGGAATAGTACATTGAAAAACACACTAATATTCCAAAATACATGAACACACATAACAGTATACTAAAACACACGCACACAAAACACACACACAATTATGCTAATAGTCTAATATACCAAAACACACATACTAGTAAACAAAAAACACATATATTAATACACCAAAACAATATATGCGTATATTAATACACTAACACACACACATATTTTGGGTGAGGTAGACCAACGAGCATAGGGCGGTCTCTACAGGTTTGTAAGCCTAAACCACATAAATTACTTGCTCTATTGAGTACCAAGGGTGTTGTTTAGTCGGGGTCCGAACCATGACTCATTATATGTTTTCAAAACAATATTTTGCTGCAAAAAATATTTTCACTAAACCTAATAAGCCAAAGTAAAAATACAAAGGGTCACTTAAGGCTTTCCTAAGCATTGAAAGATATTGGAATGTCCTTCCTTCTTGTAGTTTTGTAGATTAAAGTCCTTCCATCTTGTAGTTTTGGATCTTTATCATTATAGTTTCATGATTGTGTATCTAGTAGAAATGTACATTGTGAGTTCACAAAATTATTCAATTATAATAAACAATTTCCTAACATTTGTGCTTTTGTATACTAGTGTGTGCGTGTATGTGGTTGATGTACTAGAGTGTGTGTGTGTTTGTGTTTGGTGGATTAGTGCATGTGTATTATTGTGTGTATTTTTTAATGTATTGGTGTATATTTTTTGGTGTAATAGTTTGTATTCTTTGATTTATTAGTATATGTTTATGTGTTTTGGTCTATTAGTGTGTGTGTGTGCTTGTGTATTTGGTGTGGTAGTGTGTGTGTATGTATTAGCGTGTGTGTGTGCATGTGTTTAGTGTATTAGTGTGTGTGTGTATATGTTTTAGTGTATTAGAGTGTGTGTGTGTGTGTGTGTGTGTTCTAGTGTATTAGTATGTGTGTGTCTGTTTGTTTCTTGGTGTGTTAATGTATATGTGTTTTGGTGTATTAGTGTGCGTATTTTTGGTGCATTAGTGTGTTTTTATAATTTGGTGTATTAGTGTGTGTTTATGCATGTTTTAGTGTATTAGTGTGTGTTTATGTGTGTTTTAGTGTATTAGTATAAGTGTATTTTTTGGTGCATTAATGTGTGTATGTGTGTGCCTTTTTTGTGTATTAGTGTGTGTGTGTGTGTTTATTTTTTAGTGTTTTAGTATATGTATTTTTTATTGTATTAGTGTATGTATTTTTTTGGTATATAAGAGCATGCGCGCAATTATTATTATTATTATTTTGTATATTTTTTTGTGTGTGTGTATTAGAGTGTGTGTGCTTTGGTGTATTAATGTATGCATTTTTGGTGCATTAGTGGGTTTCTCTGTGTGTGTGTGTGTTTTGTTGTATTAGAGTCAGTTTGTGCATGCATGTATATTTTGGTGTATTAGTGCGTGTTTGTTAGTGTATTAGTGTGTATATTTTTGGTATATTAGTGTGTGTGTGTCTGTATATTTTGATGTATTAGTGTGTGTGTATGTGTGCTTTGGGGTAATTATTGTATATATATTTTTTTTGGTGCCTTAGTGTGTATATTTGTGTCTTTTCTATGTATTAGTATGTGTGTGTTTTAGTATGTTAGTATTTGTATATTTTGGTGTATTAGTCTATGTGTGTGTATGCATATTTTTGTGTATTAGTGAAAGTGTGTGTGCTCGCATGTATATGTGTGTTTTGTATATTAGTGTATGTGTTATGATGCATTAGTGTGCGTTTTAGAGTATTAATGGGTGATTTTTTTGGTGTATTATTGTGTGTATTTGTGTTTTGATATGTTAGTGCTTGTGTTTTGTGAAAAAATTGTTATTTCCTTTAAAAAAAAAAGTAATTCTTTTTTTTTTTTTTTTGGCTTTAGAAAAACACTCTTTTTTTAATTTGATTTTTAAAAGTTATTTTTTAGATATAATACAAATGCTACTTTTAAATTTTTGCCTTAAAAAAGAAAAAAAGAAAGAAAGAAGGAAAAGATACTTTAGAAAAACATTATCAAATGGTGCTAATTACTTTCAATTTTGACCTATAATTCATTGTTTTTCATTTTACTCGGCCAATTTGCCCAGCCATGGATTTTATCTAATGGATTGCCTTCATAACCTTAATTGGGCCATTGTATCTGACCCACTGGCCTAGCCCATGGCCCTAATTGCTGGCCTATTAGGCTACCCACGGGTCGCATGTTTGGGGTGTCTATAGTCTGATTTGAGAAGTTTTGGCAATTTCCACCCACAATCAATTGTTGAAATGAATAACAACTATGAATTTGTTTCGAAGCCAATTGACCCAGTTACTTTTGGCCAATGTTCTTATATTTTCTAGCAAATCAAGGAAAAAAAAATAAAAGACGTGGAATTCAATTTTTCTTATGGTAAAACATGTCGAGTTCAGGGTAGGAAATTTTAATGGAAGAGCTTATTGAGTTTGTATACACATGTATTTCATCTTTCTGATAATATATGAGGCAACACCGTAATTTGAAACCTTGTACTAAGGTATCAACAACTGTATTATTTTATTAATACCCTTTAAATATAAATATGTACATCGATAAGAACTTTTTCAAATGTTTTTCAAGTTAATGAGTAATCGTGCCTTATAAGTTTTTGACAACGCAAACATTTACCAAACTTTACACCATATTTAACTATAGTGAGCTTTTCCGACTTGCAGAAGGTCATAGTACACTTTCATATGGTCATATACACTTATGCAACTATGAGACCATTTATAATATTAATAAGGACACCTTAAAGTTTGCTATTATGGTAAAGCTATAATTTAAAGAAAAACATGCTCTTTAATACAGTGATTAAAAAAATGTGCAATAGAAATGATGAAATTTTGGTAGACTTTAGGTGGGTAGAATGAAATTGATGGTACTAATTACAAAAATGATATATTCTCTATAATGAATTAATTAAACTAACATTTTTAATCGTAGAAATAGATTAGAGCTAAAAAAGTATGATTGGAAAGTGAAAAGACTTAACCTAGAGACTAAAGGTATATGATAATTTTTTTTCAGTACTTTTATTTTATTTATTAAGTATTTATTAAGTAACATTTGTTGTCTATTTTTCATTTTGCTTTTCTGGATTTGTTCCTTTTTTCGAAGTTTAATCATGTATATGGAATTACACATACACATGTAGCTTATTATATATATAATATAATCCTTTTTTGTGAAATGTGTATACTTTTTTTGATAGAATTATTATTCCACTTGAGTGAAACTACTGTAAATATTACCAAATGGTATGTACCTAACATAAATATTTTTTATTTTAAATTATATTTGTAAGCCAATATGTACATGGAAGGATACCTCCCAAGAAGGTAATTCCATTGTGGAGATTCCTAAAGTTCTCTATGTTTTTCAGCATATAAATACCAACTAAAACAAGCAAAGCATCACCTCTTGTGCTAAAAATACTTGTAAGAAAAATCATCATGTCTTTTTTAAATTTTCACACAAAAGTTTGGTTATAAAGAACAAGCGAACCAAAGGTCGTCAAAGAGTTGATATGAAAAAAATAGAGTGAAAAGATCATTATGCTACATTTTCAAAGCGTCCGTCAGGGATTTTTAAGAAGAAAATGACTAAATTTACTTAATATTTGGTCGATCGATTCCTCTATTACTATTCTTGCGTCCATTTATTTTGTATTTCTTTTATTTCCTCTATTATAGGCAAAAAATTTCTGTCATAAAAAAAAAAAAAAAAAGATAGCGCTAGCAAACATAACATTGAAGTACCAATATCACTTTCTTTATTCTTATTTTAAAACAAAATAACATTATTTCAAACTTATTTCACATTCAAAAATAATATATGTAGTATAATGATCTTTGTTACTTTCTATTTCTATCATACCAAATCTTTCACGGTCTTTGATGCATATGTTTTCCATAACCAAAAGTTTATACCAAAACTAAAAAAATAAGGTGGTAGATTTTTCAATATTTTTGTTAGCTCAAAGAGATGATGCTTTTAATATTTTGCTTGATATTTATTGGTAGCAAAATGAAACATCACCATGGTATTACTTACTTGAGTGGTACCCTTCCATATATGTTAATGTTTCGATTATTTTTTCAGCTTTCAATATACGACTCTCAATAATGTTACAATAACCAACTTTTGGTAAGAGAATTTTGGTAAGAGTAATATATTGTGTATCTATTTAACTCTTTCTATTTTTTCACTCATTAAAAATAATATTTTATTATTCCATTTTAAGATCATTTAGTATATCTCTTTTCATAGTTATTAACATCAATTTAGTTCTTTCGGCCTAAAATCTTGAAAAATGATCACCTTATTGATTAAAATTTTTAAATGCTTGGAGAAAGAAAGTAATATTTTTAAATTATAGGGCTCTACTATAATTGCACATTTTAATGTGTCCTTAGTGTATGACATGGTCTCATTTTTGCGTCTACCATATATGACAAGAAAAAAAAATTAATAACTAATGTAAATTGGGAAAAAAAAAACATCGAATCAATTTGACTAGGTCAACAACATAATAAAAGGGAAAAATTTCAGTCTAGATACTCTGGGTGTCCCAAAATAAGAAGTCTGTTTTCAAATTTCAATGTAAAACATCTATTGACTTTCAAATTCATCCTTTTAAATTAACATCGAATATTTGAATATTTACACTTTACAAGTGTACTTAAAAAACATATATCTTTTCACTTGGTATGAATGCATTAATTACAAATCTCCTTAAAAGTTAGAGTTTGAAAAATAAAGTTCAAATTTGAGGCAGATCGAGTAGGGTTTTTATGACAATTACTACAATGAGTAATGCCACAGAAACAAAATTTATTTACCAAATTTGCAGACTAAATTCATTGCTATCGTTGGATTACAGACGAATCTCAATATTGGATGAAGTCCACTGGTAATTCAATGGGAGCCACAAATTAGGTTCGTAAATTTTGTCGATAAGCATGTGATTATAAACATATATACTTTGACTATTCAAAAGCCTCTACTAAGCGAACATATGATTTATAGTTATGGGATTGTTATGATAAAAAAAATTATTGCCTAAACATATAATCTGGAGAAATGTACAACATTTGACTTTTTTTATTGTGTATCATAATCGAAATAGTCGTGGGTAATTGTATTGAAAAATTTTGGTCAAGGCATAAAATGGATTAGTTGATGCATCTTAAAAATCATTGATAAACTTGTTTTGACTCTCTTAATCTCATAACATATTGATGAGGAAAATTCAATCCAAGAAAAAATATAAAATTGTCTTAACAAAAAGTAGTAGAATAAGTTTAACACCACAAATTAAAAAAAAAAAAAAAGGAACTATTAAGAACAAAATGTTAGCCAAGATAGTGTCATTATTTTTTTCAACATTTATAAACACTGTACTCAAACTAAATATTTCAAATAAAAGCATAAGATTACCAAATAGCAAAAATGCATGCACAATCCTAATAGCTTATCGAAATCCCTTGTATGTTATAACATTCAACAAACAAAAGACTATGTAACAAATTTGCACACATACCGTGAAATTTGGAGAAAAACCAACCCCAACTGACAAAAACCAAATAGAGTTTGAAGTTAAAAAATTCGAAGAACTTACATAGCCACTGATCCTCTATGTCCCATACTCTTCCTGTCTTTTTCATGTGTGCAAACATAAAGGCACCAGATATACATAAAAAAAACCCTCAAATTAAATAAGAGTAAGGAGATGAGCAGATAGTGAGGGAGAAAGAATTACTTAGGAATGTCGAAGGTGTGGCAGTTTCTGGTGGTGGCAGCTGATGGCTTCGCTAATGTGGCAGTCACTGGGGTGGTCGATGGCAATGGCTGGTTTTGCGGTTGTTGGTAGGTTGTGTCGTTGGTGGGGCTTATGTTTCACAGAGGGGGCTGGGCTAGGCAACATAGTCACTGCGGTGAGATGGGGAGACATGAGAGATATAAAAAATATCCTTAGTGCACTGTGGTGACACTAAGGATTTTGGCAATTGTTTTAGTGGTCCGTTGGGGAAGAGGAGGAAGGGAGGAGAGAGATATAAGGTCTGTTGAAGGATGAGAAAAGATTGGGGAGAAAGAGAAAGGAAATGAGATAGATATTGGGCATAAATGGGGAGGGAGAAGAGAGAAATGCACATGATTGAAGGACTCAAAAAAAAAACTTATGGGCGGGAAAAGTGTTTCACTGATTAATTTAGATCATTGGATTAATAATTTGAACCATGAAAAGTTCAAGACAAATTAACAATTTAAAATCCTTTGTCCCTTATTATATAGATAGCTGAAAATTTGGAGGGAGAGATAAAAAATATCGAAGTGAGATATACATGAAATGCAAATCCAATTTGAGAGAGAATAAATGGGTCTGGCTATTTGATAAGTCAATGATCCGATATGAACTACTCAAAAGGAGAATTTAGAAGCTGGTACAAAAATTTAGACTTAATTGAGCGAAACTACATTAAAAAAACTTATTTAGCTCTAAGTGCATTTTTTTGAAAAAAATACTAAAAGGTCATTTATTACTTCATTGCTCTCTCTCTCTCTACATTGCTCTCTTACTCTCTCTTGTTTTCTTTCCCTCTCTCTCTCATTAATAATATTTTTCAAATATGTAAAGATTTAATTAATTTTGTCCTCTCTCTCTCTCCCTTATTCTCTCTCTCTCTCTCTCTCACTCTCTCTTCCTATTTTCTCTCACCTTACTCTTTCTCTGCTTATTCTCTCTCTCACATTATATAAACGTTACAACAATACAATTACATTAATCAGTTACACTAATTAGTTACAATTACCCTATAATACACCAAGTGGTTAATAATGTGTTCTAATAAACTAAATAATTATACTAAAAAATTATACGAAATTACAACGTCAAAACAATTTGTATTCAGTTATTTTCATAAACCAAAAATTTATACCATTTAGTACCAATTGTATACACTAAATTGAGTTTATCATTCCACAAAAAATTTTACCATTATACCAAATTTTGTGTAACTATGTCTTGATACTAAATGGTCTAACTCTTTGGTTTATGTAAATAACTAAATGACAAAATGGGTTTACATAATTTTGTATAATTATTTGGTGTAATTGTTTGGTTTATTAGAATGAATGAATAACTATTTGATATATTATAGAAAAATTATAATTGATTGGTGTAACTGATTAGTGTAATTTTGTTATTGTAACGTTGGGGAAGAGAGATGAAAAAAAAAATTAAATGTTTACATATTTAAAAAGAAAATTAATTATCAATGGTTGATAGAAATAGAAAATAGGGAATAGATATGGAGAGTAATGAGGAAAGAGAGAGAGATGCAGAGAAAATAGGGAGAGATAGTGAGAGAGTAATGGAGAAGGGAGAGGGAGAGAGATGGAGAGAATAAAAATTATTCTAATTTAAGGAACAGTAAAAAAAAATATTATTTAAATTTTATACCTAATCACAAGACGTTTTATTAAAATTGAACTTAATAGAGTAAAATATTTATCCATACACTTTCTCTTAAATAAGCCTAGAAAATGTATCCACACATAAAACCCTACTCAAAATACCATGGTCCACTTGCTTAGCTGTTGGGATAACCCTAGTTGGCCACTTTATTGAGCCGCCTATCAATCGTCCCTAATGAACATAGCCTCCATTTGGTAACGCTTTTCAATTTACTTTTTTAAAGAAAAAAATAAGTTTGATAAAATTTTATTTTTTGGTTAAAAATAAAAGCATTAAAATAAAAATATGTTTGATAAACATATTTGAAAAAGTACATTGAAAAACACACTTATATTTCAAAATACAATAACATACACAATAATACACTAAAATACACACACACACACACACACACTAATACTCTAATATAACAAAACACACATACTAGTACACAAAAAACACACACATATTAATACACCAAAGAAATACATGTGTATATATTAATACACCAACACACACACACATTTTGGGTGAGGTAGACCAACGAGCATAGGGCGGTCTCTACTGGTCTGTAAGCCTAAACCAAGTAAATTACTTGCCCTACTGAGTACCAAGGGTGTTGTTTAGTTTGAGTCTAAACCATGACTCAATATATGTTTTTAAAACAAAATTTCATGTAGCAAAAAATATTTTCAATAAACCGATTTAACCAAAGTAAAAATACAATGGGTCACTTAAGGTCTTTCCTAAGCATTGAAGGATATTGGGAGGTCTTTTCTTCTTGTAGCTTTGTAGATTAGATTCCTTCCTTCTTGTAGTTTTGGATCTTTATCGTTATAGTTTCATGACCATGGATCTAGTTGAGATTTACATTGTTAGCTCACAAAATTATTCAATTACAATAAGCAATTTCCTAACATGTGTGCTTTGTATACTAGTGTGTGCGTACAAGTGGTTTATGTACTAGTGTGAGTGTGAGTATGTGTGTGTGTGTGTGTGTGTTTGTGTTGGTGTATTAGTGCATATGTATTATTGTGTGTATTTTTTAGTGTATTAGTATGTATATTTTTTGATGTATTAGTATGTATTTTTTGATTTATTAGTAGATGTTTATGTGTTTTGGTCTATTAGTGTGTGTGTGTGTGTGTTTGGTGTGTTAATGTGTGTGTGTTTTGGTGTATTAGAGAGAAAGTGTGTGCGTTCTGGTGTATTAGTGTGTGTGTGTGTTTGTTTTTTGGTGTGTTAGTGTATTAATGTGTGTATTTTTAGTGCATTAGTGTGTTTTGGTATATTAGTATAAGTTTATTTTTTTGTGCATTAGTGTGTGTAAGTGTGTCTTTTTTTGTGTATAAGTGTGTGTGTGTGTGTGTGAGTGTTTATTTTTTAGTGTATTAGTGCATATATTTTCTATTGTGTTATTGTATGTATTTTTTTTTTTGGTATATTAGAGCATACGTGCAATTTTTTTTTTATGAGTGTATGCATGTGTGTGTATTTTTGGTGCATTAGTGGGTTTCTTCGTGTGTGTGTGTTTTGTTGTATTAGAGTTTTGGTGTGTTAGTGTGTATATT
Source organism: Ilex paraguariensis (assembly GCA_963454935.2). NCBI lineage: Eukaryota > Viridiplantae > Streptophyta > Magnoliopsida > Aquifoliales > Aquifoliaceae > Ilex > Ilex paraguariensis. The sequence continues at coordinate 612,686 of CAUOFW020001558.1, forward strand.
TTTGGTGTATTAGTTTGTGTGCGTATGTGTATTTTGATGTATTAATGCGTGTGCGTGTCTTTTTTTGTTGTATTATTGTGTGTATTTGTGTTTTGATATGCTAGTGTTTGTGTTTTGTAAAAAATTTGTTATTTTCTTAAAGAAAGGTAATTTTTTTTTTCTTTTAGAAAAACTTATTTTTTAATTTGACTTTTAAAATTTAATTTTTTGATATAAATACAAATGCTACTTTTAAATTTTTGCCTTAAAAAAAGCAAAAACAAAAAAAGGAAGAAGAAAAAGATACTTTAGAAAAACATTATGAAATGGTGCTAATTACTTTCTAATTTGACCTATAATTCATTATTTTCCATTTTCTTCCACTTTACCTAATGAATTGTCTTCATGGCCTAAATCAGGCTAGTCTATTTGACCCGCTGGACTTGCCCATGGCCCTAATTGCTGGCCTATTTGGTTACCCATGGGGTCGCATGTTTGGGGTGTCTACAGTCTGATTTAAGAAGTTTTGGCAATTCTTACCCACAGTCAACTGTTGAAATGAATAACAACTATGAATTTGGTTTGCAGCCAATTGACCCGGTTTCTTTTGGCCAGTGTCACCCATTCCCCGTTCCCCCTTGACCGAAGCCTTTGTTAATATATGAGGCAACATATTGAATTCAACTTTGCTCATGTGTAATTGTTTAAAATGTAATTGTACAAATATTTTGCAAATAGGTGCTTTGTAGAAGCCTGAGAATAGTTGTCAAAATATGATTTTACTCCCTTTGCCTCGAACTTATAGACATTTTTTGGAGTCCAACTTTATAAGGAGATATAATAAATCATTAATGCTACTTGTAGTAAACTGACTCACAAAATTTATTGATCAAATCCACTGTTACCATTGAATCGACAGGAAATAGCATCACATGTAATCAATGCAGCTACACCAAATGAAAAGATGGATTATTTCATTAATATCCTTTAAAATATAAATATTTATGTGGATAAGAACTTTTTTAAATGTTTTTCAAGTCAATTACAAAGAATAAGTTTGGAAATCTATACAAACTTGACAATTATTGATGGGCATCCCCAAAATGAAAAAGGGAACTAATATTTTTATTTGACTAGTCAAATTAATGAGTAATTGTGCCTTATAGGTTTTCAACAATGAAAAGACTTGACATTACACCATATTTAACTATAGTGAGTTTTTCCGACTTACAAAAGTTCGTAGTACACCTTCGTCTACTCATATACACATATGCAACTATGAGACCACATATCATACTAATAAGGACACCTTAAAGTTTGCTATTATGGTAAAGCTATAATTTAAAGAAAAACTTGCTCTTTTATCGAAAGATTAAAAAACTTTGCAATAAAAATGATATATTCGATTTTACACTGTAATGAATTAATTAAACTAACATTTTTAATCGTAGAAATAGATTAGAGCTAAACTAGTATGATAGGAAAGTGAAAAGACTAAATAACATTTGTTGTTTATTTTTCATTTTGCTTGTTTGGATTTGTTCCTTTTCTCCAACTTTAATCACATGTATGGAATTACACACACACATATAACTTTGAATTATGTATATAATATAATCCTTTTTGTGACATGTATATACTTTTTTTGACAAAATTATTATTCCACTTGAGTGAAACTACTGTAAATATTACCAAACGATATGTACCTGAAGTTTTCTCTATGTTTTTCAGCATATAAATATTAACGAAAACAAGTAAAGCATCACCTCTTGTGCTAAAAATACTTGTAAGAAAAATCATGTCTTTTTAAAATTTTCGCACAAAAATTTGGTTATGGAGAATAAGCAGACCAAAGGTCGTCAAAGAGTTGATATGAAAAAAATAGAATGAAAAAGATCTTTATGCTCCATTTTCAAAGTGTAGATCAAGGATTTTTAGAAAAAAACGATTGAATTTATTTAATATTTGGTTGATCATTTCCTCTATTACTATTCTTGAGTCCATTTATTTTGTATCTATTTTATTTCCTCTATTATAGGCAAAACACCTTTGTCATTAATAAAAAAAGATCACTCTAGCAAACATAAAATTGAAGTACCAAGATCACCTTCTTTATTCCTTTTTTTAAAAACAAAATAACATTATTTCAAACTTATTTCACATTCAATAATCATATATGTAGTATAATAATCTTTGTTATTTATATTTCTGTCATACCAAGTCTTTGACGGTCTTTGATGCGTTTCTTTTCCATAACCAAAAGTTTATACCAAAACTTAAAAATAAGGTGGTAGATTTTTCAATATTTTTATTCACGCAAAGAGATGATGCTTTTATTATTTTGGTTGATATTTATTGGCAGCAAAATAAAACATCACCATGGTATTACTTACTTGAGTGGTACCAACAGGTCTTTAGTCTAATGATACTTCTTACCTTTTAAAGGTTTTGCCTTCTTGAGATCAAGGATTCAAGTCCCCCTTCCTCTCCCCCCCGAAAAAAAAATAAAAAAACTTATTTTAGTGGTACCCTTCCACATATGTAAATGTTTCAATTATTTTTTCAGCTTTCAATATACGACTATCAATAATATTACGATAGCCAACTTTTTACCAACTTATTATAATTTGTTGGATTCGAGGATTTTGGTAAGAGTAATATATTGTGTATCTATTTAACTCTTTCCATTTTTGCAATCATTAAAAATAATAATTTATTATTTCATTTTAAGATTATCTAGTATATCTCTTTTCGTAGTTATTAACATCGATTTAGTTCTTTCGGCCTAAAATCTTGCAAAATGTTCATCTTATTGGTTAAAATTTTTAAATGCTTGGAGAAAGAAAGTAATATTTTTAAATTATAGAGCTCTACTATAATTGCACATTTTAATGTGTCCTTAGTGTATGGCATGGTCTCATTTTTGCATCTACCACATATGACAAGAAAGAAAAATTAATAACTAATGTAAATTGGAAAAAAAAAAAAATAGTCTACAATATGATTACTCGTCATTTTGACTGCGCCAACAGCAAAATAAAAGGCAAAACTTTCGGTCTAGATACTTTGGGTGTCCCAAAATAAGAAGTCTATTTTCAAATTTCAATGTAAAACGTCTATTGACTTTCAAATTCATCCTTTTAAATTGACATCAAATATTTGAATATTTACACTTTACAAGTGTACTTAAAAAACATATATCTTTTTACTTCGTATGAATGCATTAATTACAAATCTCCTTAAAAAGTTAGAGTTTGGAAAATAAACTTTAAATTTGAGGCAAATCGAGTAGGGTTTTTATGACAATTACTACAATGAGTAATGCCACAAAAACAAAATTTATTTACTAAATTTGCTGACTAAATTCGCTGTTGTTGTTGGATTACAAAACGAATCTCAATATTGAATGAAGTCCACTGGTAACTCAATGGGTGTAATAAATTAGGTTCGTAAATTTTTTCAATAAGCATGTGATTATAAACATATATACTTTGACTATTCAAAAGCCTCTACAAAGCAAAAATATGATTTTTAGTTATGGGATTGGTATTATACAAAAATTACTGCCTAAATCTATAATCTTGAGAAATGTACAACATTTGACTCTGTTTTATTGTGTTCCATAATAGTAATAGTCGTGGGTAATTGTATTGAAAAATTTTGGTCAAGGTATAAAATGGATTAGTTGATGCATCTTAAAAATCATTGATACACTTGTTTTGACTCTCTTAATCTCATAACATATTGATGAGGAAAATTTAAACCAAGAAAAAATATAGAATTATCTTAACAAAAAGTAGTAGAATAAGTTTAACACCACAAATTAAAAAAAAAATAAGGAATTATTAAGTTGGTGAGGAATTTAGCCGGAAGTTTAAGCTCAAGGCCTCAACTTCCTCCTAAATTCCTCTCATGGGCACTTCGTTTGTCTTTGTCTGCTTGGCCATTGTTGTATATGGCTTGTTTGGATTTTCATAGCTCTAGATTGGCCCAAGTATTTTTTTGTAAGGGTCATTCCCTTTCTTGTTATCTCTCTTTTTGATCTATAGAATATTTATTTTCCGAAAAAAAAAAAGAACAAAAGGTTAGCCAAGATAATGCCATTATTTTTGTCAACATTTATAAACACCATACTCGAACTAAAAATTTCAAATAAAAGCACAAGATTACCAAATAGAAAAATGCATGCACAATCCTAATAGCTTATCGAAATCCCTTGTATGTTATAACATTCAATAAACAAAAGACTATGTAACAAATTTGCACACATACCGTGAAACTTGGAGAAAAACCAACCCCAACTCCCCAACTGACCAAACTTCAAAGAAATGGAAGATCTTCCATAGATATGCTCTTGATTGAGTCAAATCTTGTCCACCTATGAAGGTCTTTTAACTCTTGAAATGAAGAGGGAAAGAGAAGAAAAATGTCAGAAAGCCGAAGAAAAAAGTTGCGCATGAAAAGTAACAATTTCAGAACAACTCAACACTATTAATACATGTATCAACCGTTACTTTTGAGTGTCGCTATGGCCATGTAACAGTCATAACTTGTCATTACAGGACTATAATAGCCGAGAAACTCAGGATTGGCCGTTACCTAAAAAATTATTGTCCTGATGCCTCAAATTATTATTAATGTTGGTACAAAATAAAAGAGACTAAATTATGCAAAAATTTTAAATCAACTTGGAGAGTTTTCTTCTTACAATTAATTATATGGTTAAAACTCATCAATTTCTTGATTTTTGATTGACTCGATGCATAAATTAGTTTGTAATGTGTCGCAACAACTAGAAAATGTCAAGTTTTGCATTTGTAAAAATATTATAACAAGACCCTGAAAATTGTAAGTTGCACTTTATTCAATAATAACTATACATCATGTGTGTTGTTTGGGATGATTACTACCAAAAAATAGGATGTCATCTATTCATTGGGGTACATTGGTACACTTTCGCAAAGTTTAATGTGCAGTATGAGAGTTTTGATCTTGGAGATAATGCTAAAATTTTAGAATTCTTAGAGGAGAAAGTTTAATGTCAAACTTTTATAGTTCTTGGAGGACAAAGTGTTATTTGCCCTTTCAGTTCAAAGAATATAAGTTTATTGCTACTTGCATGACTTTGTACTTAAAAGGATGTCATTTTATTACAATAAATTTTGACAAACATAACATTGATATGACAATGAGCACATAAAATTTTAGTACAAGTCTACAAAATGGGATGAGCAAATGTGTGATTTGGGGGGGCATTGGTCAATTAATCTTCTATTTGTGTTACAAAAATAACACCTTTATTCAAGATTTTTTGGTGGGGGCAAATATATTCCCAAGTTTTAAAAAAAGACAAGATCATCGATTTTGTGCATGAAAAGTACATAGTAGACACTATAAATGTTTAACTGAATTTCATTATGAAACTTAGAGCATTGTTTTTAAAATTTTGTAATATTGATATATAAGTTGTGTAAAATTTGCGTTATCAACGACATTATTCTTAGTAGAGAACAATATCATCAACCTTGCATGTGGAGATTATAGCTCACGGTTCATTACTAGTATGAAAATCATAGTGAATTTTGGGAGACCTTGTTGTTATTTTAGAATGATGGTTTATCATAGAGAACAAAAACACTTGAATGAATTTGAAAATTTAATTCGGATCGTGATTTGCTTAGCCAAAGTTTGCTTTACACTTGACATCAAAGTACATAATACAAACGTTAGTAGATTGAAAAAACATTTTACTCAAAAATAGTAGATGAATGAGTTTTGACAACCTAATTTATTCTAAACACCAACTAGTAATTGTTTTAGGCACAAGTAAAGTTGCATTTGAAGTGGCAGCCATTGCGTAGCTGAATTTTTAGCCCACCATTTTGGCCATGACCTGATTAATACAAGCCCAATTGGACATAAAAGTTGTGTAACAACCTGTTACACTTATAATTTTATCATAACTGGAGACACTAGAAAATAATGGGTAAAACATGTTTACGTTGCCAAAAGATTTTAGGTCTACATTGTGGTGTGTGCATTTCTTGTTCTAGGGCATTTTGATGGCTCTCTTCACTTCTTTTTATGGTTAAAGCCCCAAATTGACAAGATTTGCGCAGGTAAATGTGATTTACTTGAGTAGAAGTATATCTAAGCAATAAGAATCCATCTTTGAAGTTTTGAAGGATGGTGTAAAATTTTCTCAAAGATTAATATTTTTTTAAGTTTTTTTTTTGGAAAATATTTCTTGTAAATGGTGAAAAATCTTATGGGATTTTTTTTTATTTTTTTAAATTTTTCCTATTAGTTTTATATTGTTATTGGCCTGATACTAAATACATAGTTTTTCTACATATCTAAAATTAGTCAAAATATGATAATTTGATATGAAAAAGGATTTGAAATATGTGTATCATTCAATTTTTGTGGTCTATTAATGATTTGAAAAACTTCACGACCTGCTCACCTAATACCCATTAGACATTGTGGAAACTTTGAATACCATTATGTCATGAATTTTTTGAAATAGAATAACACTTCAAAAACTTGTAGTAAAGTTTTATGCACAAAATTGCAATTTTGGGATTGATAAAACTTCTCAAGATTACAAGTTCAGACAATCAACGATATATAATGTCAACTCCACAATCGAAAAGCACAAGAATGCTTTGTGGATGCCTATGAATACGAACTTGTGGTAAAGTTTAAGCCTTGTATTATGGAGGTGTAAATATTTGAAAGGTAAGGATAAATTTTTCAGTTTTACCAGTAGGGCACTATCCATGCACTATTTGTCGGTAGGGCACTATATATGCATCATTTATGTATAAGTCATGTTTATGAGCATAATTTGAATATGTCATAGAAGATAAATGTGCTTAGAATGTTAAAATATACCTACTGTATGAATTTGAGTCTAAACGAAAATAATTTCAAAAATTGGACAAAAAGTGTATCCCAGACGGCCTAGGTGGGACCGGCCAAATCCGGCCACTAGTGAAAATATATTTTTTTGAAAATTTTCATTTAAAATAATTTTAAAAATTTGGTGAAAATAAAATGTCGAATTGAGGTGTTTTGGGACGAGTTGTAGTGTAACGGTGTCCCGGATTCATCAAAGGCAAAAGAGTCATTTTGCACATTTACCCCTCCACTATAAATGCAGCCCCCTTAGTGTTAAAATATCATTTTTTTGGGCTGAGAAAGGTCAGTACACGTTTTTGGAGAAAAATGGAAGAAAAACCCTAGGTTCTTGAACCTTCAAGCCACCAAAACTCATTCCTAAGTCAAGATTTTTGCAAGACTTCCTTCTAAGAAATTGTTTCTCTCAACAAGAGCTACATTCTCACTGATCGGTTCGGCTATAAAGAGAACACAACTCTCTTGGTTTGAGAAAAACCATTTTATGTATGATATTTTGCTAAGCTGAGAATAGATTTAAGTTTTCTTGTCTTCCTATGTGTTGACTGAATGATTTAGGTGTTTACTTGATGTTAGAAAATCATTTAGTTGATAGTTATTTTGAAAACTTAGAATTTGTGGTTTAAGTACTTTTATATTCTTTGAGTTTCTTGACAATTTGTTGTTATGGTGAAGGTGTATATTGCTTAGTGTTGGATTATTATATTATAACTTATGTTTATGTAGAGAAATTCTTGTGGTTTGAGAGTTATAATTTATTACATGAGTTGGTAGTTTGTGTATTTGTAGTTTCTTTGAGAAATTGTGAAAATAATGAATATGAAGTTTGATCATATGTTTAATTTTATTGAATGGTGCTTCACATTTATGTAAATAAGGTGTTTGATAAAATGTTTCATAGGAATATAAAGTTTGATCATATATTTAATCCATTGAATGGTGCTTCACATTCATGTAAATAAGAACTTTGATGAAACGTTTCATAGAATTTACATTGAGAAAAATCATGGCATCTTGGCATACATGAATCCTTGGAACATAGTGTGGGGTTGAGCACTTGGTGCTATGCATTACGAGGGTGTAAATCCTATGGTGAAAAATCCAAAATTTGGCCAATGACAATACTCGCGGCCTGACGGGGGCGGACCGTGAAGCAAGACATGGGTGACATAAAGTTGCATGAGTGTGTCATGCATATTGTCATTACATAGCATTGAGGGATTATGGGGTTGTAGTTTTTAAAATGTACACTTGCACATGTCATGCCTTAAATTTATTCCTAGCATTAGTTTTTCGTCATACCAGTAGTTGAGCTGACCCATTCGTGGGATATCATATTACAAATGAGGCTCCCGATACTTGAGACTTGAGAAAGTCTTAGAGGAAGGAGAGGAAAGGGACTTGAATGTCTATTTGGTCATTGGACATATTTTGTATGTATAGGCATAAGCCCAAATGACTTGTATTCTAGTTTGAAAAAGTAGTGGATTAAAAGTCTTGTACCATTTTAATGTATAAGAGTGTAAATTCAATTGATATTTGGAATGTCTTTATTTAATGAATATCATATGTGTCTATTGGGGGCAATTAAATGTATATGTTGAGAATAAGAGATGTATGTTTAATTTAAATGGGTTGTGGCCACCGAGTGAGGGTGGGTTGTGATATAATAATACATATGAAATATTGTGAATATTAGGTGGGAAAAAGGCTTGAAAACAAAGGAGATTATGTAAAAATTTTATGAAAAATTAAAAGACTTATTAACTGTGTAAAACATCATTTAAATAGGTGGGAAGGATATCAAAAGGAGGGTTTAAAAACCTTGAAGAAATAAGCTAAAAATGGAAGAAAAGTGGTTTGAAAAATTTTGGGCAAACATGAAAAATAAATGAGAAATCAATTTATTCAACCTAATGACCTTTCATTTACTTTTCTTTTCCATTTTCACTCACTCTTCGGGTTTGTGAAAATTCGGGACGTGAAAGGAGGCATGTAATCTATCATTAATGCTGCTTGGACCATATTTATTCTTCAAATTTGATGACAAAATCCACTACTCCATTGGATTGAATTGGTGACTCACAATACCAATTAATTTAATCACCATGATAGACAAGTAAATTTAGTCAAATTAACATTACTCTTAGTCAAGCATTAAAAATAGGCAATCATTAATGACACTTTGACCAAATTTATCCTCCAAATTGAATGACTAAATCTATTGTGCAGTTGGATTGAACTGAGAACTCTTGATAACAATTGATTTTATTAGCATATTAAGATAGTAGATTTGGTCAAAGTAATATTACTCTTAATCAATGCATTTGTTGACATAAGGAATTATATATGAATCACTCAAAATTATAAAGTACAGTAAGAGCAAGAAATTTAAAACAAGACATTAAAAAAAATACTAATAACAACATAAAATTAATAACACTTATTTAAAAACATAAATTACCAAAAATTAAATACATTAACAACAAAAAATAAAAACAAAAAATTGAAAGATTAAAAAGGATCACCAACAAAATTTCTAACAACCACGATCATCCAACGAATAACAAGATAAAAAAAAATAATAATTTTGGCCAAATAGTAAAAAATACTCTCACTACTACTATCAACTTCCTCTTATACCGTCATAGCTTGATTCTCCCCTTAATTGATAGGAATTAACATTCTCATCCAATTATAGTTTTTGTGAGGATTATTGCTAACATAAATACATAACTATTAGAGTATAAATCTGAAGTTTTAAACTACTACCTAAATTTTGTGGTTTTATAATTCCCTCTATTCAATTTTCCTTTATTACATTTAAGTTACTAATTTTCTGTTGTCATTAATTAATTTGATACTTGTAATAAGTGAATTATTTTAACAAAATATGACTGTAACATAAGAAACTGAGATTAGCATAGCAAGAACATGTAGATTATTGAGTCTTTTGGGGGTATGCTAACCAATTGAAAAGATACATGACCACGGTACCTAACTTGTGTTACACCTTGATTGATATTTTATGATACTGTTATATCGTTCTTTGTACCACTATTTAGCAAAATGATACATTTTAGGACCTTGCTAGTGATGTTGTACATTTACATTGGATCTTAACTTTTTATCTTATTAAAATTAAACTTCTCAAGATTATTATTTTATGTAATCAAGGATATGTAATTATGCCTCCATATTTGAAAAATAAACTGGTGTTTTGTAGATTCCTTGCAAGGGGCAAAGTATATTATTGGAAAGTTGAAGACCATTTTTTGAAACCCAATGTTTTAAGGGGACAATTAATCAACCATTAATGATAGTTGGATCAAATTTATTGGTAGAATCTATGCGGACATTGAATTGACAATAATAAACCCATTCAATTAATATGGTGACGCACTTATAATCCAACAACCTAGTGAATTTGGTTAGTATATTTTCTTAATAAATTTGGTCAAAGTATCATGTTACTAAAAACAACAAATATGGCAAATGTAATGATGTATGATTTCAAAACTACTCCAGAAATATTTTAATATTTGTGTGGATAGGAACTTTTCAAACTTAGACTACAATTTTAGGACTTAGTCAAATTGATGATTATTATACCTTGAGTTTTTATAAATTATCCGGTACCCTTTCAATTTTTCATAGCAACTATTTCTTGTCAATTTAGGTGAATTGTTGAATTGGTAGATTGGAACCGAGCCCACCAATCTTCTAGTGGGTGTGATTCAACCACATTAGTTGGTAAGAAGGAATTGTTAGAGCATTATTACTTGTAAGTTTTTTCGGAAAGATATGGACAATTTTTCTTTTTGTCATATATGGCATATGTAACAGCGGGACCATACAATATACTAAGGACACATCAAAATGCGTAGATGAAGTGCTATTTTTATATTTTTTAATCTAACCATTTTAAAAATTTCCAATTGGATGAAAATTTAGCTAGATTAAATAAAATTCTTGTTGATAATCACAAGAAAAGTCACAACCTTATTAGTAAATACTCCATCTGTTCCTAAATATCTGTTGTTTTACATAATTTTTTTTGTTCCATAATATCTGTCGTTTAATGAAACCAAAACATAATTAATATTTTTTCTTCCAAATTTACCCTTAAATTTTCAATGCATTAGATTTGGTGGAGGCTAAGTGTCTTTCATATTCTTTTTATACCCAAGACGTATTAAATAAGGGTATTTTAGTCTTGTGCAATTATGTTTTACTTATATTAGAGCTATTTAATAACTTCCTTAATCCCTGTGCAAAAATCTTAAACAACAAATATTTAGGAACGAAGAGAATATTCTTCAAAGCTGAAAAAGTATCCAAAAATTTTGGACACTTGTAATGTGAACGTTCTATATTTCTAAGTTTTATTAGGAAGCAAATACAAATATAAGAAGAGACCTCTCAAGAAGGTAACTCCATGATGGTGCTTCGTGCAATTCTCATGTGTTGTAGCCTATAAATGCAAACAAAAATAGGAAAAGTATCACCTCTTTGTCCTAAAGCTAATCCTAAGAAAAACTAAAATTTTTATTTTTAAAATTTTGCAAAAACACTTGGTTAAGGAGAACAAACACACCAAGGGTTGTCAAAAAGTGGACATGAAAATAATTGAGAGTGGAAAAAATCAGTATGCTACATTTTCAAAGTGGTATTCTGGGATTTTCAAAAAAGCAAGCGAATTATGTATTTTATGTGATATTGATATTGTTAAATTAATTTTTTCTCCCACAAGGAAACATTTTTCATTAGTTCATCCAAGTATCGAGTCATTCAAAAGATGAGTCCAAAATGAAGAAATAATAATGCTCTTGTCATTACGGATTTTCATCGGACTAGAGTTTATGAACTCGACCAAGAACTTGATGAGTTGCATTCCCATTCGAAGATTGTAAAGGAACGCGAAAGGATGTTGGATCAGATCAATGAAGCTAGTGGCAATAAGGGTTGGTGGAAAGTGCCCATTGGAGGGATGAAAAACGAAAAAGTTCTGCAACTTATGGCATGGTTTCAATATATACAGATCAACATAACAAACTGTATCATTGAGTTAGAAAATGAAGTTTTATCTTCATCTTTTCCTGTAGCAAATCCTTCTTTTCCAATAGTAACATTGAGATTTTGTGGGATGTCGATATAATACTAAAATACTACTTATTTTTTATTTAAGAGTATGAAGTGCTTAGCAATTGATTGTACATTTTCTATGTTACTACCCTTGAATGTACTATTTATAGTTTCCATATCATTATGTCCCACCTACTAAACATTTGATGATTATGATTGTGGCACATTAGTTTGTCCACAAAAGTTGTTAAAAAGTTTGGTAAGAAAATTGTTATTGTGTAATTATTCAACTTTAATAATTTTTCTATTATGAAACGGTAATTTAATCTCACAATGAGATTATTTGATATATTTTTCTTTTAGGAATTATAAATTTTGGTTTCATTCTGCTTCGTTTTTTTTTTTTGGTAAGTAAGAAATATCTTTCATTAAACCAAAAGGTAGAACAGGTGCACATTGTATGCCCCGTACTTACAGTATATAAACCAAAAACAAAAGGCAAAAGTTTTCAAGGATGGACAGTCTTCTAATCATATTAGGTAGGAGATCATTTATCCTTAAACAAAAGGCCACATAACAGGGTTCAATCCCCCCAGAACCACAAGCAAAACAAACAAAGATTCATCAGTCCAAGTACCACAGAAGATTCATCAGCACAAACAAACCAAGAAAATTCATCACCACACAATCAAAAACATAAGACATCCATTATCAAAATAAGGAGCACAGTCACCACAACACCAACATAAACTCATCAGGTCAAACAATTCATAACCACCTTCCTCTCCTGAAACATACCTACACGTTATCAAGGAGGCTCAAAAATTGTTTCTGGCAGTCCCCGTTGCTTCTAAAGCCAGAGATTTGGCATATTTTTGCTCACATCTTTGATTAGATGGAGTTCACATCTTATATTCTCAATTACCTCGTTTATTAAGGAACTAACATCTTTGAAGTTGTTCTTAAAAACTCTACAATTCCTCTCCCTCCATATTAAGTAAATTGTAAGATAAAGCAAGTTTGTTGATTAGCTTACTCAAACCCCTCCACTTGATGTTTACAGCAAACCAAGGAATGAAACTCTGCCAATTCATATTACTCTATTCAATGTTCACTAACACCCTATCAAGCTTCAAAGCTATTAACCCTCCATTAAACCTGTTGTTGCACCAGGTAAAAAAATGAACATTATACTCCAAGTCTTCTAGCTCAAATCTGTAGAGACAAGCATAAAAATCTTCACTGCCTTTCTCCATGATTCTGCATCCTCCAGCTTTTTCATTTAGGGATTTTACAATGTTGAAGTCCCCTATCACCACGCAAAGCACGTTTGTCAGGGCCGTTGCACTTTGCATCAAACTATGCCATAGTTGTTTCCTAAGTATTTCATTAAATTGGCGATAAAAAAAAAAAGACACATAAAAAATACACTGGTCTATCAAGGAATTAACCTTACAACACGCAATCTGGTTAGTTTAGTCTATCATTTGTAAATCAAATATGAGAGGATCCCAACATACCCAAATTCTCCCTCTAAGATAGGAATTGTTATTGTTATAAAAGTCCCACCCAGCTGACATGGACAGGAAGGTGCTCTCACTATTTACACTTCTCACTTTTGTCTCCACAGGTCCACATAATCCAACATCATATTGATTGATCAATCTCCTAACCTCTGTTTGCATCTGGGGTTTATTAAGACACCTGACATTCCAACAAAAACGATTATTCACTATACCTTAGGCCTAGGAGGGGAACCAGCCCCTCATGAGTGACTATCAACTCATTTCCTTTATTTAAATGGCCTTTGCTCCTAACTTTTCTCTACTTTTTCATGGTAGAAATAGACAACAGTTTTTCCACTTCATCAACAACTTTGATCTTGTCTAACATGCTACTAAGCACAAGGGACTCAGCCTCATTCATCCGAAGCTCAAAATATTCCTGAGAAATTGGATCCAAAGCTATAAATTTATTTGCCGAGGTTCCTACTTGGTCCCTTTTTGTTGCATTGTTTCCTTCTTGTTCACTCCTCTTACCCAAATCAATACTAATGGTTCCTCCCGTATTTTTATCGATCTGGTTGTTCCTATTTTCTCTTTCCCCTTTCTTTTGACAATCTGCCATTCATCAAGTTTCTTCCCCCCAATTGATTCAACTGAAGGCTACTTATTGCCTTGGGTAACATGCCACACCCCATCCTGGAAAAAAGTTAAGGTGTGGGTAACATATATATATGTGTGTGTGTGGGTGTGATATTAGCATTAAATACCAATTATCTGACTATCCAATAACATCTAGAAGGCTCGGCAGAAATTAACGACTACCCATTTTTGCGAGTATCGCCAATCACATCGCTACCGTACATGCCTAAAATTCTCAGCAATCACATCATTATCCGTTTATGTCCGAGAGTCTTGACAATCAATAATCAAATACACAACCATCAAACAAACACCTGAACTCATAACCAATTCACTAATTGATAATCCACTAAATCACGTTCTAGCTATACACATAATATCAACTCTTATTTCAACAGTCTCAGTGTCATCCATCCCTTCCTCATAAATCAAAAGATTCCAATAATGGCTCAAAAGCATCTACTTCCACTCATATCCTTGCAAAGGTAGATCTGGCCCCTTCCTTAGTGAGTTTATCCATAAACAATGGCTTTCTCACTGCACTCGCTGTTGGAAAAAATCAACAGTAAGTTAAAGATCAAAATATCATGTTATATGTGATGATGCACAAAGTTGATTATGCAAAATCAAATCAGTTGAGTGTGTGTGGTGTAAAATAGTTAATAAAGCAATTAATAATAAGAGACAAAGATTGGATGATTGGATCTGTATGACCTAACTATTGAAGGTGGCAACGGTAGCTAGAAAATTCTATTATTGAGAGAGTACAAAGTACTAGGAGACAGCAAAAGTACGCTCATGATGTAGGTGTGTGAGATTTGCCTCCATGTGTAAGAGGTTTATAATTAATAGGTGCATAGAGTCCTAATTGAGACGGTGACGTGAAGGTCAAGTTACTAATCTACTGTGGAAGATAGCTACAACTAATTATAAGCATTATCTTAAAGTCATGACTATCCCAATAATTACTCTCTAACATGCGTTGATTCATACTAGATTCTTGAGCTTTAGATTGAATTGAGACCATGAATTAAGTTTGGCCTGGTTTTTGATAATTCGGGCTTAACCCATGAACTGAATTCAAGCCTAATTGAATTTGGACATGTCAATATGTTAAGAATATAAAATTAAGAATGACCTATAATTAACAGTAGTATATGAAATAAAATATAAAACCAACTAAAACATAATTTTTAACTGAATATAACATAGATAACTACAATTGAAATAAGCTGACTTGCGAATTTGAGGAGCGTGTAATCACAATCCTAAATAGGGTCCTAAATAACTACATTTTCTTGTGGTGATATATCATCTTCATAAACTTGTTCTGCAACTCTATGGAAGGGCTTGTTCCAACAATGCACAGCAGATTTGTGATCTCATGATTGGGACCACGTGATAGCTAAGAGAGCATCCTAGTGGGCCTGTTTGTTTCAGAGGCTTCATGAGTAGATTTAAAGCCCGACCGAACTTTTTCCACATTAACTACACCAGTCATTTTCTCACCAATTATAACAGCTTAAATAGCTGCAACTGCCCAAAGGATAAGGACGAAAATAGTAGAGAACAAAACCAAATCAAGAGGATTTAGAGAGAGAGGAACAAGGCTTTCAATAAATTGGGAAAGACAAGCGAACAATTTAGTGCTTGATTCAAGAGAGTAATTAGAAGGTTGGAGATGCGGGTGTTAATCCAAATGAATTATTCGGATTTCACTTAAATAAAATTCAGCTCGAGCTCATGTTTTTAAACGAATTGTGTCTGAACAATTTTTTTGGCCTGTTTAAAAAATGAGTCTAAACGACTCGATCCAAACTCACAAAATTCAGTTCGTTTTTATGTAAAGTAGTCGAATTACTTAAGTTCGACTAGGGTTCAGCTAGGCTCGGGTTCGGGCTTGGTTCGAGTTCTAAACAAGTCGAGTTCGAACAATTTTTTAGATTGATTTAGAAAACCAAGCTCTCTAAACTCAATTTCAAGCATACAAAATTCGACTCGATTAACATCCCTAATTGGGGAGGGTGATGTCGGCTTTGGAAAGGATGAGAATGGCAGAGGGAGGCAAGAGGGGATTGAACAATATCTAGGCTTCAAGGTGGGTGGGAAAAATATGTCATTCTACCTGCCTCAAATCTAACAAAATGTGCATCCCATTTATTTTTTCTAATAAATTTTTGAATGCTTAGATGAAAATGACTAATTTTTTTTTTTAATGCTTAGAT
Source organism: Ilex paraguariensis (assembly GCA_963454935.2). Taxonomy (NCBI): domain Eukaryota; kingdom Viridiplantae; phylum Streptophyta; class Magnoliopsida; order Aquifoliales; family Aquifoliaceae; genus Ilex; species Ilex paraguariensis. The sequence goes on from CAUOFW020001558.1 coordinate 629,040, forward strand.
AAATATGTCAGGACTCTAAATATTGTCTATAATTTTTGTCACCATGGGAGTAGATTCGTATCTAATATTAACATTCACAAAACACGTTTTGCAATTATAGAGTTGCCCATTATATGTTATTGATTGCCTAAATCTATAACCTTAATAAGTTCTAATAATTTCAAAGTTGACATCTGATGTAAATGTACAACTTCTCTACACTGATTCAAAATATGGTATTATCTTTTGTGAATATTTTAATTTTTAGTTTAAAATCATAGACTATTTTATAAGGTTTTTTACCATCTAATTTCAAAGTTAATTTAGGTATTGTTCTATCCCTCAAATCTAGGTCTGCAAATTGTGTTGAAAAAGGCTGGTTCGTCTCGGATCTTTGCAGATTCATGTATAAAAGCTCACCACTTCTACCGATTCGTTTATTAATTTTTATTAAATGAATCATGTCATATCGAGTTCGTGTCGTATATGAATCATGTATAACTCATACCCGATTGATTTATTAACTGTGTCGTGTCGAGTCCATTCGTCTATGAAATAGATATTTTAAGTAAGACTCAAATCCTCTACTTTTTTGTCGTGTTCACATGTTGTGTTATATTTATACACCCTACTCATATTATTATCTATAATGTTAGATTATATTTTCTCACTAGGGCAGTGGCGCATCTTCTATAAAAAAGGCCAAACAAATTGAGTCGATTTTCTGTCAATTTTATTTTCTTATACGTTGCCTCTACTTTTTTTTTCCTGGTTATACATTCTTATTTCTATATTTTTTTACCTCTAGTTTTATACTATAATCTTCATAATATTCTTATTTTGGTATACTTATTTTTTAATGAATTATCTCTTAATTGCCCAGTATTCATTTTTCAATATATATATTTGAGGTTTGGCTATTATCTAATTTTTGAATTGGAGGATTATTTAATTATTTTTTGATGTAAGAATTCATCCACATGCCCAAATTGTATCACATTCAGAAAGCGACTTAAATTTTCAAATTTTAAATAAAATGAATTTATTAACTTGTACATATTCTCACCGCTCAACAAAAATAGAAAATCCACAAAATTTGGGTGGAGAAAACCTCTTTTCTCCAAGAGTTTTTCATTCCAATTTAATTTAAGATCCAAAATATACAAAGAATTTAGCTAGCAAATGAGAATACAAAAAAATGATATTCCATCCATAAGGTCACATCCCTAACCTTATTTCCCATTAAAAAATAACCCAAAGGGGATCAAAATGACTAGTATAAAAATAGGTTCAATTATGGTACAAACATTTGTTTTTGTGCTACGATGAAAAATTAGAGATATAAATTTAAGATTTTTTTTTGTTATTGATAAAAATATAATAAAATTATAAAATAAGAAAGTTTTACACTTGTCATGTTTGTACGGAATAAAAATAGAAAGTACGACACCCAAAATAATTTTTATGTACTCAACATTAAGGATTAACTCCCTAAATTATAAACTGCTTACTTCACTGCACATAGACAACAACACTCTTAGGACAATAGTGTTAATTTATAATAATATGAATTATTTGGTAGGCCACAAATGGATTAGATTTGGACAACCTTTCATTATATTCTAAATTCGGTTAGATAGTTCTAATCTGAATTCGATGAATTTCATTATATCCTAATTCGTTAAAAGTCAAATATGTGATCTAAAAACTCAACTCTATTCGAAGATCAACACTGTTTTTAATTGTACATATCCTACTTGTAACTATCCTCCCCGAAGGATTGGTCACCTATCACATCACGCCACCGTCTTAACCAAGGTTTTATGTTTATAAATTATAGGTATTCTCTATATGAGAAGGACATCACTCTACACACTTTTTACACAACTATTTCTCTCAAGACACCTAGAGCATACACTTACTCTCTCTCTCCTGCTACTTTGTCAATAAAGTCTTACCGTCATCGTTGTCACCTTTAAAGTGGGGTAGGTCATTCTGACTAAACTACTATATATTTATGTGTTGCATTTGTTGATCTCACCTTTATATTTATTATTCATATTAATTATTCGACAGGTGTTGCATAAATATATTTTTTGTGCATCATCACAATATATACAAAAAACATTACAAATCTGACAACTATTTATATGATTGTGATTCCTATTTATAGAGAGATAAAATATTATCACATAAACCTATTCAAATATAACTTATTTCATTTATCACACGATAACCCAACATTATAAATCTATGTATTGCTATTGATCTACTCAACCGATCTGAGATACCTGATATATTGCTATCGAACAAGAAGCGGTATCAAAACAAAAACAAACAAAAAACAAAATGAAAAAGAAAAAAGAAGGGTGGACTTATCGAGGGAAACAAAGAAAAATGATTGCACGAAGATAACAATAATTATTTGGTTCCTCGCAAAAAACGAAACGCGTGGCATGTAGAATCCTTTTCTTGCTGCTGTCTCTCTCTCTCTCTCTCTCTCCTGTGTTAGCTTGAATTTACCATCACTAGTCCTATACACATAAACACATGTCTAATATCTCGTTATCGTTACCTTCACAAACACCTCAACCGTACTCATTATTACATTGTTAGAAAATTAAGTATGATCCACTTGTTATTTGGGCCGAATTTATGTTATTTTTCAAACTCGTAACATGTTAATTCAACATTATTATTAATATATAAATTTGACAATTCTATTGATCCACATGTAATTATTGCCTTTTGTGACAATGACATGCAAATAAAGCTAATTGCAACTTGGTTGCACCTCAGACAAAGAAGAAAATTCAAGCAGGCAACCCTCATTGATGATGCTGACCCTATGTGTGTACTCTTAAAAATATTTATACCGCCCTTTATTTCTCTAAATTAACTATTTATTATTACATTTTTAACTGCACTCAACCTTCTGTATTCATAAAATGTCAAAATTATTTTTTATTTTTTTTCCAAATAAAAACCCAATTCCCATTTTTTCACATAGATAATTGTGTGTACGAGACATCTAATTATGATGAAATGAGTTTGATATTCGCTCGTGAAATACTTATAATATCCCTACATTACAAAAAAAAAAAAAAATTTGCAACAAACACCGCCTAAAAAGTGAGTTGTGAGTTGTTGATCTTTTTTTATCGGTACTTAGGGATTAACATTATATCTGTCTCTCACTCTCTTCCTATCTCTCAAAATCTCTTTTTTATTACAATCCCTCTGCTATAATATCTATCTATATATATATATATATATATATATATATATTTTTTTTTTTTCCCTCTACTATAATATAGACAAGACACATGTTGAAGGAAACTAAGAGCGTTGAACAGACTCCATTACTACATCAAATCGGTGACTAGATACAGGTAATAGCAAGCATCTTTCAAAAGAGGAGTCCACACCCGTCAGTTAGAAATATTGCATATTGATCTTATCTTCTTCCTTCTTTGCCTACATATGAAGACCTCTCTCTCTCTCTCTCTCTCTCTCTCTCTCCTAGGTTAGTCTTCTTGTAAGTTCTGCATCTGCAGCATGGGGGAAGCTCATGAACATACACTAAAGATTGAAGGTGAGTAAGCTTTTCAGATATTTTATGGACCTTTTTCTTTCTAGTTGCTATATTAGTCAGGTTAAAGAAAAAAGAAAAGAAAGGAAAGACGGAGCTCAACACTACTGATTCGAGAAAATTGTCAGTGCCTACCACTTTGCACTATCAAGTTGTGTGTTAAACCAACTGAAAATTTTCTTGTATGATTTTGGCGAACGGTTTTTACAGTCTCTTGGCAAACATTAACCAGTGATAAATGATCTTGAGTGTGGTACAACCAGCATGAGTGGTTTAATGCCAAACAGAGGTCGAGATGAGAACTCGTAGGTCTTGAGTTAGAATACCCACTAAACTCATAAAATCTGAGGTTAATCCATGTGCATAATTTTCGTATGATTGTATGTATTGAAATTTTATGTTTTAGTCATGAGCCTAAAAGTAGTGTTGCGGGGTCAAAAAAACCAACAAAAACATATTTAGTTAGTCAGATGTAGAAGTCCTTTTTTTTTTACGCCTAATGGTTAGTATTAGTGGAGTTGGATGGTGTTAGGAAAGATGTAACACCAACAAAAAACTGACTAAATTTTAAGAGTAAATAAAGAGTCTAAATGACATTACAGCTGACTTGGACTTCTTTATTTAGTGTCATATCATTTGCTCTTGCTATTAGTTTTTTCTCCATACTATTGGGCCGGCCTAGAATGAGATCCTTGTAATACTCAAACTCATTTTCTCTTTACATTAATTATTCCTGAATCATATGTCGTGAATTAATTCAGGTGGGCCAATTATATATGAGTGATCCTTTCACTTATTGACTGTAAATGATATTTTTTAAGAAAAAAAATATTAGAGAGGCTCTAGACTCAATTTTGGAGGACTCAGTCAAACATAACTACAATTTTGTTTTGCAACTTTGTGCAGTTTTGTTTTTCGTATTGTGAGAGTGAATACAAAAATTATTTAGTAGAATTCATAAATCTAACAATTTAAAAGTAAAATTTTATATTAAACTTTATTGTGTAAAGTTGTCCGGTTGACATGATAATCTTTTCCATTATGTTATTGTACCAGGTCATGAAGCCAAAGAAGCAAGTCCACCAGAAAATGCCAATGTCAACCACCACTCAACAGTCCCAAAGCTTAGACAGTACAAGTGGTGGATCCAAATGGTTATTTTCTCTCTCCTAGTCCTCTCTGCCCAGTCAGCTGCCACACTCCTGGGAAGACTCTACTTTGACAAAGGTGCAAAGAGCAAATGGATGGCAACCCTAGTCCAAACCGCAGGCTTTCCGATCCTTATTCCCTTTCTCTTCTTCTCACCAACCAAACATGGGATTGCACAAAGTAACCAAACAACACCACCTTCTACCTTAATCCTTGTCTCTTTTTATACCTTTCTTGGTCTATTCCTAGCAGCATTTTGTATGCTGTACACAATTGGGCTCCAATACCTTCCAGTGTCTACTTATTCTCTCATCAGTGCAAGTCAACTGGGCTTCAATGCAATCTTTTCCTACTTCCTTAATGCCCAAAAATTCACTCCTTTTATAGTGAACTCTTTAGTCCTCCTCACCATTTCCTCCACACTCCTTGTTTTCCAAAATGATGACTCTGGAGACTCCAATAAGACCTCGAAAGGGAAGTACACGATCGGGTTCATGTGCACTGTTGCTGCATCTGCAGGTTATGCATTGAACCTCTCTATAACCCAGCTCGCTTTTCGAAAAATTCTTAAGAGGGAAACTTTTAGAGTGGTCATGGATGTAATAATCTACCAATCTCTTGTAGCAACGTGCGTGATCCTAGTGGGACTTTTCTCAAGTGGGGAATGGAGGAATTTGAGAAGAGAGATGAAAGAATATGAACTTGGCAACTTATCGTACGTAATGAACTTGGTATGGATTGCTGTGATATGGCAAGTGTTTAGCATTGGGGCAACTGGGCTGATTTTTAAGGTCTCTTCACTGTTTTCTAATGTCATAAGTACCTTGGGTTTGCCCATTGTTCCGGTTCTTGCCGTCTTCATTTTCCAAGACAAGATGAGTGGACTGAAGGTGGTTGCAATGTTGTTGGCCATTTGGGGTTTTGCATCTTATATCTATCAGCATTATCTCGATGATTTGGAATTAAAAGCTAGAAGTAGAATTGTTAATGAAGTTTCTCTAGTTGAAAGAGCTTAGATACTATTTGAGATCGCTGTTTACATTTATCTTTAATTGTTTACTTATTTGGGAAATTTGATAAGTTGCGCTTGTTTTGAAAATTATTTTTTTTTTCTATTTTGTTTGACTTTTTCTTATTCTAACAAGCATAATTACATGCATAATAGTATACTCGGGCACATATGAATGTATAGGTAAACTACTGTAATAGTCCCCTAATTATTGCTCATTTTCATTTCCATAATTTATTTTTTATGGTTAATTTGTGTTATTTCCTGTGAATTAGATAATAATTTTGTCTTAATTAAGTCATTCCATTAATTTCTATCGTTAGATCAATTAAAATTAGTCTTACTCTGATCCATTTCAATGTTGATCTAATGCTGAAAATGGATGAAATGACTTGATCGAAATAAAACTAATAGTAGTTGAGAGATTAAATTAATACAATTGAAAGTTCAAGGAACAAATTGAAATCAAAGACAAAGTTCAAAAAACAATTATAATTAGTACCCTAAAAAGAACAATGTTTGTCATACTTACACAGGTTGGTATATTAGTCGAATAAGCAACAATGTCTAAACTCATACGTATCAATTGAGTCTTTTACATGACATAAAATTTGATTTTGGATCATTACAAAACCTAAATCATTAAAATTTGAGTTTTGCGCAGCAATTAATAAAATAAAATACAAAAATATAACATAGTTTGATACAATGTATACAAAAAAAATTATAAATCTGACAACTACTTATATGATACTCAATCTTGTTTATAGAGGAATAAAATATTATTACACAAACCTATTCATATATAACTTGATTTCATTTATCACACGGTATACCAAAATTATAAATCTATGTAACATTATGGTAAAGAGACCGGATCAATGGTTCACTAGTCGAACCGGTCATATAATAAAAATGTTTTGCAATATTTATAATAATTACAAAACACAAACCCACAATCTCAGTATCACAATCCCACAATACTCAATATCACAATCCCACGATACTAAATGTTTGTTACAGAAATACTCTAACAGACAAACTAATCAGGTAGATCCAATTGTCAGAGACAAAGAGAATATGAAAATATTTTTGGAGGAAAAAGGAAGACCCATATGTTTCTGTTTCTTGGTGAATATCCAGATGACAATAGCCAGTAAGCATTACGTTCCAAGCAATCAAGTCTTTATTAGGCATTTAATCGAATAGTTTTCGAGCATAGGTGATATGGCTTGATCTTGCAAGAGCTGTAATCTTAGAAGTAATGTAAACCAAATGTGAACGCATGTAATGAAATGAAAAAGTTTCAAAGTGGCCCACCAACGTATTCTGAGCTGCAAGCACGCATTCTTGTTGAAGAATTCCTTTCTATCTCCTTCATACATTTGATAATATGAAGATATTCGGCATAGAAACTAAGGCAAATTTCACAGAGAGAGAGATAGAGAGAAAGAGGGGGAATACTGACTTACTGAGTGATCGCCTGAGTTGATCGATAGACAGTTGCAGGCTTGAAGTTTTCTAGTGGTCGCCTGAGTTGAAGGCTTGAAAGTTGAAACTTCTCATCGATTGAGTCAGAGAAATTGATTGAGTGAGAGGCCTCGCATGAGAGTTGAGTGGTCGCCTGAGTGCTCATCTGAGTGGTGAGTGGTGGCCTGAGTGGCCACTGATCTCCGAAGTGAGAAAATGGGATGGGGAATCAGCGTCTGATTTAAGGCAAAAATGGCCCAAAAAATGATTTTTTTTTTTTTTTTCACATATATCACATGTGAAATTCCAACCGGCCAATTTTTAAAAATTGTCCGGTTCACGGTTTTGATCTAAATTCGGCTGGTTCAACGGTTTTTAGCTAATTTACTTTTTTAAGTGGTTTAATTATAGAATCCGACCGTTTTAAGTTCCTATTCACAATTCAACAGTTTCATCCGAACAATTCGATCTAATTCTGATAACACTAGTCAACCAATCTGACATACTATTTGAACAAGAAGCCAGTGGTATCAAAACAAAACAAATTCAAACAAAAAAAAAAAGAAAAAAGAAGGTCGACTTACCGAGGGAAACAAAAAAGAATGATTGCACTAGGATAACAATAATTGTTTGGTTCCTCGTAAAAAACAAAAAGCATGACATGTAGAATCCTTTTCTTGCTGCTGCTCTCTCTCTCTCTCTCTCATTTTTTTTCCTTCTGTGCTAGGTTGAATTTACCATCACTAGTCCTATACATATACACACATACTTGTAATATCTCTTTATCGTTACCTTCTCAAACACCTCATTCTTATGTTATTGGATAATTAAGTACAATTTATTTTTTTTTTTAAAAGAAGGGAATAAAAAAAAACGTCCAACAACCACCCTAATTATTATTTGTACTGAATTTATGTTATTTTTCAAACTCATAACATATCAATTCAATATTCTTATAAATTTGACAAGTCTATTGATCCGCATGTAATTATTGCTTTGTGCGACAATGACATGTATATAAAGCTAATTCCAACTTGGGTGGACACCAAATAAAGAAGAAAATCCAAGCACGCAACCCTCATTGATGATGCTGACCCTTATGTGTCCCCTCTTAAAAATATTTATAACACCCTTTATTTATCTAAATTAACTATTTAATTTTACATTTTTAACTACACTCAATCGTCTATATTCATAAAATGTCAAAATTACCTTTTATTTTTTTCCAAATAACCACTCAATTCCCTTTTTTTCACATAGATAATTATGTGTACAAGACATCTAGTTATAATGAAATGAGTTTGATGTTTACTCTTGAAATACTTATAATACCATTACACTACAAGAAAAAGAATTTTTTGCAAGGGCAAAACACCGCCTAAAAAGTGAATTATGAGTTATTGATCTTTTTTTATCTGTCTCTCACTATCTTTCTACCTCTCAAAATCTCAGTTTTATTACAATCCCTCTAATATAGATAAGACACATGTTGAAGGAAACTAAGAGCGTTGAACAGACTCCATTACTACATCAAAACGGTGACTAGATACAGTTAATAGCAAGCATCTTTCCAAAGAGGAGTCCACACCCATCAGTTAGAAATATTGCATATTGATCTTATCTTCTTCCTTCTTTGCCTACATATGAAGACGTCTCTCTCTCTCTCTCTCCTAGGTTAGTCTTCTTGTAAGTTCTGCATCTGTAACATGGGGGAAGCTCAAGGACTGTCACTACAGATTGAAGGTGAGTAAGCTTTTCAGATATTTTATGGACCTTTTTCTTTCTAGTTTCTATATTAGTCAGGTTAAAGAAAAAAGAAAGGAAAGGAAAGATGGAGCTCAGCACTACTGATTCGAGAAAATTGTCAGTGCCTACCACTTTGCACTATCAAGTTGTGTGTTAAACCAACTGAAAATTTTCTTGTATGATTTTGGCGAAAGGTTTTTTCAGTCTCTTGCCAAACATTAACCAGTGATAAATGATCTTGAGTGTAGTACAATCAGCATGAGTTGGGTTTAATGCCAAACAGGAGTCGAGATGCGAACTCGTAGGTCTTGTGTTAGAATACCCACTAAACTCATAAAATCTGAGGGTAATCCATGTGCATAATTTTCGTATGATTGTATGCATTGAAAATTTATGTTTTAGTCATGAGCCTAAAAGTAGTGCTGCGGGGTCAAAAAAACCAACAAACACAAATTTAGTTAGTCAGATGTAGAGGTCCTTTTTTTTGTTACCCCTAATGATTAGTATTAGTGGAGTTGGATGGTGTTAGTGGTCTCACTTATAGAAAAAAGGCTTCCCCATCAAAAATAAGAGTGGCACATCAGTCAACTACAGTCACAAAATTAGACTAACTCAGGTCGAAGAGGCCTTAGGTAGTAATGGAAGTAGTAGCGGAAATGCCTTGGATTCATACAAGAGATGACACACATTAGTTAAAAAGAAATGACACGTGTTTTCCTTAAAAAGACTGTCTCAAGTCTTTGAGTGTATTCGTTTTAAAGTAGTGATACTTACGCACCATTTGTTGACTCTATCAATTATTATTATTAATTTAATTGTGAGTATCAACACTTATTGGGATCTATTACTTTAAATAAAAAATTCCATCCTTTTCTTCTTTCTCGTGGCAGCAGAGTGAAAACTTTGTATATTTTCCGTGAATGAATTTTCTTCTTGCACCATTTCAGAATGTTGATAAATAGTTGGAACCATCTTCCAACTCTCTCTCTCCCTTTCTCTCTCTCTCTCTCTATTTTCTCTGTGTGTGTTTGTTTGGAGGTTTGAGGGAGTGAGATCCCTACAATGCTCAAACTCATTTTCTCTTTACATTTGTTGTTCATGAATCACATATCACGAATTAATTCAGGTGGACCAATTATATATAAGTGAATCTTTCACTTATTAATGGTAAATGATATTTTTTAAGAAAAAAATTGTTAGAGAGGAACTAGACTCGATTTTGGAGGACTCGATTAGACATAACTACAATTTTGTTTTGCAGCTTTGTGTACAAAATGGCGTGGCGCAATTTTGTTTTTTGTTTTGTGAGAGTGAATAAAAAAATCATTTAGTAGAATTCATAAATCTAACAATTTAAAGTAAAATTTTATATTAAACTTTATTGTGTAAAGTTGTTCAGTATTATGTTATTGTACCAGGTCATGAAGCCAAAGAAGCAAGTCCACCTGAAAATGCCAATGTTAACCACCACTCAACAGTCCCAAAGCTTAGACGGTACAAGTGGTGGATCCAAAATGGTTATTTTCTCTCTCCTAATCCTCTCTGGCCAGTCAGCTGCCACACTCCTGGGAAGACTCTACTTTGACAAAGGTGCAAAGAGCAAATGGATGGCAACCCTAGTCCAAACCGCAGGCTTTCCTATCCTTAATCCTTGTCTCTTTTTATACCTTTCTTGGTCTATTCCTAGCAGCATTTTGTATGTCGTACACAATTGGGCTCCAATACCTTCCAGTGTCTACTTATTCTCTCTTTTGTGCAAGTCAATTGGGCTTCAATGCTCTCTTTTCCTACTTCCTTAATGCCCAAAAATTCACTCCTTTTATACTGAACTCTTTAGTCCTCCTCACCATTTCCTCCACACTCCTTGTTTTCCAAAATGATGACTTTGGAGACTCCAATAAAACCTCGAAAGGGAAGTACGCGATTGGGTTCATATGCACTGTTGCTGCATCTGCAAGTTATGCATCGAACCTCTCTATAATCCAATTCGCTTTTCGAAAAATTCTTAAGAGGGAAACTTTTAGAGTGGTCATGGATGTAATAATCTACCAATCTCTCATAGTGACGTGCGTGATCCTAGTGGGGCTTTTCGCTAGCAGGGAATGGAAGAATTTGAGAAGAGAGATGAAAGAATATGAACTTGGAAATGTATAGTACGTATTGAACTTGACATGGACTGCTGGGACATGGCAAGTGCCTAGCATTGGGGTTGTTGGGCTGATTTTTAAGGTCTCTTCACTGTTCTCCAATGTCATATGTACCTTGGGTTTGCCCATTGTTCCGGTTATTGCTGTGTTCATTTTCCATGACCAGATGAGTGGAGTGAAGGTGGTTGCAATGTTATTGGCCATTTGGGGTTTTGCATCTTATATCTATCAGCATTGTCTCAAGGATTTGAAATTGAAAGCTGAAAATAGAAACGTCAATGAAGATTCCCTAGTTGAAAGAGCTTAGGTACCATTTGACAGCGTTGTTAACATTTATCTTTAAATATTTGAGAAAGAACTTAGGTAACATTTGAGAATGCTGTTTACATTTATCTTTAATTGTTTGTGTATTTGACAAATTTGTTAAGTTGCGCATATTTTGGAAATTATTCTTTTCTTTTTTGTTCGATTTTTTCTTGTTCTTACAAGCATAATTGCACATATAATAGTATACTCGTACACATATGAATGTATGGGTAAAATACTGTAATAGTCCCCTAAATATGCTCATTTTCATTTACATTCTTTTAATTGTGTTATTAGTTCATTAAGTTTTCAGTTTGTGCTGACAGAAGTGTTCACGTGCATCTCAAATGTGCACACTTGATGGTCACTTGGTGTTGCGAACGTGCAACATGGTGAAAAATTGAGAAAGAGATATTCAAGAAAACAAGAATACAAGATTTACGTGGTTCGGTAGAAATTTTACCTACGTCCACGAGAATAGCTTTTTCTTGATTATCATAAGAATCCAAAGGGTAATAAAATATTTATAGACACCAGTTAATAACCCTAATCCTAATCCAACTAGGAAATATAGTTCTAGCAAATCTGATACATCAATTTCTTGTAAACTTTTTAGGTTATCCAATCTTGGTAAAACTCATCTACCAGATGTACATTAGAAATCCTAAATATATCCGTTCCTTGTAGTGGTGTATTCGTTGCAACCCCCAACCTATTATTCGACCCCGACAACCAAACAATAATACAACTGAACTATCCCCATTGACTTTTGGGTCTAATGAATATGAGCTACTTATTATTCCTAACAATTTCCATCTTGGTGAATAATTCACCACTCTAGAAAAAAATAATATTACTTGTCCCCATTGCGATCCAATAGGTTGGGGATGTCACTTTTCTCAGCATTAAGAAATATTAACCAATTCCAAGCAAATACTTGAACCTGTTTAAAGGAATTGGCTTTGTCAATCTGCCAGCTGCATTCTCCAAAAAATGCACATTTTCTAGTATCATCTCTATAGTGACAATTAACTCTCTCACCTTGTGAAACCTCACATCAATATACTTTGTCTTGGTATGATACACTTAATACTTTGCCAAATAAATGGGACTCTCACTATCACAATACACATGAACTCCACCTTGCTTTAAACCAAGCTCTTTAACCAAACATTTCACTCACAATGCTGCCTTGGTAGCCTTAATCACTACCACACATTCTTCTTCAGTTATAAATAGAGCCACTAGTTTATTGTAACATGGATATCGAATAAATATATCCTCTTACAATTGTAAACACATACCCTGTAGTACACCTCATGTCATCCAAATCCCTAGCGTAATCGGCATCCACATAGCCCACGATTGAAATAGAATCCTGATACTTTTCAAACACAATACCTTGGTGTGCTATACCATTCAATTATCTAAATATCCACTTGATTGCCAACTTATGCTCAGTACCCGAATTAGTCATGTACTTGCTGACAATGCCAACAACATGTGTCAAATCCGGTCTAGTACAAACCATTGAATATATCAAACAACCTATTGCACTGGCATAAGACACCTCTGACATGTTTTGAATATCTTCATGTGTCTTTGGGCATTGACGTGCATGTAACCTGAAATGATTTGCCAATGGAGTGCTTACAAGTTTAGCATAATGCAAACTAAACCTTTCAAACACCTTTGTAACATTGTAATTTTGAGGCAACCATAACTTTCCTGCCACCCTTTCCCTACAAGTTTCCACACCAAGTATCTTTCCAGCAGCACCCAAATCTTTTTTTTTTTTGGTAGGTAAGATGAAATATCATAAATCAAAAGGGAAAACATGTACAAGGTAAAATAAAGGGATGAACGATCTTCTAGATAGTTGGACAGAAGATCCACCACCCCATTGCAAAAGGAAACAAAGATTACAAAAAGGAGCAAAACAAAGGAAAACAAAGCAGAGGAGTCTGCACAAAATAGAACAGAGCAGTCCGGCAATACCAAACAACACCAAAAACCAGTCTAGCAGTACCAACCATCAACAGTCCAAGCTAAAATCCAAATATACTGTAGAAAGTAGTATTTACCAAATATTCCAAGGCTTTTCTAATATACATATTAGATATATGCACTTTCAAGTATAAACACAATCGTATGACATAATTATTGCACATAGAGTAAAAACAAAATGCAAGGAAATCTCACTGACAAATGCGACTTCTCAACTAATCAACTAAAATCCAATTCCTTCCATAGCCAAAAGTATGAACTTCAATTTGGTAAGGTTCCAAGATAATAAAAACCCAATTTCAAAAGTAACATAGAATTTCAAGAACAATACCACTGCATAAAACCAAATAATGTTATGATCCCGAAGCCAATGCCATAGATAGACAGTAGACACCGTACCAAGTGATTGATAGCAAAAACAACCTAGAACGAGATACTAAAAACCCACTTTTAGTATCTAAGTGTTTAAACATAGTGTTTAAAGAACTTAACACAAATCTCTTTAAATCAAATAAGAAACTCTAAACATTAAGAGAATAAATAACCAGTATAGAGAGAGATCAAAATTGATTGCGCATCAAAAACCAAAGGACCAACAACCAATTAATCATTCCTTAATCAGAGAAGTAATTTAATAAAATTTACATAAATCACATAAATCAAATGTCATGGATTTATAGAAAACTAAGGAAGGGGCTGACTAACAATTGTGATAGAATACCCCAAATCGACCACAGAAAACCTCAAATCAGAATTTCAAAAAGAGAGTATAGAAATCACGATATTAGAGTAAGTGTGTGTGGGTGTTTAAGAGTGTGTGCTGGGTGCGTGTGTTGTGTCATGTGCGTGAGAAACCTGAACTTCTAAACTGAACTTGAATAAGGTCAAGAAGAAGAAGTGCAAGAAATAGATGAAGTTTAAAAGATAAAAGTTGATTGCAAAAGACATGTGTATAATTGCTTTAAGGAGGATGTACAATAACCAACAAAAGTACTCCTAATGTGCATACCAACAAATGATGTAATTATGAGCATAAAACAACACCTAAAAAATTAAAATTCAGTAATATCCAGATCCAAATAGAAACATAAAAGAAAAACACCTACTGATTGTTAGCTGGAAAGGAGGAGGCCGACTATCGCATTGCGTTGTTACTGGTTGTTGTCTTTGCCACTGTGCTAGATGACATAGGTGAGCCACACACACTATTGAAGTTTGAATATCATGTTCCCCTTACCTCGAAAATAAAACAAACTTCCACATATATTGCCAAAAACATGGAAGGCATGTTATACCAATCCCAAATCAAATTTAGTTTCAAATCCAAGTTCCTAATTGTACATTTTGTGGTATCCAAATCTACCAAACCCACTTATTCTACTACTGACGGGTATATTCTTCTTTCTCTATTGATACTTAATTTTTCAACTAATGGCTAAATAATAAAAGTGTCAAATTCAATGCAATTAACAAAATAAAGAGGATGAAATTAGTCATATAAATCTCTTAATGAACTTGGAACATGAACTACAATAATGCCAGGAGCTTACATGAAATGGTCCCAAACTAATTGGCAACTTTCAAAGAATAGCACCTTCAGACCAAATTTAGCATCAAAGCAACAAAGAGCCCCATGCATCAACAAATGGAGGAGCTATAGTAATCAAAAAACATTTGATACAGTACCAATAACAAAGCAACCAACATAGTCAATTTACATCTAATCCGAAAAAGTATGTTACAATTACTAATAACAGATGGGTCCAACATATAATTACCTATTTTCCATGTACACCAAAGAATGCTTCGAAAATCCATCAGCAAGCACCCAAGCCTTTGGTGCCAGAATTCGTCAATATTAGGTTTCACAAAAATTAAAATAGGAATCATGAGTGAGCGACAAAGAAGTGAATGGAGTGGAAGCGAGACGAACACATGATGTCCATGGCTCTTTGAGAAATTTCGTTGAACATGTGTGTAACGCCCCAAAATTCATCTTGGACGGCATTACTATTTAAAATCATTCACATCATGAGAGCAACTAATAAAATTCATAAATAAGACAAATTTCATTCATCGTACATAATATCTACAACATTATCCAAAAGAATATGCTAAACCATGGCATCTACATCCAAAAAGAATATGTCAAACTATGAAAATTACATCTCAAAATTAAACTTAATCTTGGAGTGGAATAAACAAAATAACATCTATCCATTGTATCAAAATGCATCTCCTAGTCTAGGACATGGAGAGATCAACTCTAGACATCCCCTTCGGGATCCACGCTTCCATCCAATTGCGCTTCACAAGCAACCTGCTCATCAACTCCGAGCTCTTCATCTAAACCGACATCTGAGAATAAATAGTATTTGTAGGGGGTGAGCACTAAGCTCTGTAGTAACATCCTCCCAAACTTGAATAAGGTTTAAAAAATATATAAAACAGTTTGGTCCCACTTTTCAAAATATCATATATAACTTAAAATAAAATAGTGACAATTTATTCGATCTCAAGTTAACGCAATAGCACTAAATTAAATGAAAGGAATAAGCATGTGAAGAAATCAATTAATCATTCAATAGCATCATCCCATATTCTCCCGTATGTTAGTTGCTTCTTATGAATCTACACAACGATTCTACCTCGTTCACCCATCATAATTACACAAACCACTTTAAGGAGGGCGTATACCGTCTCCCACGGCATTGACGAATCCTTCTAAGGAAAGGTATACCATCCCTCAGCCTCGAACTTACTTGAACAATAGTGGTTGCTCTCACAAATAACAATCCACTACAAGTGTTAGGTAACCATCTCACCCCCATTAAGATAGACTAACCTCTAACACTCTACGGTAGTTCTCGAATGTAATTCAAGTCCATCACAACAAATCATACAAGATACAAGAGATACAATACCAACTAATTTCTCAAATCACTAGTAAATCAAAAACCCCAATTTCATAAGTATTTTTTCAATATAAATTCTCAAGAAAATAAGCAAGAAATTATTAAAAGACATATTTTTATTGTTCAAAATAAAGAACTAAATTTTTTGAATCAAGAGCACAAAAATATCAAGAAGAAGATTTTATTTTTCTCAAAAACTAGGTTTTGACATCAAGGACAAGGGTTTTATGGCCATCAACCATAACTTCACTCAAAACATGGTAATAATTGCGAGAATATCAAGAATCAAGGATTTCATAACAAATATATATGATTAAGAGTCAAAACATAGGTATATATAAGCCCTAGCATCAATGAACAAGAGTAGAAGAAAATCTCTACCTTCTTCCTTAGTTTTGTGTGAAGAACTTGAGATTTGATCTACTTTAATGTGAAAATCCTCCCTGATCTTGTGTTTTTCTCGCTCTTTCTTCCTCTCTAAGATTTCCTAGGGTTATATGTGTTGAAATGGGGCTAATGAGGGTGTCCTTAAGTATTTATAGTGAAAGAAATAACCTCCTGTGTGCGATTCTGAAATCCAAATTTTGTAACTCACGTTTGAATATCACTTTGGCGTTCGAACGTCAATAGTGCAAATTATTTATTCATGTTCGAACGTCACTTGGCGTTCGAACGTTAGTTGCTCCCAGTACTTTTGCATTTTCATCAGAGCTCTGCAGACATCAAAGTACTGAGACTTGCTATTGTTCAAACGTCCATTCACGTTTGAACGTCCTCCCAGTTTTTGCTGAAACTTCCAGTGGAGTTTTGACCTATTTAAAAGTCGATTTGGAAAATGTTTGTGGAATACTATTTTGTAGCCCTTGAAGTCTACTTTCTACTGTCAAAATTTTAGATTATCAAATTAAAAATTTATGATCCAAATACTAGACAATGTCCAAAATTGTTTTTTATCCAAATTCTATCTAAATTGTGTTTGAACTTTAAAATACTTCCTAACTCCAATTCATACCCTATTACCTCAACTAACATTTTTATTTCTACTATTACAATTTACATAGTTCATACATACATTATCACATATATTAGCATCTCAAAACATAATAACGTTGCGATATAAAGATAAGAATGTGAGAATTTACAATGTGAGAGACAAGAATGGTGTAGGTAAATCAATGATTCTGTACAGTGTGGACCTAGGACAATCCTTTAAGAGTAGCTTTGTACTAATACTACAACGTAACGACCAAAGGAAATGGGAGGAAGAGGTGAGGCGATTGGTCATCTCTGGGCAGGAGTAGGTGTGCACACAGTTTGTGTCTACTAAGAGAGGGGTTTTGGGAGGGGGTGTTGGGGGGTCGGATGTGGGTACGGTCGGTGTGTGTTTTTCGTGTTATGTAAGTATGTGATTTTTCTGGTGTATTATTGTTGGTATTTGTGTTTTGATACCAATATTAGTTTGTTTTTGTGTAAAATTTGTTAATTACTTAAAAAAAAAAAAGTTAATATTTTGCTTTTAGAAAAAACATTATTTTTTAAAAAAATCAAAAGTTATTTTTTTTTTTTACAAATACAAATGCAATTTTGCAAATTTTTGCCTAAAAAAGAATAAAAAACATAAAATAAAAAAAAAATACTTTAGAAAAATGTTATCACTTGCAAATTTGACCTATAATTCATGGTTTTCAATTTTATTGGGCCAATTTTCCAGGCCATTCGTTTTACCTAATGGATTGTCTTCATGGCCTTAATCGGGCCAGTTCATGTGACCCACTGGACTAGCCCATGGCAGTAACTATTGGCCTATTAGGCTATGGGTCTCCATGTGATGGGCAAGTTCATGATCAGTTGGGCTACGAATTACCGGGTTTAGCACATGGTCTACTGGGTACTGGCCATTTGTATGACCCCTATTTGGGGTGTCTAAAAAGGAAAAAAATATTGGGTGTAACGGTGACATCACATCTATAAAATCCGAAAAATTTAATAAATCAATTTAATTGGTAATACGGTAATTAAGCCATTTTAAACAAGGTTAAAAATCTAAAAATTTTATATAACTCAAATAATAAAACGAACCTCACGGTTGAATTCATCTCGCGAAATTAAGTTGAACATTCATTTTTTATTAAATTTTGAGATAGTTAGAATTTTTACGCTTTACGCTTGTGGGAGATTTGATTTGGGCTTTGCAAGAAATTTCTTTTCCGCCATTTCTATTCTTCACACACGTTTCAAGAGGTGGGGGTTTCCTCCTATTTAAGATTACTTTCAATTCTAAGTATGTATGTGATATGGGTAAGGATTTATGTAGAATAATTACATATCTACCATATGACTAGTGGGATACTTGATGAATCAATGAGCATGCTAGAACAATTCCTGTTTGATTTGGGTGTTGAATATGTCTATATGTGTGATATGAGTGGGTATGTAATGTGTTAACATTTATGCTCTCTTGGTGTTTGATAAAATGTCTAAGTGTATTCAAGTATATTATTTGAGCTAAATAATGTTTATAACATGCTTGGTGATATACAAGAATGTTTATTATGTGCCTAATGTGATGATTGATATTGTGCTTCTAATTGAATTGCAATTGTACATTATATTGTACGTGCACGGGTTAACAATACATTCTTTGAACATGTCATGATATTGTGAAGGTTGTGCATGAGTTGAATCAATCACAACATAGGTGAGTCGATGGATCGTAACCAGAAAGATTGGACTGAGGTCCGATTGAACCTCACAGGATATTACATGAAATTGTGTTGGGGGTATAGCAAGAAGGGTTATATTCTCAATTGGGTGCAAGACCTTTTTTTTGGGTTACATTCTTTTCAGTGGTGTAACGAGTCCATAAAAGTGTGACCGTATAACACGGAGCTAGAGGTGGAATGTCCTCAAGATCTATTGTCGGTTTGGTATTCTGTTAGTGAAAGTCATAAAAGTACATACCCCATAAAAATATGAAAATAAATAAATGGCGATTAGGTGTGTATAGTATCAATGACGGGGGCTTGAAATGCCCGGTTCATGGCATGACATTACATCATGTGTCGTGCATGAGAACCCGAGGGTGAGTTCGGAGTTGGACATGCATTCATGAAATAACATTCATGGTTAACATGCTTAGTATCATTTAAAATGTTACTTGTGTTATATGTTTAGTGTGTTGAGCGTACATCTATATCATATGCGTTTGATTTAGGAGGTGTTCTCTATAAGAGATACCATATTGGGATTCGACTCACCCCGTTGTGGGAACATTTTTCAGGTACTCATACTTCCATAAATGGCATGGGTCCAGCTTGATGATGGAGTTGAAGTTCAGGTTTTCATTTTGGATGTATAAATACTTAGGTTCCATTGTTGTAGTCTTGTGTTTTGGTTATACAAACACTTGTATATTCTTTTGAGTAAAGATTTGTATAATGGGGGAATTTATGTATATATTCTTATGATAAATGTATATTTTTACATTTGAGACTAATTGACTAATGTTTAATGCTTGGAAATGCTTAAATGTCAGATTGGACCTTGGAATGATCTTTGTGTCAGTCTACAACATAGTTTGAGTAAAGGTGGAGCTCCCCATACAAGGGAGACTCCGCTGGATATCTGTTGGGATTGGTCAATCAGGATCAATGCTTTAGGTTAATTAACGAGGCTTAATCCTTGGGATTTGGGGCATCACAACGTCACTATTGCCACGAGGAGTCACCATCATATAATAAACCTACAAATCAACAAGTGGATCCCACATATTTTATTAACCACCTTTCCATGTCATGTGATAACAACCAAATGGGGTTCACGTTGTCTACTTGTAGGTTTATTATAGAATGGTGACACCACATGCCAATAATGATGTGGTGTCACCGTTATACCCAATATTTTCTCCTAAAAAGGCTGTCTACAGTCTCATTTGAAAAGGCTTTGGCAATTCTCACCCACAATCAATTGTTGAAATGAATAACAACTATGATTTTGGGCCAAGTAGAATTGTTTGGAATGTAGATGGGTAATGTTATACACTACATAAAAATTTTAGAGTAAAAACCATAGTTGGTCCCTAAAATTTACCTTATGTTTCAATTTGGTTTCTAACTTTTAATTGTCCCAATGTAATCCCCTCAACCATCAATTTGTCTTATTTAAGTCATTCCATCAATTTCCATCGTTAGATCAACTAGTGACAAGCACAATCTATTCCATTTCAATGTTGATAGTTGAAGGATTAATTTGAGACAACTGAAAGTTTAAAGACCAAATTAAAACTAAAGGCAAAATTCAGAGATCAACTTTGATTTTTACCTTAAATTTTATTTGGCCTTCTTAATTTTTCTAAATGTTACAGATATAGGCAATCAATGACGTATAATGACAACAAACATTTGGCAAATAGGTACTTTGTAGAAGCCTGAGAATAGTCAAAACATATGTCACAATATGATTTCTTACTTCCTTTGCCTCAAAGTTATAGACATTCTTGGGCGTTCAACTTTTTAGGGAGACACATAATGAATCATTAATACTACTTGTGGTAAACTGTCTCACTAAATTTACTCACCAAATTCACCGCTACCATTGAATTGACAGGAAATTTATCTTTCATAAGAATGACACGGTAACAATTGATTTGGTCAAAAAATTATTGAATTAATTTTGGTCAAAATAACATCACTTGTAATCAATGCAGGTACACCAAATGAAAAGATGTATTATTTCATTAATACCATTTAAAATATAAATATTCACGTCGACAAGAACTTTTTCAAATGTTTACAAACTCAATTAGAAAGTACAAGTTTGGAAACTTATATAAACTTGAGAATTATTTATAAGCATCCCAAAATGAAAAAAGGAAGTAATATTTTAATTTGAGTAGTAAAATTAATGAGTAATTGCACCATATAAGTTCTCAACAATGCAAACACTTACCAAAGTTTAAACCATATGTAACTATGAGGCAATATCATACTAAAGACACCTTAAAGTGAGCTATTATGGTAAAGCTATAATTTAAAAAAACAATTTGCTCTTTTATCCGAGGATTTAAAAACTTTGCAATAACTTTCAAAAAAAAACTTTGTAGTAAAAATAATAAAATTTTGGCTGACTTTAGGTGGATGTAATATTTTTTTTTATTTATCATTTTTGTTGTCCAAATTCGTTCCTTTTCTCCAAGTTTAATCACAAGTATGGAGTTACACATATACATATACCTTTGAATTATGAATTATTATTCTAATTAAGTTAAATTACTATAAATATTACCGAGCGTTATGTACCTAGCATAAATGCTTCTTATTTTAAATTATATTTGGAAGCTTTGGGAGCTTCAGAGTTAGTAGTGGAGTCAGATTCAACAACAGTGGTTTCTTAGGTTTATTCTCAGGGTACTGGATGATGGGTTTATGTTTATCTACTTGCTCGCATTTAGCTTCTGTGTGTTTATCTCTCGGCTCTTGTCTACCACATCCTGTGGGAGGTGAATCATGTTGCCGACTTCACGGCTAATTAGGCTTGCTCTCAACAACTCAATCAGCGATTTCTTGGTTCGTCATCCCTTCCATCTGGGATTTCTGGCATCCTCATCTTGGATGCTCGACAGACTCTGCACGTTCATCGATGAATTTTTATTTTCATTTATATTTTTTTCATGTTTTTGGTGGTGAGTCACCACCTTGCTTTTGCTTTGATCCTACCACTTTGTATTTCTGGAGGCTTGGTTCTATGTCCTCCTCCCTTGTACTTTTTTCCTTTTAGTTATATATACAGGTAGGGGTCCTACCAAACGCCCCCACCTACACTGGGTGGCTTTAGGAAAAAAAAATATTTGGAAGCAAATACATATATGGAAGGATACCTCCCAAGAAGGTAATTCCATTGTGGAGATTCCTACAATTTTGTATGTTTTTTAGCCTATAAATACCAGCTAAAACAAGCAAAACATCACCTCTTTTGCCAAAAATAATTCTAAGAAAAATCATCATGTCTTTTTTAAATTTTCGTACAAAATTGGGTTATGGAGAACAAGCAGACCAAAGGCCGTCAAAGAGTTAATATGAAAAAAATAGAGTCAAAAAGATCTTTACGCTACAATTTCAAAGCGTTAGTCAGAGATTTTCAAAAAAGCAACTAAGATGTGTATTTTATGTGATATTGACATTGCTATAATTATTTTTTCTCCTATGGGTAAACCTTTTTCATTTATTCATCCTAGCATCGAGTCATTCACAAAGAGATTCCAAAATAAAGACAATGATAATGTTCTCGCCATTGCGAATTTTCGTCGCACCAAATCTTATGAACTCAACAAAAATGTTCTTAAGTTGAGTGACTATTCAAAGATTGTGAAAGAACGAGGAAGAACATTGGACTGGATCAATGAAGCCAGGGGAAAGAGGGGTTGGTGGGAAGCACCCATTGAAGAGATGACCAAGGAAGAGGTCCAACAGTTAATGGCATGGTTTGTGTACATGCAGATAAACACAACAAACCATGTTAAGGAGTTGGATAGTGTGGCTTCATCTTCGACAACATCTTTCCCAATAATGAATTCTCCATATTCGTAGTCTTGGAACAACTAGAACTAATATTGGTCGTTCCACCTATAGCTGTGCAGGCATTCTTGTAGTTGTATTGGCGGCATTGACATGGCGTATGATGTGAAAACATATCTAAAGTGTTTTCTATGGAATCTATACAAATTGAAGTTCTTTAATATTTGGTTGATCATTTCCTATATTACTATCCTTGAGTATATTTATTTTGTCCCTCTTTTATCTCCTTTATTATAGGCAAAACACCTTTGTCGCAAAAAAAATGAAAAAGAAAAAGATCACGCTAGCAAGCATAGCATTGAAGCACCAAGATCACCTTCCTTATTCCTCTTTAAAACAAAATAACACTATTTCAAACTTATTTCACATTCAAAAACAATATAAGAAGTATAATGATCTTTTTTACTTTCTATTTGTGTCATACAAACTCTTTAACGGTCTTTGATGCATTTGTTTTCCGTAACCAAAGGTTTATACCAAAATTTCAAAATAAGGTGGTGGCTTTTACAATATTTTTGCGCAAAGAGATGATGTTTTTCTTGTTTTGGTTGATATTTATTGGTACCAAAATAAAACACTGCCATGGTATTACCTACTTGAGTGGTACACTTCCACATATTATAATGTTTCGGTTACCTTGTTTGCTTTCTAATATACGGTTATCAATAACGCTACACAAACCGACTTTTTACAAACTTATTTTGGTTTGTTGGAGCAATGGATTTTGGTAACAGTGCTATCTTATGTATCTATTTAGCCTTATCCATATTTTTCAATCATTAAAAATGATAACTTGTTATTCAATTTTATGATCATCTAGTATATCTCTACTCGTAGTTGTTAACATCGATTTAGTAATTCTGGCCTAGAATAATGTAAAATGTTCCTCTTATTGATTAAAAATTTTAAATGCTTGGAGATAGAAAGTAATATTTTTAAATTATAGAGCTCTACTATAATTGCACATTTTAATGTGTCCATAATGTATAACATGGTCTCCTTTTTTCATCTACCATGTATGACAAGAAAAAAACTATTACTAATTTACGTAAATTGGAAAAAAAAAAGTGTCTACAGTATGATTACTTATCATATTGACTAGGAAAAAAATAGAATGAGAGGGAAAACTTTCGGTCTAGATATTGTGGCTTTCTCAAAATAATAAGTCTAGTTAGAAATTTCAATGTGAAGGATCTCGTGACTTCCAAATTCATCCTTTTTAAATTGACTTCAAATATTTGAATATTCACACTTTACAAGTGTAGTTACAAAACATACATCTTTTCACTTGGTATGGATGCATTAATTACAAATCCTCATAAAAAGTTAGAGTTTGAAAAAGAGACTTTAAATTTGAGATAAATCGAGTAGAGTTTTTATGACAATTACTATAATGAGGAATGTTATCGAGACAAAACTTACTTACCGAATTTGTTGACTAAATTTACTACTGTCGATGCATTGCTAGCAAATCTCAATATTGTATGAAGTACACTGTTAACTCAATGGGAGCAACAAATTGGTTAGTAAATTTTGTCGATAAGCATATAATTATAAACAGATACACTTTGACTATTCTAAAGCCTCTACATCGTGCACATCTATTTTTCAATTATGATACTATTGTCATACAACAATGATTGCTTAAATCTATAATCTTGAAAAAATTTAACAAGACCAAAGTTGACATTAATGTAATCGTACAACATTTCACATGGTTTTATTGCGTTTCATAATCGTAATAGTCGTGGGTAATGGTATCGAAAAGTTTTGATCAAGTTATACAATGGACCAGGCGACACATCTTAAAAATCAATGATACACTTTTTTGGATTCTCTTAATCTCATTTTATAATGACAAGGAAAATTCAAGCCAAGAAAAAACACATAATTTTATTAACAAAAAATAATATAATAAGTTTAAAAGTTGTCAAAAGGGCAAAGAAAAAAGTTGTGCATGAAAAGTAACAATTTCAGAACAACTCAACCCTATCAATACATATATCAACGGTTACTTTTGAGTGTCTTTCTAGCCATGTAACAGTCATAACTTACCATTACATGACCATAACAGCCGAGAAACTCAAGATTGGCCGTTACCTGAAAAGCTATTTTCCTTGTGCCTTAAACAATTATTAATGGTTAAAACTTGCAAATACACTCAATTATGCAAATACACTAAATTATGCAAAAATTCCAAATCAACTTGCAAAGTTTTCTTTTTACAATTAATTAGATGGTTAAAACTTATCCATCTCTTAATTCTTGATTGACTTGATGCATAAGTTAGTTTGCAATGTGTCACAACAACTGGAAGGTTTAAGTTTTTCATTTGCAAAAATGTTATAACATTGATTTAGACCCTAGAATTGTTCTAAAGTTATACTTTATCCAATAATAACTAAACATTACGCATGTTTTTTGGGATGGTTACAACCAAAAAATAGGGCGTCATCTATTAATTGGGTACATTGATACATCTTTGAAAAGTTTAATGCGGAATATAAGAGTTTTGATCATGAGGAGATAACGTTAAAATTTTAGATTTCTTAGAGGATAAAGTGTAATGTGAAAATTTTATAGTTCTTGGAGGACGAAGTGTTATTTTCCCTTTCAATAACAAAGATGATAAGCTAATTGCACCTTGCATGACGTTGAGCTTAAAACGACATCATTTTCTTACAAATTTTGACAAAACATAACATTGACATGAAAACAAGCACATAAAATTTTAAAATATGTATACAAAATGGGGTGGGCAAAAGTGTACTATCTTACTAGAGAACAATAACATCTATACTGAACGTGGAGATAATATCGTACGGTTGCATGACTAGTATGAAAATCATAGTGAATTTTTGGAGACCTTGATGTTATTTTAGAATGATGGTTTGTGATAGAGAACATAAGCACTTGAATGAATTCAAAAATAAAATTCGGGTCATGATTTGGTTAGCCCAAGTGTAGCTTTACACTTGACACCAAAGTACATGGTAAATTGGAAATAATTTAACTCAAAAATCAGTAGATGGATGAGTTTTGACCATCTAATTTATATTAAACATCAACTAATAGTTGGTTTAGGCATTAGTAAAGTAGTATTTGTGTGTCCCACGTTCTTGATGGTGTTCCCTTTGCTACTGCTTGAAGTTGGATTGTTAGATATATTTCCTTCTCAGCCTTTTTGTGCTAGTCCTCATTTTGATGCTCTTGGGCTTGTTTGTATATCATAGATATGGTTTATTGAGACATTTTTTTGGGTTGATAGATCATCTGTACTATATGAACAGATTATTTGTCATTCCATTTTACACTTCCTATAAGACTCATATAAAATTTAAAGATGGATAATACAACATTAAGAGTACTTCTAAGAGAATAATAGAAACTTTGAATCATTGTTAAAAGATTGATCATGAAGTTTGAGTTTTGTGTGTATTGACTTTCGTGTCAAATTTAGTTTTGGAGGCGTTAAATCTTGAGAGGTGTGGATAGATAAGTTTCTAAATAAAGCTATCATTGACTTTGGAAGATCGAGAAACCTCGAGAAAAGTGATATGAGGTGTATTAGAAGTATAGAAGTATTCTGGAGTTAAAATGCATTTTAGAGTGAATGTGAGTAGAAAGAAATTTGACAATATCTTACTAATTTAGTCATAACTTTTTACCACAAAGTCCGATTGATTTGATTTTGTAAAGTAGAGTTCAAGAAAATCCAACCAGAAGTTTGGGACAAAATGTCACAATGTTCGGACGGGACAAAACATGCATCTGGACACACGAGGCATAGAATTTTTCTGTCTTGGCCTATTTTGATTGATTTCTCCTATTTTGACTCTATAAATACCCTAGGGACATATTTTAGGGTTTCTATACATGTTTTTCAACCCCCAGAAGTCTAGGAGAGTTTTGGAGAGAAAAAGAGGAATAGATTGACATTTTTCTTGAGGACATCAACGTGTAAACAATCACACAAAACACCTTAGAAGTAGTTTTTTATGAATTACGGTAGGTTTTCTTTATCAAATTCAAGATTGAGGCTAGAGTTATTACTTATATGCTTTCAATCCTTATATATACGATATACGGCCAACTATTGGGGATTCTTTTCAACTATGTGAATTGTTTCTTGAAAATAAATGATTTCTATCCAAGATTTATCAATTCGTTATCGAAAAATCCTATTTCTTGAGTTATAACCTAACTTATCCATGTTTTATATCAAAACTCCCATGTTCTTAATTTCTAAAACTCCAGCTTTGGTTATGCTCCATGTAAATATGTTTATTGAAGACCTCTTGCTTGTTTTCTTGAGTTATTCCTTTTGAACGGTTATGGAACTATGATTCTTTCTTGTTTTCACTCACTGTGATCGACGTAGATGGTTAGTATACTATTCTTGGAAAGTTACTTCAATGTTGATGCGTCGATATACACAATTCTTGAAAATTGGTTATCCTTGTGAAGATTATATTGTTGATTGGGTGTGTGTATGGGGGGGGGGGGGGTCAGGATGTTCTCAATGTGTGCCTTTATGTTAGCCAACTTGCAAATATACATGAGAAATATGTGATTGTGCTGATAAATGTGACTTGAGAGCTGATCTTATTTATTCATGAGATCATATCAATTGTTACTATTTTAATTCAAATCCTTATATATTATTTTACAAAGTGGGACTTACCTGTTTTATGTTTTCAAAATTTTATTGGGTTTGAGAAAGTTCTCCTACTAGGTTTTTTGTTCATCCTACGATATAAACTTATTTGTTTTTCAAATGTTTTTATTGAAGAGGATCTTGGGTGAGCAAGTGGAGTGGGAGGCGGATATGGATCATAACGTGGATCTAGATGTGGAGATTTAACGATTTTCTATTTAGTTTTGAGTATTAAACAATGGTTTTATATTCATGTTATGGATATTTTACTTTAGTTAATGGATGGAGAAAAATTATTTTGGTTTGGTTGAAAAACTAAGAATTTGTTTATGTTCTTTTGTGAGTGTATCTAGTTAGTGATTGGATGTTGAATGGTTTATTTTATTTAAATAATTTATTTTAGATGCTCTCATGGTTAGATGTTATATAGATAGTTAATACCTTTCAAGGTGGATTTTAGAGTGTTACACTTCCTTCGCCTCATTTGACATTTTATGTTTGTTGTAAGTATCCGTGGAACATGTGGATCACCACTTTCGGTTAATAAAATTTTTACTTACTGGGAAAGAAATAGCATTTGAAGTGACGGCCATAGTGTAGTTGAATTTTTTGTCTGCCATTTTAGCCACGACCTGATTAATTGGGGGGCTCGATTTTACAACCAAATTGGCCATGAAAATTGTGTAACAACTTGTTATGCGTATAATGCTATCATAACAATTGATACTAAAATATAATGGGAAAACATGTTTTGCGTTGCCGAAGAATTTTGGGTCTACATTGTGATGTGTGTACTTTTTGCTCTTTGGCATTTGGATGACTTTGTTCACGTCTCTTTTGTTTAAAGCTCCAAATTAACAAGATTTGCACATGTAAACATGATTTAATTGAGTAGAAGTATATCTGAGCAGTAACAATCCAACTTTTGAAGTTTTGAAAGGAGTAAAATTTTCTCAAAGATTATTATTTTTTAGTTGTTTTTGAATTTTTTTTCATGTAAACGAAGAAAAAGCATACGGGAATGTGATCAATTATTAGGATTGTATACTCATTTGATTAGCGTCACTTTTGAATTTTTAAAAAAATTCACAATTGGTCAAAATATGACTATTGATATGAAAAAGGATTTAAAAATTTGAATCATTTAATTTTTGTGGTTGCTAATGATTTGAAAAACTACGAAAAAGGATATAAAAATTTCATTTAATTTTTGTTGTTTGCTAATGATTTGAAAAACTTTATGACCTCATCTAACACCCATTAGACATTGCAAAAGCTCTCTGTACGATTAGTCGTGATTTTTACAAAACACAACAACATTTTAAGATCTTGTTGTAAAGTTTTATACACTAAATTGCCACACATCTAAAATTAGTAAACATATGATCACTTGGTATGAAAAATGATTTATAAATTTGAATCATTTAATTTTTGTGGGATGCCAATGATTTGAAAAACTTCATGACCTCACCTAACACCCATTAGATGTTGCAAAAACTCTTGGTACCTTTAGTCATAATTTTTACGTAACACAACAGCATTTCAAGATCTTGTAGTAAAGTTTTATGCACTAAATTGCAACTTCGGTGTTGATAAAAATTTTCAATTTACAAGTTTAGGCAATCAATGATATAGAATGTCAACTAAACAACGGAAAAAACACAAGGGTGCTTTGTAGGTGCCTATGAATACACAAAGTATAATATTGTATTATTAGTTAAACTTTTACTCTTTTTGTCTCAAAATTATAAACTATTTTTGGAACTACTTCTTTTATTATGGCATCTAATCTATCACTAATGCTACTTGGGCCATGTTTATTCTCCAAATTTGATGCCCAAATCCACTACTCCATTGGATTGAATTGGCGACTCACAATACCCATTAATTTAATTATCATGGTAGGCTAGTAAATTTGTTCAAATTAACATTACTCTTAGTCAAGCATTAAAAGTAATCACTCATTAATGCCACTTTGACCACATTTATTGTCCAAATTAAATGACCAAATTTATTGCTCTGTTGGATTGAACTGAGGACTCAAGATAACAATTGAGTTTATTAGCACATTAGGCTAATAGATTTGGTCAAAGTCACATTACTCTTAATTATTTTTTGAAACTTAATATATTTTCATTAGTGAAAGGTCAAGGAAGCTTCTTTGATAACTTTCGCCGCCGACTAAGCTACCGTCAGATCCGCCCAACATACCACCAGATCCACCCAACCCACCACCGTCAGCATGTAGATCTTTTTCCTACCACCCTTCCAACACCACCACCAAACCCTCCATCTTCACCTCCAACATCACCACTACGATCACCAGCTCTTCTACCAAACAACCACAACTAGATTACCCTTCCAAAACTAGACCCACCCAGCCTACCACCTGATCCCCCACCACAACTAGATCTACTGCTAATACTCCTCCACACCACCATCAAGCTCTTAACTTTCTCCTCATATTTCCACCACCCTCATCCAGATCTGTTCACCCACTACAGATCGTCGATTAGAACAGAGTCGTTGTTGGTTCTGGCCTGGAGCCACAATGGACACCTCCCCATCTCCAAACCATGTGGGATCAGCCTTCACTCCCCTAATCTCTAATGTCCTCTACATTTCCACATCTATTACGCCCAAATCTCAAGAAAAATTTTCTTGGAATTTTCCTTTTTTCCTCCCATCCAAATCTACCCACCATTTTCATCTTTCTATACCATACACCATAACCTCATAATCTCGCCATTTATGCAATCTACCGACTTTCCCCCTATCAACTTCACCGTTATGTCCAGGGAAGTAAATACCCTAGTACGACAATCTAGCTCTGCACAAGCTCCCCCATCTGAGGTTGAGGCCGACCAATCCAATCCAGTTGTGGGTATGGAACCTAAATCTAGCATCCACATTAAAGAAGGTAATGGAAGAACAAACCAATCTGGAGGAGCAAAGGTTGACAACTCCATCTCTCTCATGGTACCAACTGAAATGGCTAATGAACCAAAAAGTATGAACAATCATCTTAAGTAGAATGGTAAGACTAACACTGCATGGAGCCAAGTGTTAAAATTTGGACAGGCAAGAGCATCTCCGAGATCTAAGAATTGAGTACAAACAAAGACCTTGCCCCAGGTGATGAAACTCCAATTTGTTGAACCGCAAAAGGAGAATGATAGGTTAGTGGTTCAACCCCCTAAAGAGGTTGGGGAAAAGGCAGCCTGGAATGGAAAAATTGCTTAGTTGGATACTTCATAGAAAAGAAGTTGCCTTACTCGAAAGTAAACTTCTTAGCTCATAAGAATTGGGACAAGATGGGGTTCCTTGAGTGTTGGCAAATGACAAAGGATTATATTTTTTCAAATTTATGAACGAGGAATCAAGAACGACAGTGTTTGAGGCAGGGCCATGGCTTCTCGCAGGCAGGCCAATCATATTGAAATGATGGCAACCTGATATGCTGCTTACAAAGGAGGACCATTCCTACATTCCCATTTGGTTGAAGTTCTACAACATTCCATTACAATTTTGGAATGAGGACGAATTTAACCATATAGCAAGTGCAGTTGGAAAACCCATCTATGCAGATTCCTTAACTGCTGCAAAGAAAAGATTGAGTTTTGCAAGGATATGTGTTGAGGTGGATGCTAAGACTCTTCTCGTTGACTCCTTTGACTTGAAAATGGATGTTGATGACAAGAAGTTAATTACGGAAATTAAATTTGACTACCAATGGAAGCCTAAGGTGTGCAATGTTTGCAAAATTTTTGGGCATAGTGATGCTACTTGCCCAAGACTGGCAGGGAATAGAATATGGAAGCCTAAACAATCAACACAGAATGTAACAAATGACATAAATGAGAAAGGCAAAGCTATAGTGACTGTAGTGGAATTGGCTACCAAGGAATATTCTGATGATCCAAAATGTAGCTGCATTGATCAAGATCAAGCTCAAAGTGATTTGCGAGAGTAGACCATTCAAGAGGATACTCAGGTAACTTCTATAGTCACCACGAACTGCCATCATAGTGTGTCAAATCCAAAACCTGTTCTTGCTTCAAGTAGATTTAGTAATCTGAAAATTGAGGGAGGTCAACTTGTTGTGGAACTCAATACTCACTCAGACAACTCAAAAGGAAAATCGAGAGAACCAAAACCACCCCACAATGGTAACAAGAAAAAGAAGGTGAAGAAGATAGGCCCTACTTCAGGGCTGCTAAAGATGTTTAAGCATCTTATACTTAGAAGATAAACCCCAAGATGTTTAATTTAGCTGCTTGGAATATTAGGCACCTAAATAAACCTCCTAAGCAGGAGGAAGTTAGAAAATTGATTGTTGAAAAACATGCAGACCTTGTGGGCATTATTGAGACTAAAGTTAGAGGTGTTAATAGAGACACTGTCAAAAGGAATGTATTTAGGCATTGGAAGTCTATTGATAATTTTCACAGTCACTATTTGGGGAAAATTTTGGTGGGATGGAATCCCAATATCCTAGATGTTAACAAGCTCTTTGAAACTAAACAAGTGATACACTGTAGTGTTTTGCACATTCATAGTAGGACCAAATTTTTTGCATCTTTTGTGTATGAGGCAAATGAGGATTATGAAAGGAGGAGTTTATGGAGGAACTTAGTATCACAACCTGCCACATTTAGCTCACTCCCTTGGATTCTCTTGGGTGATTTCAATGCCATTAGAAACACCCAAGAGAGCCAGGGTGGCTATAATAGATGGTCTCAGGCTATGGAGGATTTTGAAGATTGTATACAAGGGGTTCAGCTAGTGGAATTAAGGTACTCTGGCATCTTTTTTACATGGAGGAACAAAAGAGAAGGGGAAGCCTGCATTGCTAGAAAACTCGATAGAGTCTTTGTTAATGAAAAATGGATCCAACAATTTGAGCACTTGGGGGTTGAATTTTTACCATCAAGCATATCAGACCATAGTCCTGTGTTAATCAAGATGGGAGAAGCTACTAATAGAAGAAAGTGCCCTTTTAAATTATTCAACTACCTTGTAGACAGAGAAGACTTATTACCAACTATTGTAGCTATTTGGCATAAAGATATTTAGGGATCCTTTCAATTTAAAGTGTCCTGCAAGCTAAAGAAACTCAAAACAATACTAAAGGATAAAAGTAGGGAGTTGGGGGATGTGTCTATGAAGGTGAAAGAGAAAAGGGTTGCCCTTGAGAACTGTTAAAGAAGGCTTGACACCAATCCATCTGATCCTACACTAAGGGTTGTGGAGAAATAGTTTTTAGCAAAATACTCAGTAGCTGCTAGAGATGAAGAAATTTTTTTCAAACAAAAATCAAGGGTTTTGTGGCTCAAGGAAGGAGATCAAAACACTGCCTTCTTTAAAACTATGACAAGTAGAAGGAACAAAAAGAAAATCATTAATCTTAAGGTAGCAAATGGAATGGACATTGAGGGGGATGTTGCTATTAAAAAGGAAGCTACAAGGTTCTTTATTCAACTACTGGGGGTAATGTGGATACGTCTAATTTTGAAGCAAGAAGAAACCTACTAGAATCCCTTCCTATGGTTAGGATCAATGACCAAGAAGCTGCTCAAATGGTGAGTCAGGTTACAAATGAAGAGATTAAAGAAGAGCTTTTCTCGTTTGATGATATGAAAGCTCCAGGCCCTAATGGATTCAATTCATATTTTTAAAAGAAAGCTTGGCCTATTGTGGGAAGGGAGGAAGATCAATGATAATATCCTCCTTACTCAGGAACTACTTAGGGATTATTACAAGCAAAGGGGATCAGCAAGATGTGCCATCAAAGTTGATATTATGAAGGCATATGATACCATTAATTTTAGATTCTTACTAGAAGTATTAGAGATATTTGGTATACCTTATCAGATGAGGAAGTGGATCCAAATTTGCATCACTGTACCTAGATTCTACCTCAAAATAAATGGAGAACTTGTTGGCTTTTTTCCTAGCCCCAGAGGCCTTCGACAAGGAGATCCGCTCTCTCCTTACTTATTTGTGATGGCTATGGAAGTTCTTAATGCTATCATCTGCAAAATGATCTCTTCTAACCCTTCCTTCAAGTATCATTACAGGTGCAAGAAACTAAATCTAACTCATTTAACTTTTGCAAATGAAATGTTCTTGTTCAACTATGGAGATTTCAACTCTTTGAGCTATCTAAAGGATGCACTATTAAAATTCCAAGAAGTTTTTGGTATGCAAGCAAACTCAGCAAAAAGTAATGTCATCTTAGCAGTTGTCCCTGAGGAAATTAGAAGTCAAATCATTATGATGATTGGATTTTCAGAAAGCAACTTTCCAATCAAGTATCTGGGACTGCCTTTGGTGACAACTAGACTCAAAGTCCTTTATTGTACGCCATTGATTGAGAAGATTGAGTCAAGGGTTAGAAGTTGGACAAACAAGTTTCTATCTTTTGATGTAGACTACAACTGATTAAGTCAGTTATTAATACCACCCAAATTTTATGGGCTTCTAATTTATACCTCCCCCAGCAAGTGGTTGACAAAATTGAGAAAATCATGAGAGCTTTCCTTTGGAATGGGTCAGAACAAAGGGCCTCAGGAGCTAAAGTTGCTTGGGAAGATGTTTGCAAGCCAAAAGATGAAGGTGTTCTGGGTATAAGACAAATAAGGGACTGCAATCATGATTATATGCTAAGATTCATATGGTTGTTATTCACTGACAAAGAAGGTTTGTGGACCAAGTGGATTCACTCTTATTATCTCAAATGCAAAAGTCTATAGGAGGTCAGGATTCCACAAAGTTGCACATGGAACTAGCTTAATTTGTTGAAGCTAAGAACAATTTGTAGAACCCAAATTCTTCACAGCATTGAAGATGGACAAAGCACTAGCCTCTGGCAAGATAACTGGCATCCTCGGGGTCCCTTCTGTTGAAATGGAGTAGTAATATAATTCAGGATTCATAATTACCAAGGGATGCGAAGGTTAGCAGCATTGTAAGGAATAATCTATGACAATAGCCTCACACAATAACTGTTGAACTTTTAGAAATTGAACAAACCATGCCCACTTACCAACCATGTCAACAAAGATGGGATGTTGTTAAATGGATTCCTACCCCAAATGGCATTTTCACCTCAACCTCTGCTTGGGATCAAATGAGAGTTCATTCTCCTAAAGTGCCTTGGGTTCATTTGGAGTGGTATAGCCAAGATATTCCTAGGATAAGCTTTATTCTTTGGCTAGCCATTAGAACAAGGCCTTGCACGAAGGATAGAACTCAAGTTTATACAAACAATATGGGGATGGAATGTGTTCTATGTAGACAAGCTGATGAGACCCATTCTCATATATTTTTTGAATGTCATTTCTCAAGGAGCATATGGAGACAACTGCTTAAGCTCATTGGTGAGCAGGGACAACTTAACTCTTGGCAACATCTGGTAAGTCATGCAATCCAAAACTGGAAGGGCAAATCCATGGTCAGTGTGTTGTGAAGACTTTGTATGGCTGTGAATGTGTATTATATATGGAGGGAACAAAATAACAAAATCCATAAAAACCAAGTGAGAGACCACACGTCCTTGTTAAACCTCATTGTGAAGACAGTTAGGGACATAATGTCTATGGCCAAATTCAAAACCTCTCAGTTGAGCATGCGGTTATTTCAAATGTGGCAGCTGCCTAGTTCCTGTATAAGGTGACTTGTGCCTGTATGCTTTTGTAATTGTTCTAACTGATGCCATAGAAGCAAGATTCTCTTGAAAAGTGCTAGCTCAAGGCTGGCACTTTCCTCAGAATTTTGAATCTTGGTATTGGTATTGTCTTTTTTGGTATTTTGTTTCCATGTTGCTGGAGCAGTAGGTGATGCCTACTTTTGATGGAGGGCAACCCTCTCTTGTGTACATGTTTTTACTCTTTTATCAATACATATCAGTTTACTAAAAGAAAAAAAAAAAAAAAAAACATTACTCTTAATCAATGCATTTACACATCAAGTGAAAAGGATATATGACTCAATTTTTTGACAAAATGAATTATAAATAAATCACTCAAAATTATAAAGTACATTAAGAGCTAGAAATTTAAAACAAGATTTTAAAAAATACTAATAACAACATAAAATTGCTTACACTTGATTCACAACATAAAAAAATAAAAAATAGTAAGACTTGATTATAATACCAAAAATTAAATAAATTAATAACAAAAAATTGAAAGATTAAAAAGCAACACTAACAAGATTTCTATAATCACCATCATCCATCAAATAACAAGATAAAAAAAAAAAAAATCATTGTTTTGGCCAAACAGCAAAAAAAAATTGTCACTAGTACTATTAACTTCCTATGATACCATCAGCTTGATTCTTTCCTTACTTGATATGAAGGTTTTTGTGAGGATTATTGCTAAAAATAAATACATAACTAATGTTAAATTTCCTTAAAACAATTAGAGTGTAAATGTGAAGTTTTAAACTACTTCCTGAATTTCGTGGTTTTATAATTCCTTGTATTCAATTTTCGTTTCCCACAGGTAAGTTATTAATTTTCTATTGGCTTTAATTAATTTGATATTTGCAAAAGTGAATTGGTTTAACAAAATTTGACTTAAAAGTTACAAATTGAGATTATCACAGTAAGATCATTGAGTATCTGGGAGGTTTGCTATCCATTTGAAAAGATACATGACTGTGTTACTGAACTTGTCTGAGACTTTGATTGATACTTTATGACACTGTATTATCGCTCTTTTTACCATTTCTTAGCACAATGCTACATTTTAAGACCTTGCTAGTGATATTGTACATTTGGATTAAATCTTAACTTTTATCTTATTAAAACCTCTCGCGATTATTGTTTTAGGTAATCAAGGATGTAATGATTAGTCCATTTTCCAAAAAAAAAAAACCTGGTGTTTTGAAGATTCTGGCAAAGTATATCATTATAATGTGGGAGACCATTTTTTGAAATTCAATGTTTTAAGGGAACAAATAATCAACCATTAATGATAGTTGGACGAAATTTCTTGGTAGAATCTATGCAGGCATTGAAAAGGCAATAATAAGCCCATCCAATGAATGTGGTGACACAATGATAATCCAGCAACATAGTGAATTTGGTTAGTAGATTTCCTAATACATCTGGTCAAAGTAATATTTTACTAACAATCAATAAATATGCCAAGTGTAATGATGTATGATTTCAAAATTTCTCCTAAAAATTTTAATATTTGTCT
Organism: Ilex paraguariensis; assembly: GCA_963454935.2. Classification (NCBI taxonomy): domain Eukaryota; kingdom Viridiplantae; phylum Streptophyta; class Magnoliopsida; order Aquifoliales; family Aquifoliaceae; genus Ilex; species Ilex paraguariensis. The sequence goes on from CAUOFW020001558.1 coordinate 665,801, forward strand.
AAATAAGAACTTTTCAAAACGTAGATGATGTGAAAAGGATAACTTTTAATAATCTACTATATAGAGAACTTTTCAAAACGTAGGTGAAGTGAAAAGGTTAACTTTTGAAAATCTACTATATATATTTTTCAAACTTGACTATTATTTTAGGACCTTCCAACTTGGAAAAGTGCACTATAACTTTTCAATCTCATTATATTTTTTGGCCTAGTCAAATTAATGAGTTATTATTCCGTCTAAGTTTTTATAGATGGTACCCTTAAAATTTTTCTTAACAATTATTTCTTGCCAATGCTTATGAACTGTTGGATTAGTGGGTTGGGATTTAGCCCACCAATTTTCTAATAGGTGTGATTAAACCACGTTAATTGGTCATAAAGAATTGTTAGAGCATTATTACTTGTAAGTATTTTTTAAGTTCGAAAAGATATTAATGATTTTTCTTTTTGTCATATATGGCATATGTAACAATGAGACTGTTCAATATACCAAGGACACATCAAAATGCATAGATGAAATGCCATTTTTCAAAAATTCTATATTTTTAATCTAAGCCTTTGAAAACATTGCCATTAAAGTGTAGACAAAAATTTAGCTAGATTTTAGGTAAATTAAATAAAATTTATGCTGATAATTACGAGAAAAGGTATAAACTTATGAGTAAATGTACTTTAAAGTTGATAAAAAAGTTTAAGACACTTGTAGTGTGAACATTCTATATTTCTAAATTTTATGAGGAAGAAAATACAAATATAGCAAGAGACCTCTCAAGATGGTAATTCCATGATGGTGTTCCATACAATTCTCATGTGTTGTAGCCTATAAATACAAACAAAAATAAGAAAAGTATCACCTTTGTGTGCTAAAGGTAATTCTGAGAAAAAATATAATCTTTATTTTTTAACTTTTGCACAAACTCTTTGTTATGGAGAACAAGCGCACCAGGGGTCGTCAAAAAGTTGACATGAAAATAATTGAGAGTAAAAAAGATCGTTATGCTACATTTTCAAAGCGGCGTACTGGGATTTTCAAAAAAGCAAGCGAGCTATGTATTTTTTGTGATATTCATATTGTTATATTAATTTTTTCTCCCACAGGAAATCCTTTTTCATTTGTTCATCCAAGTATCGAGTCATTCACAAGACGAGTCCAAAATGAAGAAAATAATAATGCTCTTGTCATTGAGGATTTTCGTCGGGTCAAAGTTTATCAACTCAACGAAGAACTTGATGAGTTACATGCACATTCGAAGGTTGTAAAGGAACGTGGAAGGATGTTGGATCAAATCATTGAGGCAACTGGAAACAAGGGTTGGTGGGAAGAACCCATTGAAGAGATGAGCAAAGATCAAGTTCAACAACTTATGGCGTGGTTTCAATATATACAAATCAACATAACCAGTCGTATCACTGAGTTAGAAAATGGGGTTTTATCTTCCTCTTTTCCTGTAGCAATCCTTCTTATCCACACTACTAGAACAATCAAAACTCCATGTTTACATGTTGGCATTCTTATGGTTATATAGATAATGAGATTGTGTGGGATGTCAAAGTAATTCTAAAATGCTTTTTAGTGATTATTTAAGTATAGGAAGTGCTTAGCAATTGATTGTACATTTTTTCTATTACTACCCTTCAATGTACTATTTATAGTTTCCATATCATCGTAAGTATAAATCATATGCATTTGTAATGTGCATTATAATTTTTCTACTAGTTTTTAATAGTGTAAATTTCCATCGGATCATTTGAAGATTTTTGAAACAACACAACCACTTGACAATTGTAAATAACAAGCTGGTTCTTAACTTTTGAAAAGTTGTAGAGTGCGAAATTCACGTTAGCAAAAAAAGGCCAATAAGTATACTAAGAAAAATACGATGATTACCCTCCTTTTCCCTTTTTCAATAACATGATTCCATTCAAACTTATTGTGCATAAAAATAATATATTTAAAATACTACGCTTTTTTTTATTGTTCAATTGTTTTTTTCATTTTCTATTTCCTTCCGGGTGACTCTTTAACGATCCCCGGTGCATTTGTTTTCCATAATCAAAAGTTTATATGAAAATTTGAAAATGAGATGGTGGTTTTACTTAGTATTTTTCCTTTAGCACAAGAGATGACACTTTTCTTGTTTTAGTTCATATTTATTGGTGACAAAACATAAGAACGGTACCAAACATCACCATCAAATTACCTACTTGAGTAGCCCCCTTCGGTCTATGTATTTAGTTCTTATGAAAAGTAAAAATAATTCACCTTAGGATTATTTCGTTTAGTTTTTCAGCTTTCGAGTATATACTTATCATCATGCTTATTAAATGGTCCCAAAAAAAAATCGTTGTTGATGCAATTTTGAGCGAGTTCCATGACCCTTATCATTCGAAGACTATGTTCATTACAATTCGTACTACAACCCATACCCACAATTAATCTTTAGGGTTATTCAATTGCGCCAAACACAGGGATCCCGATTACTATCTCCTAACTATGCCGTTGTACACACTTGGAAAAAAAATAGAGAGAGAGAGAGAGAAACTGTCTGTCCAAAGCACAAAGTTAGTGGAAGACCTGTCAGAAATAATAATGTAAGATAATTAGTAATGTAAGGTATCCCACATTAGAAAAGTTGAAAGGAAGTGTAAGAATTTAAAAAGAGAAACATACCAAATTTTATAAATGTGGATGGTGGAAAAATTTGGAGGTAAGCTCTAAATATTTCAAATTAATGGGTCTTGTTTAGGCTTTAAATAAAATAATATTTAAATTCAAAAGATTGGTACTTGGGCATCTTGGGCTTAAACTCTATAAATGATTAATTAATTTTGTATTAATTAATGTTTCTTGGCCCAAGAGTTGTGTCTCCTCTTGACATCTCTTTGGCCCAAGAGTTGTGTCTCCTCTTACATCTCTAAGGTATTATAAATACTTGTACAGATCATTCAATACAGAAATATACAAAAAAAAAAAAATATTTTCCTATTCTGTTCTTGAAAGAATTTTAGAGTTTGCTATCTAAAATTCTGTTTGCCTTTGTTAATCCTAAAAGAATTTGTCATAAACCCAGCAGCAACATAGTGGGGGCATAATTTCCTTAAGGAAAGTGAATACACGATCAAAGTCTTCCAATCTATTGAAATTATTTTACTAACAAAACCCACTAGCTAAAAAATCTGGAGGGGGAAGTGACGATGGATGACGGTTGGTGGAAGCCACTAAGCCCCATGTCGCCTAATGAATGACGGTTAGGACTCTCAAGTCCCCGTGTGATCTCATTCTCTATAAAAAGTAGGGGTGTAACTCGGGGCGGGTTGGACAATCAACCCTAGCTCAACTCTAAATATATAATCTTCAACCCTAACCCTATCTCGGGTTGGGGAACTCAACTCGAGCACTGCCCGAGTTTAATTCGGGCAGGCTCAGGTTGATGATTTTAGGCTGATTTCGGGTTACTTTATGAGTTTAATTCGGGTAGAATCCAAAATAGACTTGTTGTTCTAAACCTAATACATATATTACATAATATTCACCTAAATTAACAACCAATAACTTTAACCAAGTTTTTAATAAAAGAGGTTGAGAGAACGAGAGAGGCAAAGAGAACGATAGAACAAAAATGAAAAATCAGTGCTAATGTTTTATATATATATATATATATATATATATTGAATTCGGATTCGGGTTGAATTCGGGGTTCACGAGATCTTAACCCGAGTCCAACTCAAATTGAATTCAGGTTTGAGTTTTTTGACCCAAATCCAACCCAAGTATTAAAAACTCTTACCCAAGCCCTAATTTTTTCGGGTTGGGCTTGGGTTGAAATCGGGTTACCCAACCCAAGTTGCACCCCTAATTAAAAGAGGAGAAAAGGGCAGATCTGGGAAAAAAAAACACAAGAGAGGAAAACTTGGATGGTTGGAGAGAAAAAGAGAGAGTTTGCAGCAGAGAGAAGAGCTTGTATGTGTTCTGATGTATTAGTGTATGTATTTTATTTTTTTTTGATAAATTATTAGTGTGTGTTTTTGGTGTATCAGTGTGTGATTTTTCTGGTGTATTATTGTGTATATTTGTGTTTTGATCTATTAGTGTGTGTTTTTGTGTAAAATTTGTTTTTTGCTTAAAAAAAGTGAATATTTTGCTTTCGGAAAAAAAACTCTTTTTTAAATTTTTTTTTGAAAGTAATTTTTTTTGCAAATTCAAGTGCAATTTTTTACATTTTACCTAAAAAATTCCAAAAAAAAAAAAAATAGCACAAAAAAAAAATACTTTAGAAAAACGTTAGCACTTTCAAATTAGACCTATAATTCATGGTTTTCCATTTCGCTGGCCAATTTTTCAGCCCATGGGTTTTACCCAATGGATTGACTTCATGGCCTTAATCAGGCCAATTTATCAAACCCACCAGACTGGCCCATGGCCATAACTATTGGCCTATTAGGCTATCCATGGATCTCCATGTGATGGGCTAGTTCGTGATCAATTGGTCTACGAATTACCAGGTTTAGCACATTGTCCAGTGGGGTTGAATTATCTTGGATAGACTTATAATAACTTAAGTTCATCGAAGAAACTTATTTGGTGATAAATCTATTATTATCTTATTAATAAGTACTTAAGTCCACTATTTTTTTAAAATCTCAAAAATGCCCTTAATAGTATTTTGTTTAATTATAGAAAAATTAAAAACCTTGAAAGTAGCTTTAAATTAATTTCTTAAAATAAAAATTAGTATCCCTTAATTCACTCATAAATTGAAATTCAAATTTATATTCTCTCTCTTTATCTCTCTCTCTCTCTCATTAGAAGAAGATCATCATTTCGGTACAACAAATTTTTCTCCTTAGATATCGTTTCTTCCTCCACAACATCAAAATCAGTTAAAGTTAGAACATCTTCAACGGCTACAATATCTTCTACTGCGTTATGATCATCATGAACTTCTATGTCGTTGATTTTCGGAAAAAAAAATGTTACAAAACTTGCTCAATGTGTTATTAGTTTGATCCCCAATTTTATTTTTATTTTGTTGATAAATAATTCTTAAATTTTTTTAATGTTTCATGTTATTATTTTTTTCCAATTGACCATATTAATATTGTTGAACATGCTACTATTGCTAAGCATGTTACTATTTTTGTTAAATATATTATTATTTTTGTTGAACATATTATTATTTTTGTTAAATATGTTACTATTGTTATTTTTTTTAAAATACTAATATTGAATGTTACTATTTCTTTATGTTTAAATGTTACTATTTTTTTTAAATATTATTATTTTTTGTGTTTAAATGATAATTTTTTTTTTATATTTGAATGTTACTATTTTTTATTTTTAATGTTACTATATATATAGTTCTAACCTATATATGGATATAAATAGATATGAGAGAAAAAAATTTTAATGTTAGTCAAACTCCTAAAATTTATAAGTTTTTAATTTTTAATTTTACTTCACTTCTAAAGGGAAGGGACAGTTTGGTAAAATTGACAAAAAAAAGATATGTAACAAATAAGTTTCCTTGACGGATTGAATTCTATATAAGTACATATAAAGGGACCGGCCTCCAAATTTCTCTAAAAATAAAAGGAAAATTCATAGTCCAACTATGATTTTTACCTTAAATTTTATTGGGCCTTCTTAATTGTTCTAAAGCTTACAGAATCAATGATATATAATGACTACAAATATTTGACAAATAGGTACTTTGTAGAAACCTGTGCATAGTCAAAACATATTGGACTTGTTTGGTTCTCATATTAAAATTGGATAAATTAGATAAAATAATATAGTCTAATACAATACAGATAAATTAAAAACAAGATTAAATATGGTATTAAAATAATACGTAATTTTATCTAGTGTTTGACAATACACAATATAAACATTGGATAATAGTTATTTAATCCAATCGGTTGTTTGGTTAGAGAATTATTTCATCGTATTAATTTGAATTAACAAAAATATCATCAATCAGTGTTTGTTACATTAATGACAACTTGAATTTATCACGTAGAAGGTTATAATAGTAAATGTTTAAAATAATACGTTTGAGTTAGATTATAATACCACTTCTTTTGGTTGTATTAAAAAAATTTTATAATACAAGTCTATCGTATAAAAAATATACGTTTTTGAAATTAATATGGTATCAAATTTGTTTATCAAATAAAGAATTAGACCCGATTAAATAAAAAATAGAACAATTTAATATTTAATCCTCTCATAATACATCTATCAAACGAGTTCATTGTTATAATATGATTTTTACTCCTGTTGCCTCGAAATTATAGACATTCTCGAGAGTTCAATCTTTTAAGGAGAGACATAATGAATCATTATTGCCACTTTAATAAATTGGCTCACGAAATTTATTGACCAAATTTACTGTTATCATTGAATTGACAAGAAATTTATCTTTCATAAGAAAGTTAAGGTAACAATTGATTTGGTCAGAAAAATTATTGAATTAATTTTGGTCAAAATAGCATCACTTGTAATCAATGAAAAGATGTATTATTTCATTAATACTCTTTAAAATATAAATATTCATGTCGACAAGAATGTTTTCTAATATTTTCAAAGTAAAGTACAAGTTTGGAAAATTATATAAAGTTAACAATTATTTATGGGCATCCCAAAAAGAAAAAAGGGACTAATATTTTAATTTGACTAGTCAAATTAATGAGTAATTGCACCATAGAAGTTCTCAACAATGCAAACACTTTCCAAAGTTTAAACCATATGTAACTTAAAATTTGCTCTTTTAAAGTGAGCTTTGCAATAACTTTTGGAAAAAACTTTGTAATAAAAATAATGAAATTTTGGTAGACTTTAGGTGGGTAGAATGAAATTGATGTTAATAATTACAAAATGGAATAGAGCTAAATATGTATGACTGGAAAGTGAAAAGACTAACATAGAGATTAAAGGTACCAGATGATAATGTTTTTAAAATACTTTTATTTTATTTAATTTTGTTACCATTTTATTAAGTAACATTTGTTGTTTATTTTTCATTTTTCTTGTCTAGATTTGTTCCTTTTTCTCAAAGTTTAATCATATGTACGGAGTTACACATACACAAATATCTCTGAATTATATAATATAATCCTCTTCCGTGACATGTGTTTGCATTTTTGACAAAATTATTATTCCAATGAAGTTATATTACTTTAAATATTACCCAGTGGAATGTACCTAACATAAATACTTCTTATTTTAAATTATATTTGGAAGCAAATACATACATGGAAGTATACCTCCCAAGAAGGTAATTCCATTGTGGAGATTCCTACAATTCCGTATTTTTTTCAGCCTATAAATACCAGCTAAAACAAGCAATCCTCTTGTGCTAATCATAATTGTAAGAAAAATCATCTCTTTTAAATTTTCATACAAAAATCTGGTTATGGAGAGCAAGCAGACCAAAGGTCGTCAAAGAGTTGATATGAAAAAATAGAGTCAAAAAGATTTTTACGCTACATATTCAAAGTGTCGGTCAGGGATTTTCAAAAAAGCAACTGAGATGTGTATTTTATGTGATATTGATATTGCTGTAATTATTTTTTCTCCTACAAGTAAGCCTTTTTCATTTATTCATCCTAGCTTCGAGTCATTCACAAAAAGATTCCAAAATGAACACGATAATAATGTTCTCGCCATCACGGATTTTCGTCGCACCAAATGCTATGAACTCAACCAAAATCTTCTTGAGTTAAGTGACCATTCAAAGATTGTGAAGGAACAACGAAGAACATTGGACCAAATCAGTGAAGCCAGTGGAAAGAAGGGTTGGTGGGAAGAGCCCATTGAAGGGATGACCAAAGAAGCGGTCCAACAATTAATGGCATGGTTTGTGTACGTGCAGATAAACTTAACAAACCATGTCAATGAGTTGGAAAGTGGAGCTTCATCTTCGACAACATCTTTTCCAGGAGCAAATTCTCCATATCCATAGTCTTGGAACAACCAGAACTAATATTGATTGTTCGAGCTATAGCTATGTAGGCATTCTTATGGTTGTATTGACGGCATTGAGATGGCATATGATTTGAAAAAATTCTAAAGTGCTTTCTATGGAATCTATACATATTGAACTTCTTTAATATTTGGTTGATCATTTCCTCTATTAGTATCCTTGAGTCCATTTATTTTGTCCCTCTTTTATTTCCTTTATTATAGGCAAAACACCTTTGTCACAAAAAAAATCACGCTAGCAAATTTAGCACCAAGATCACCTTCCTTATTCCTTTTTAAAACAAAATAAAACAATTTCAACCTTATTTCACATTCAAAAATAATATATGAAGTATAATGATCTTTTTTACTTTATATTTCTGTCATACCAACTCTTTGACGGTCTTTGATGCATTTGTTTTCCACAACCAACATTTATTCCAAAATTTAAAAATAAGGTGGTTGTTTTTTCAATATTTTTGCACAAAGAAATGATGCTTTCCTTGTTTTGGTCGACTGGGAGCAAAATGAAACATCATCATTGTATTACCTACTTGAGTGGTACCATTTCACATATGATAATGTTTTTGTTACCTTTTTAGCTTCCAAATATACGGCTATCAATAACGCTGCACTAACCAACTTTTTACTAACTTATTATTTGTTGGAGTAATAGATTTTGGTAAGAGTATTAAATTGTGTATCAATTTAGCTCTTTCCATTTTTTTCAATCATTAAAAATGATAATTTATTATATATTTCATGATCATCTAGTATATATCCTTGTAATTATGAATATCGATTTAGAAAATAATATTTTTAAATTATAGAGCTCTACTATAATTGCACATTTTAATGTGATCGTAGTGGATAACATGGTCTCCTTTTTGCATCTACCATATATGACATGAAAAAAAACTATTACTAACTTACGTAAATTGGAGAAAAAATAAATACAATATGATTACTTATCATATTGATTGGGTAAAAAATAGAATGAGAGGGAAAACTTTTGGTCTAGATATTTTGGATGTCTCAAAATAATAAGTCCAGTTAGAAATTTCAATGTAAAGGATCTATTGACTTCCAAATTCATCCTCTTTAAATTGACTTCAGATATTTGAATATTTACACTTATAAGTGTAGTTACAGAACGTACATCTTTTCACTTGGTATGATGCATTAATTACTAATCTTCTTAAAATGTTAGAGTTTGAAAAAGGGACTTTAAATTTGAGACAAATAGAGTAGAATTTTTATGACAATTACTACATTGAGTAATGCTACCGAGACAAAAACTTACTTACCAGATTTGAAGACTAAATCTAGTGTTGTCGTTACATTGCCAGCAAATGTCATTATTGGATGAAGTACACCGTTAACTTAATGCGAGTAAAAAATTTGGTTCGTAAATTTTGTCGATAAGCGTATGATTATAAACATACATACTTTGACTATTCTAAAGCATCTACATAGTGTACATCTATTTTTTAGTTATGATCCTATTGTCATACAACAATGGTTGCCTAAATCTATACTCTTGAAAATTTTTAACAAGACCAAAGTTGGCATTAATATAATTGTACAACATTTCACACAATTTTATTGTGTTCCATAATGGTAATAGTCGTGGGTAATGGTGTCAAAAAGTTTTGGTTAAGGTATAAAATGGACCAGGTGACACATCTTAAAAATCAATGACATACTTATTTGGACTCTCTTAATCTCATAATATAATGACAAGGAAAATTCAAGCCAAGAAAAAATACATAATTTTCTTAATAAAAAGTAGTATAATAAGTCAAAAACCACAAAGTAAAAAAAATATGTTAAGAACAAGAAATTTATATCAGGAACTGAAAACTAGTAGTATAATTAAAAACAAAAGGTTTTTAAAAGCAAAAACTAAGAACAACAAAAGTACTAAACAACCCACAAATGTTAGCCAAGGTAATGCCATTTTTTTTTTCAACATTTATAGAAGTGCACCATAGTAAACTAAAAATTTCAAATAAAAACATAAGATTAACAAATAGCAAAAGCGCATGCACAATCCTAATAGCTTATCAAAATCTCTTGTTTGTTATATCATTGAATAAACAGAAGACTATGTAACAAATTTGCATGGAACTTGGAAAAAATCCAACCCCAATTGACCAAACTTCAAATAAATGGAAGACCTTCCATAGATATACTCTAACCGAGTCAAATCTTGTTCACCTATGAAGGTTTGTTTGTGAAATGAAGAGGGAAAATGGAGAAAGTTGTAAAAAGGACAAAGAAAAAAGTTGCACATGAAAAGTAACAATTTCAGGACAACTCAACCCTATTAATACATGCATCGATCATTACTTTTGAGTGTCTTTATGGCCATGTAACAATCATAACTTTCCATTACATGACAGTAACCGTCAAGAAACTCAGGATTGACCGTTACATGAAAAGTTATTTCCTGATGCATTAAACGATTTTTAATGTTGATATAAAGTAAAAGACACTAAATTATTCAAAAATTCCAAATCAACTTGCAAATTTTCTTTGTACAATTAATTAGGTGATTAAACCCATCCATCTCTTAATTTTGATTGACTTGATGCATAAGTTAGTTTGCAATGTGTCACAACAACTAGAAGGTGTTAAGTTTTTCATTTGTAAAAATATTATAACATCGATTTAGACCCTGAAATTGTTCGCAAGTTACACTTTATCCAATAATAACTATAAATCCCACGTGTTATTTGTGATGGTTACAACCAAAAAATAGGACATTATCCATTAATTGGGGTACATTGGTACACCTTTGAAGAGTTTAGCGCGCAATATAAGAGTTTTGATCTTGAGAAAATGTCGTTAACATTTTAGATTTCTTAGAGGACAAAGTGTAATGTAAAAAATTTATAGTTCTTGGAGAAAAAAAAACTTCCCCTTTCAATAACAAAAAAGATAAGCTACCTTCCGAAAAAAAAAAACAAAGAAGATAAGCTAATTGCGGACTGCCTGACTTTGTGCTTAAAACGACATCATTTTCTTACAACTTTTTTTTTACAAATTTTGAAAAAACTTAACATTAAGATGACAATGAGCACAAAAAATTTTAAAATATGTATACAAAATGGGAGGAGCAAATGTGTGATTTGGAGGAGCATTGTTTAGCTAATCATCTATTTGTGTTGCACAAATAACAACTTAATTTAAGCTTTTTTGGTGGGGGCTAATTGATTCTTGAGGTATAAAGAAATTGAATCATCCATTTTGTGCATGAAAAGTACATAGTAGGCACTATCAATGTTTAACTAAATTTCCTTATGAAACTTTGCGCATTGTGTGTAATATTTTGTAATATTGTTATATGAGTTGTCTGAAATTCACATTCTCAATGATATTATTCTTACTAGAGAACAATAACATCAACTTTGAACGTGGACATAATACCGTATGGTTACATGACTAGTATAAAAATCATAGTGAATTTTTGGAGACACTGATGTTATTTTAGAATGATGGTTTGTGATAGAGAACAAAAGCATTTGAATGAATGCAAAAATGCAATTCGGTTCGTGATTTGCTTAGCCCAAGTGTAGCTTCACACTTGAACCTAAAGTACATAATACACACCTTAGTAAATTGAAACAATTTTTAACCCAAAAATTAGTAGAGGGATGAGTTTTGACCATCTAATTTATACTAAACACCAACTAGGGTTTAATTTTTGTGCTTTGTTAATGATTTGAAAAACTTCATGACCTCCTCACCTAACACCCAATAGACGTTGCAGAAACTCTCAATACCATTACGTCATGATTTTTACAGAACACACCATTTCAAGATCTTGTAGTAAAGTTTTATGCACTAAATTGCAACTTTGGTGTTGATAAAACTTTTCAAGATTACAAGTTCAAGCAATCAATGATATATAATATCAACTCGACAATAGAAAAACACAAGGGCGCTTTGTATATGCCTATGAATACGTAAAGTATAATATCGTATTATTATTTAAACTTTTACTCCTTGTGTCTCAAAATTACCGACCATTTTTGGAACAACTTCTTCTCATGGAGACATGTAATCTATCAGTAATGCTACTTGGACCATATTTATTCACCAAATTTGATGACCAAATCAACTGCTTCATTGGATTGAATTGGTGACTCACAATAACAACTAATTTAAACATGACGATAGGTCAGTAAATTTGGTCAAATTAACATTACTCTTAGTCAAAGTAGTCAGTGATTAATGTAGCGTTGACCAAATTTATTCTCCAAATTGAATGACCAAATATATTGCTCCATTGGATTGAATTGAGAACTTGTGATAACAATTGATTTTATGAATACATTAGGCTAGTAGATTTGGTCAAAGTAACATTATCTTAATCAATGCATTTATATCAAGTGAAAATAATATATGACTCAATTGTTTGACATAAAGAATATATATAAATCAGTCAAAACTATAAATTGCAATAATAGCGAGAAAATTAAAAAAGGCATTAAAAAATACGAATAACCACATAAATTTAATAACACTTAATTAACAACATAAATTAAAAACAAAAAATAGTAAGACCTAATTATAATACCAAAAAATGAAATAAATTAACAACAAAAATTAAAATCAAAAAATTAAATAAGTAAAAAGGAACACCAAGAAGATTTTGAACAACCACAATCATCCAACAAATAACAAGTAAGATAAAAAAAAATCATTATTTTGGCCAAACAATTAAAAAAACATGGGTTTTAGGGCCCAAATTTTTAAAAAGCCCAATAATTTTAAGTACATTACTATCCCACCAAAAAAATTAAATTCATTAAATTTTACGCCCTACAAAAAAAATCCTAAAAAATTAAATCCAATCAAAATTTTTATTACAAATTGGGCATATAATCCAATTCATAACATTAAAAACTTAGAAATTAAAAAAAAATACTCAAAATTCAACTCATATTTACTCTCCACCCACTTTTTCTCTCTCCGGTAAAAAAAAATAAAAAACAAAAACAAAAGTAAAAATTAAACTGTCTCCCTCTCTGTGGTAAAAAAAAAAATAAAAGTTGAAATCTTTTTTTCGACATTATTAACACATCCTTCTTTTGTCTCCCTCTCACATAGAAAATTAATTAAATTTTTTTAAAAAAATAATACTAAAAATAAAAAAAATCATTTAATATTTCTATTTTAGGCCTCAAATTGACTTGAGCCACTCTTGACCTAACTGTACCACTTAATTTGTCTTACACATTGATTGATACTTTATGATACCGTTATATTGCTTTTTTTTAGCATTACTTAGCACAATGCTACATTTTAAGACCTTGCTAGTGATGTTGTACATCTAGATTAAATCTTTACTTTTGTCTCATTAAAAATTAAACTTCTCAAGAGTATTGTTTAGATAATCAAGGATATGTGATGAAGCCTCCATATTTGGAAAACAAACTAGTGTTGTGCAGATTCCTTACAAGAGAAAGTATATCAATGTCAAGTTCGAGACTATTTTTTGAAACAATAATGCTAGATTGACCAAAATTTGGGATCAAATTTAGAGTTCAAATGACATGACAGTTGACTTGGGCTTCTTTGATTGGTGTCATGTCATTTCTGTCCCAATAAAAACTTCAAATAATCAACTGTCATGTCATTTGAGCTCTAAATTTGATTCTAAATTTTGATCAATGTAACATTACTCTTTTTGAAATCCATACTTTAAGGGGACTAGTAATCAACCATTAATGATAGTTGGACCAAATTTATTGATAGAATCTATGTGGCCATTGAATTTGCAATAAAAAGCCCATCCAATTAATATGGTAACACTGCGGTCATGGTAATTACACCGGGGAGGTGGGGACTGGGCTATCCCACATCGGGTAGCTTCAGGTGTGTGAGTGTGTCTATAAGTTTTCACTTAGCCCACTACAAGAAAAAAGTTTTTTAGCGGCAAAGAAAGTCGTTGCTGAAAATGAATAATTCGCCGCTACAAATTTTTTGCGACAAAAAAATTTGGTTGTCAATTTGTCACAACGGACTCGCCATTGAAAGTTTTTGACGACCAATTAAAGTATCGTCATTAAAGTAGATTATCAATGACAAAAAATTTAGTTGCTTAAAAATTCATCTACTTGTCACAAAAAATCATTCATCGCCGAAAAAAATTATATTATGGTCATATTTTTTCTCTTTAGTGATGACATAATATTTGTCGCTAAAAATCAAGATATATTTTTTGCGACTAACATATTTTCGACTCCAAATAACAAATGAATAAATTTTATAAACGGTTAATACGACACAACTCGTTTAAACCGTTTAATTTTAAAAAAAATTATATCATCAAATTTTAATACTCCATTTTTTTTTACTGTCAGTTGTACTTACCTAAAAAAGAGAAATTTCTAGTCAAATCTTACATAAAAATCAAACTTTAAGGTTAAAAAAAAGGCAAGAGGCCACTGCCTTTTATAGGCAAGTCAGTCTTTCCCATCTCACCTCATTTGTCGATGTGGAACAAAAATAAAAGATATTGGTTTGCCTTTGTCTTTGAACTACTCTCCATCTTCTCTTCTTTTGTTTTTGAACTACTATTTTACTTTTTTTTTTTTTTGTATTGATTTATTTACATTCTTTTTTTGGCTAATTTTTTAAAATAATTATTAATTTATTATTATATTAATTTTATTTAAAGGGGTAAATGTGTGATAAATGGTTTGACATGTCTCACCCAAACACAACCCGTAGAATGTCTTTTATTTTGCGACAATTTTTCTTATACGTCGCAAAAAGTCGTCGTAGTAAAACGTTTTTCTTGTAGTGATATTCTGCGACCAAATATAAATTGTCACCAAACAAAAAAAAATTTTAATTTTTTTTCTGTGACAAACATATATTGTCGCTAAGTATTTTTTTTTGTTTTCTTATTTTTAGTTATTTGAAAAAAAATTTGCGACCGAAAAATTATTTTGGCAACAATTTTTTTTGTCGCTCATAAAATTAGCATTTAACGCTAACATTGGCGCCAATTATTTTTTGGAGGGAACGTTTTTATGAAGAATATTGGTGACGACTACAAAAAATGGTCGCAAAATATTTACCATGACAAACATTTGAAATTATCGCTGAAAATCACTTTTTTACAACAAATTTTATTATTCATGGCTAAAACTCGTCGCTAAAAAACAAATTTGTTGTAATGACCCTTATTCTGTTAGAGTAAGTGGTTAGGTGTTAATCGACAAAATAATAATAATAATATGGTGACATGTTAATAATCCAACATTAGAGTGAATTTTTTTTTTTTTTTTGGGGGAGGGGGAGTTGAACCATTGACCTTAAGAAAGCAAAGCATTTACAACGTAATGAGTACCATTAAATCAAAGGCTCATTAATCCAACAATAGAGTGAATTTGGCTAGTAGATTTTCTTAATAAATTTGGCCAAATTAACATTTAACTAACAAATAAAAAATATGCCAAGTGTAATGATGTATGATTTCAAAACTACTCCTAAAAAATTTAATATTTATATGGATAAGAACTTTTCAAATTGTAGGCTATGTGAAAAGGATAACTTTGGAAAATCTACTATGTAGATTTTTCAAACTTGACTACTATTTTAGGACCTCCCCACTTGGAAAATTGCATTATAATTTTTCAGTCTCATTATATTTTTGGCTTAGTCAAATTGATGAGTTATTATATTGTTTGACTTCTTATAAATTGTACCCTTACAATTTTTCTTACCAATTATTTCTTGTCAATTTATGTGAATAGTTGGAATAGTGGGTTCAGATCGAGTCCACCAATCTTCTATGATTAAATCACGTTAGTTGGTAAGAAAGAATTGTTAGAGCATTATTATTTCTAAGTATTTTCAGAAAGATATTAATAATTTTTGTTTTTGTCATATATGCATGTGTAACAATGAGACCACAAAATATACTAAGGACACGTCAAAATGCATTAGATGACTATATTTTTTAATCTAAGCCTTTGAAAACATGGTAATTGAAGTGTAGATAAAAATTTATCTAAATTTTAGGTAGATTAAATAAAATTGTTGTTGATAAGTGCGAGTAAATGTATGACCTTTTTGTTAATATACTTCAAAGCTGAAAAAGTACCCAAAAGTTTAAGACACATGTAGTATGAACATTCTATATATCTAAGTTTTATTAGGAAGCAAATACAAATATGAGAAAAGACCTCTCAAGAAGGTAATTCCGTGATGGTGTTTCATACAATTCTCATGTGTTGTAGCCTATAAATACAAACAAAAAACAAGAAAAGTATCACCTTTGTGTGCGAAATCTAATCTTAAGAAAAACCACAATCTTTATTTTAAATTTTTTGCAAAAACTCTTAGTTATGGAGAACAAACGCACCAGGGGTCGTCAAAAAATAGACATGAAAATAATTGAGATTGAAAAAGATCGCTACGCTCCATTTTCAAAGCGGCGTTATGGAAGTTTCAAAAAAGCAAGCGAGCTATGTATTTTATGTGATATTGATATAGTTATATTAATCTTTTCTCCCACAGGGAAACCTTTTTCATTTGTTCATCCAAATATCGAGTCATTCACAGGACGAGTCCAAAATGAAGAAAATAATAATGCTCTCATTATTGCGAATTTTCGTCGAGCCAAAGTTTATCAACTCAACCAAGAACTTGATGAGTTGAATTCCCATTTGAAGGTTGTAAACGAACGTGGAAGGATGTTGGATCAGATCAGTGAGGCTGGTGGAAATAAGGGTTGGTGGGAAGCACCCATTGAAGGGATGAGCAAGGAAGAAGTTCAGCAACTTATGGCATGGTTTCAATATATACAAATCAGCATAACCAGCCGTATCAATGAGTTAGAAAATCGGGTTTTATCTTCATCTTTTCCTTCAATGAATCCTTCTTGTCCACACTACTGGAACAATCAAAATTGATGTTGATCAGTTGAGTTATAGCTTTGTAGGCATGCGGACATTCTTATAGTAATGTGGATATTGAGATTGTGTGGGATGTCAAAGTAATTCTAAAATGCTTTTTATTGGCTATTTAAAGTGCTTAGTAATTGATTGTACATTTTCTCTTACTACCCTTGAATGTACTATTTATAGTTTCCATATCATCGTAACTGGAAATCATATTCATTTGTAATGTGCATTATAATCTTTTTTCTAGTTTTTAGAAGTGTAAATTTCCCTTAAACCACTTGAAGTTTTTCGAAGCAACATAACCGCTTGACAATAGTAAATAACAAGCCGGATCTTAACTTTTGAAAAATTGTAGCATACGGGATTGACGTTAGTGAAAAAGATTATGCCAGTAAGGGTCATATGTAAAATATGACGATTACCCTCCGCATCCCTTTTTATTTTATTCCATTCAAACTCATTCTGCATAAAAATAATCTATTAAAAATATTTTAAAAAATTTACTATTAAAAAAAAATAGTTGTTTCATTTTCTATTTTCTTCAGGTTAACTCTTTGACAATCTTCGGTGCGTTTGTTGTCCATAACAAAAAGTTTGTATGAAAATTTAAAAATGAGATGGCCAGGTGGTTTTACTTAGTATTTTTTCTTTAGCACAAGAGATGACACTTTTCTTATTTTAGTTTATATTTATCGGTGACAAAACATAAGAACTGTCTGAAACATCATCATCAAATTACCTACTTGAGTGGCCCCCTTTGGTCTATGTATTTACTTCTTATGAAAAGTTCAAATAATTCACCTTAGGATTATTTGGTATTTTTTCAAATAGTTTCTTAGCTTTCAAGTATATATTTATCATCATGCTATCTTAACCAGCTTTTTCTTAGGAACTCATCATGTATTATCAGATTAATGGATCTCATTATGTCCTACCTACTAAACATTTGATGATTGTGATTGTGGCACATTAGTTGGTCCACTAAAGTTGTTAAAAAAATTTGGTAACAAAATTGTTTTTGTGTAATTATTCACCTTTAATAATTTTTCCCTTCTGAAAACGGTAATTTACTATCTCACAATGAGATTATTTAATATATTTTTATTTTAGGAATTATAAACTTTAGTTTCATTCTACCTGCCTCAAATCTAACAAAATGTTCATCCTCTTTATTTTTCTAATAAAGGTTTGTCACCATGGGAGTATGTTCTTATCTAATATTACAGTAACATACTTGGGTTATTCTAAATAAAGCATTCACAAAACACATGTTTTGCTATTATGGAGTTGTCATTATAAATCATTGATCACCTAAATATGTAGCCTTAATAAGTTCTAACAAACCAAAGTTGACATTTGATGTAAATATAAAACTTCTCTACGCAGAAACTAAATGTGGTATTGCGTTACATAATGACAATAGTCGTGGTGTATCGGTAATGAAAGTAAATGTCAAGGTATAACATGGCTGGACCCCAAGGAATATCACACTTTTGTAAGCGAAGCGAGTACTTAAATTACCTTGGTTACTACCTGCCCAGCTCGCCCAAATGGGACTTGGGCTTGGGTCAAAAAAATATAATCTTAAAAAAAAAATGTATAAAATGGCTCACATGACATGGTGATGAATTTTTTCAAGTCATTAATTAATGAACCCCTAAAACTCAATAATATAGATGTTTTGACCCTTTCAGTTTCAATTTTTCATAATTTTGTATAATTTTTTGATATATATAATTGTTTTTAGCTTAATGTGTCATCAAATTAAAACATGAAAATTTAAACGAAGACACAAATCTAAATAGTTATTAATAACCCGAGGAAATCAATAGAATTTCATTAAAATAACATACATTAAAAGAGTTCAAGGGCCTTTAGTTTAATGGTACTCTTTGTCTTGTGAAGGTTTTGTCTTCTTGAAATCAAGGGTTTAAGTGACAAGTCCCCTTCCCCTTCCCCCCACCCCCAAAAAAAAATTTAAAAAAACATACATTCAAAGAGAATAAAAGGAACAAAAAATAAGGATAATAACATTGGAAAATGTATATAAAAACTGAACCATGTAAAATTAAAAGTTGATATTAAAAACAGAAATAAGAAAGAGAATAAAACAACAACGTCATGATTACAACAACAATGATCATTCAACAAATATCAAGCACGATCACATCATTATTTTATCCAAAATTTAATAAAGCGCAAACTAAAATGTTGAAATGAACAAACATAAGAACATTTTGTCCATTTGCTTGCTTTGTACATGGGGTTTTCCTCTGTTATTTCTATCTTCCGTTAATGAAATCAGCTTATTTACCAAAAAAAAAAATTAATAATAATAAGAATGCCACATAATGAAAGTACATGTACAATCCTAATAATGGATCAAAATCTCTGAGGTTTGTTATGCCTTCAATCATGAAAAATTCTCAAATTAAAATTTTAAAAACATACCCTGGATCTTCTAGAAAATTCAACCTCCACCACTCAAACATCCAAACATGAAGGAATCTTAGCTTAGATCTATTCCAAATAAGGCCAATATGAAAATCTTGGAAATTTGGATCGTGAAATGAAAAGAAAAGGCGATGAAAGTCGTCGAAATGCCTAGGACAAGCTACTAAGCACATCAAATGCCAACCTAGAACTATTCAACCATATAAATACATGGAATATTTGTTACTTTTGAGCATAGTCGCTTAAAAAAGCTGTAATTCATTGGTGGAAAGCTTGGTATATAATGACCGTTATTTGTGCGTATCCGATTGTCAATGTTGGAACCATGTAAAAGATACTAGATTATGTAAATCTAAAAAACCGCTTGTAGATTTTTTTATTATTAATTAAACAAGCCAAACGCATCAATCTCTCAATGTTTTTAACAAATTAATTAGGTGGGTACATAATGACTATTACTTGAAATTTATATAATAAAACACCTAACAACTTGAATTTTTAGTCCCTGTATATTTTTTTCCCCTAAAAATATCGCATCATTCATTTTTACCACATGTTTAATCATTTAATATTTGATTAATTTGTAATTTAACATAATTTTTATTTCAAACATTATTCATACACGATAGTATATGCATGTTAAGAAAATTTAATATAGTGAAGCATTTGAATATTATATTCGATCAAGTCTTCAGGCACGGGTTACAATTATGCTTCTATATTAGTGCCTAACCGATAGTTAATGTTGGTATCAAGTAAAGTAACTTAGATTATGTAAATCTAAAACTGAGTTAATGTTGGTACCAAGTAAAGTAACTTAGATTATGTAAATCTAAAACTGCTTGGAGATTTTTTTAAAAAAAATAAAAATTCAATTAGACGGTCAAAACTCATCAATCTAGGACATATTGCCAAGCTTATGTTAGCTCAAGGTAAAAGATAAACTTTAGGTCCATGCTTTTTTGTGGAATTATGAAAAATCCAAAATGATGCTCTTTGCGGAATTACATAATAATTTCGCTTTAAAAAGGACATCAATTTTTTTTTAAGTTTTCCTCATAGATTGCCAAAAAGAATAATATTGAGATACCAATGAGTAAATAAAAAAAAGTAAGGTACCTTTTGCCTTGTGAAGGGTTAGCTTTCATGAGGTTAAAGGGTTTAAGTTACCTAAGCGATAAAAAATGTGATTGATTGGTAGGACAAACCTCAGTTGTTTAGACGAACTGTATTTAAATTTTGGTGTAAGTTTAAATTCCCAATGAAGCACAAGACATAATTTAACTGGGTAAGCCTGGGCATTGGGCCAAGCCGGACCCGTCCGTTAGGAATTTTTAAGGCCCATGTCCTGTTCGTGGGCCTACCTATTGGGCCAAAAATGGGCTAATTACAGACGGACCTTATGGGTCGCCCATTGAGCCTGGCACGGACTTTTTATGTAAAAAATACAAAAAAACATTGAAAATTTAATTTTTATGTAAAAATTACAAAAAAAACAACAATTACATAAAGTTAGATATGAAAAACTAAATTAACAAAAAAATTATTCATATTAATTGAATTGAACAAATATTCATAAAGAGTTACAATATAACATTACAAATTGATTGATAGGTGAGACTATTTTATATCACTACAAATTGAGTATATCCTAACTAGATTAGCACCTACACAATTGTCAATTCAATAGAAATTACAAATCAAATATCAAATAAACAATAGAACTATGAAATATAATCTAATTATCTTCTTCGGGCAAACTATCAGGTGCCCAATCTTCTCTTTTAAGTTTATTTCCATTAATGCTTGAGTGAATTCTTAATTTTTTATTTCCTCATGCATCCTTGCATCAGCAAGTCTCTAACCTTTGAGGCATACTAAAACTTCAATTATTTATGGATTCAAACTGTATCGTCTGTTAGATAGTATTCGGTCACCTGGTAAAAAAAAACTGTTTTTAATGATACAGTCGAAACTAGAACCGTTAGTAGGTCACAGACCATAATGGAAAGCATAAAATCTGTAATTTTTCAAAAGAAATGGAAGTTGTCAGCTCAATGATTATATTTCAACGGGTATCTTCTATTAGGCTAACGAGTGGGTTAACGGACTTCTTAATGGGTCCACCCAGCCCCCACCCTTAAAAAACACGGCCTAGGCTCGACATACCTAGCTAGCAGTCTATCCAAGCCTTGTCACGTGTATGGGCCAGGCTTTGAGATTTTTTGTGAGGCCTATATATGAGTTGAGGAACAAATTTATGCACCAAAGATTTATTTTTTGTTCTATTCAGATTCACAAGTCTAAATAACTAAGTCGTCTCTATCTCGCCGAGGATACGCCAGACATTTCTCCCGTCATCCAAAAATTCAAAAAATAAATCAAGGTATAAGCAATCTTCTAGTTCTATTGCACAAATAGTGCCTCAATTAATCTTACTAGAGTACTGTTGTTGCCAAGTTTTCTTAATGAGTGTTTCCTCAACAACTAATGGAGCGTGACCAAAAACAATTGGATGGTAAAGGAACCGGGTGAGACGTAGCGATGGGACGTGCATTGTTTGGATCCAAAGCCTCATTCCTGTATTTCTAAAATTCTGTTATTTTACACTAAAAATATCTTTGGTGTTAGATATCTTATTGCTACACACTTAATTTTCTATTGGAATATATTATTCTCTAGGATAAACAAATTAAGAACCGATATAGATACAAATATCTTATTCTATACAACCCGGACATAAAAATACGATAAAATTTTAAAATATGAGATATGGTATCAGCAATTATATGATTAATTAAAATAATATTTTATTTTTTTTATATATAAACAACATTAGTAACAATACCTAATATTATTGAGTATTTGGTTAATCTCTTACAATCTTACAATTGAAATCTTACAATTGAGCAATGCGCTAATATATGGACTAATACTAAATTTAGACGTGGGCTAATACCAAAGTGAGCTATGGATAAATTTATTTGACAATGAATAAAAAAAATTTATTTATGTTTTCCCCACATTATATAATTTTTATTTTTATTTTTATAAATCATATTAAGGAATATATGTTTTCACCGTATATAATACTATTGATTGTTACGAGTATTGTTTTTCATGAATATTTTAAATTTAAATTTAGTACAGTAGTACATGTCATATTGACACAGTGATACACAACAATATCACAAATTCTACAAGTCAATGTCACACTGCTACAAGTTAATGTCACACTGATATAAGTCAATGTCACACTAGAAGGGATACTAGTGATATTTTTTATAATAGAGGGAGTGTCCTTAAAAGTATAATAAACTAGAAGGAATGTGGTTAAAATTTTTCCAAAACATCATTACACCTCTTGAACGCTGCCTCCATGGTCTGCAAGCCTTAAAGAAAATGAATCCTCTCATAACCCTCTTTTTTCATGTACAAATTCATGGTGGTTTCTACAATCCACAACCCTCCTTTACGGTCCACCTCAACATCGAGAATGTTCAACACCTTGTGCTTCAACTCCTTAGAGAGTTTTACAATCTCAATGAGTCCTCTTGATCGGAAACAAAAGGTTTTGGACTCCATTGATACTTTGATCGAGAGTTAATTTTTCAATAAAAGAAAATCGTCTGGATCCTTTGGAATTAGGACGTTTTGAAAAGAATGGAGGTTTTAGGGAAGTTTTCTTATTAATCTTGGAATAATGGAGGTTTCAGCGATATTGAAGGAGTTTTATGGGTAACGGTTGATATCCCTGATATTTCGGTTGTGGAGGCAAAAATATAAGAATCGGTTCTCATTTTACTTAAAGGGGTATTTTAGAGATTTGTTAAAGGTTGTGTACTTTTTGACCTATATTTTTAAAAATTGTACTTTTTGCCCTATAATTTCTAAAAAAAGGCACCGGCCCTTTAAAACCCTAAATAAATTATGTCAAAAAAAAAAGAAAAAAATATTAAAAAAAGCATATGAACAGTCTCTGTTAAAATAGAGAGAGAAAAAAAAAAAGAAAAGAGTAACCAACGGCGAAACGCATAGATCTGAAGCATAGATGTGGTGACACATATTGTTGAAGCAAAAGGAAAGAAGAAGAAGGGGAGATGAAGAAGATGGCTTGAAGCAGATTTGATGGCAGATCCATCGTCGAAGCCTTCTCCATTTTTTGAATCAAATCTAGAGGAGATCCGAGGCCCTTGCCTTGAAGCAAATCCGAAGCCTGTGCCTCTTGTTATCTACTCTGGTTTTCCTTTTCTTTTCTTTTTTTTTTAATCTTTTTCTAAGCCTCATATCTCCGATATATCCGAGCCCTGTTCGACTACCAAAAATTCTTATTCGCTATTCAGAACGCTCGTAGAAGTGTTGGACAAGTGTCTGGCCATGTTTCACGTATATCTGTGCCTGACACCGCCAAGTTTACCTCTCAGCGAGGATTTGTGCTTCCTAGCAGAGTAGGCAATGGAAACACACAAAAAAAAAGAGTATCAAGTTTAGCATCACAAAAAATAGGAGAAACAGTGCCATTTCACATTACATTCTCCATTAATTCACAACTTTACATGAACATCAAGCATTCTAAATTTTTAAATCTCTTTCTCTCTCCTAAAGACGCTCATTTTCCGGGGACAAAGTTTGTAGCATAAGCCCAGGCATTGTTGTTAACTGGGTCAGCCAGGTGGTCAGCCAAGTTCTCCAATGGGCCTTTTCCGGTCACAATGGCCTGGACAAAGAAACCAAACATGGAGAACATGGCAAGTCTACCATTCTTGATCTCCTTCACCTTAAGCTCAGCAAACGCTTCTGGATCCTCAGCAAGGCCCAATGGGTCGAAGCTTCCACCGGGGTACAGTGGGTCAGTCACTTCTCCGAGTGGCCCACCGGCAATTCGGTAACCCTCAACAGCACCCATCAAGATAACCTGGCAAGCCCAAATGGCCAAAATGCTTTGAGCATGGATCAAGCTTGGGTTGCCCAAGTAGTCAAGTCCACCTTCACTAAAGATTTGGGCTCCGGCCTTGAACCAAATGGCCTCACCGAACTTGACCCCATTGCGGGCCAAGAGCTCGGGGAAGACACACCCTAGCGCTCCAAGCATGGCCCATCTGCAATGGATCACCTCG
Organism: Ilex paraguariensis; assembly: GCA_963454935.2. Classification (NCBI taxonomy): domain Eukaryota; kingdom Viridiplantae; phylum Streptophyta; class Magnoliopsida; order Aquifoliales; family Aquifoliaceae; genus Ilex; species Ilex paraguariensis. The sequence goes on from CAUOFW020001558.1 coordinate 690,261, forward strand.
AGCTCACGGTTCTTAGCAAAGGTTTCCGGATCAGCCGAAAGCCCAGCAGTGTCCCACCCGTAATCACCAGGGAATTCACCCGTGAGGTAGCTCGGGGGATCACCGGAGAATGGGCCCAAGTACTTGACACGGTCTGGGCCGTACCATGGACTGCCTGATGGGACGGGCTTCCCTGTTTTCCTCATGGAGATCCTTCCATTTCCTTGGAGCTCGGGGGCAAAAGGCAAGAGTTTCACCGCCTTTCCGGCAAAAGATGGGGAAGATAGAGCCATTGTAGAAGCAGCCATGGTTGAGACTGTGTTGAAGATATTAAGCTCTCTGGAGGAGGAATGAGTGGTGGGAATGGCCTGATAGTTGGTAGTTTTTTATAGGGTTTTAAGGGTAGGATTCTCCTTATCACATGATATCTTTATCTTGGTTTTGATTGGTTTATAAGATTCTTTACTTCTTCGTGTCTCTCTCCTCCACTTGGCTGTTTCTCATCCACCAACTTCTAAGATTTTCTGTATGGGGTTCCAGCCAATGTGGTTGTCCCAAATGTGGTATGTTTGGATTAGATTTATGCCAACGGCTAGATATTTTAGCCAACATGTGATGATTTCCATTGATTGAACTCAAATGCTTACATGCTATTGATATGGTTCAATTGATTATGCCTTAGCCTTACATTGAATGTTAGGGTCTTATGGATGATACTTGTCTATAAGAACCATCATTTTATTATTAATTAAGGGACATTTGGTAGCACTTTTTTAAGCTATTTTTTAAGCTAAAAAGTAATGTCATCGTGAAAGCAAAAGCATATTAAATCACTAACTAATAATAGTGATTTATATGAATTTTAGTGAACAAATAATAAAATTATATACATATATATATATACATGTATGTGCACTAAAAAAAATGGATATAATTAAGCTAGGAAGAATGAAGTAAGTTCGAACAAATTAAAAAGCACAAAAATAATTATAAAAAAAAAAACGCCTTCTTTTAAAATAGTAGTTGCAAAACCCAAAATGTAGGAAAAAAAACACTTTGAACATGAGGAAATAGTACTTCAAAATCAGACACTCTTATGCACCTCAGATCACTCAAATCATGTCTGCAACTGGAATATTTAACAAAACCCAGATCCAAGCCCAAACGTAAACCTAAACCTGACTGACAAACTCAAATTCAAACTCAAACCCAAACCCAACTTCTTTGGTTGTCCTCTTCTACCAATCATATAGCAAATTAAAGTTAATTTTATTCACCTCAGGAAAAATCATCAAAGATTGGGTTTGGAGCAATGACAAATGCGCATGCCTCCAAATAATTCATGGAGGGTTCACACTCGAGAATCTTTTGACAAATATTCATTATAAACGAGAGTTCTTTGCACTTGATGCTATTTTTTTCTAAGAATAAATAAAAGGTTTTAACTCTAGAAGTAAAATTGCATATGTTAATATCTCTGTCATTGAAGGAATGATATTCATTAGCCTATATCAAATGAATGACTCTCCTTACTAGTCATACTACAATTTCATATCTCTTGAATTTATTTAGCATCAATCAGCTTGCAGATTTACTATATTTTGAGGATGTCACATGCTGATGGAGGACTCCTTCCCACCATCCATGTAATTCGTCCCATTCTATGTCCACATATTTCTTTGAGAAGCTTGGTGCCGCATCAGTTATAATGTAAGTTCTCCATGGAGTGATAGCACTATCCGATTGCACAAGTGGCAGTCCCCGATTGGCCTAAAACAGGAGTTTATAACATTGCATGAGATTTTTGATACATCATGCACCTCAGAAATCTAAGGATGGGTAGTGGTATAGACATTGCCAAATGGGCAAGCAATAGGAAGCTCTAAAATGTTATCAGCCAATGAGAATATAGATTATTATATCAAAAAATATTGGATCTTTGGACTATCCAAGTCATGTTTGTATATAGAGGTTTTTGGAAGCCGGTACACCTAATTAGACTTATTTGGTAAAAAATACATATTAAAAAATGTTTTAGAAAAAGGTACACTAGTTAAATACAAAAACATAAATGTCCATTTTAGAGAAAGTGGTGCATTAAATATCTCTTAGTTTTATGGGAGAACTTTAATATTTAATGTACATTGATTCATGTGTATTTGTTAATATATATATATATATATATAACATTTTTAATTTGTTAACATTGAAAGTGTAACACTTTCACACTTTCTCAATTAATTAGCATTTTTAGTGTAAGATGAGATATGTATATTCTGTTTGTGTAACACTTTAGGTAATATCTCCACTTACTTTGTATAAATAGCTTGTTACATTGTTATTGCTACACTGTTATTGTTACTTTAAATATTACCCTATAACATTTTACACTTTGTATTAAGAAAGGTGAGACATAAGATAATACTTTATACTTTACACCTATATATATATATATATATATATATATATATATATATATATATATATATATATACACATATATGTATTTATTTATTTATATATATATTTATATATATATATAATATATATAATATATATAATTATTTATATATATATATATATATTTATATATATATAAATATTTATATATATATATAAATATATATGTATGTATGTTATTTATGTGTGTATATATATATATATATTAACAAATACACATGAATCAAGGTGCATTAAATACTAAATTTCTCCCATAAAACTATGAGATATTTAATGCATCACTTTTCAAAAAACATACACATGGATCAATGGAGGACAAAAATGTCACAAAAAAATTAGGCAAATTCAAATTGTGTACTTAGATACAAATAAGTATCAAAATTAAGAACTTAATAACTCTACATTTTTTAGTGTGTACTTTTTGTCAAATAAGTTTAATTTGGTGTACTCCCTTACAATTTACCCTTGTATATAAATAGTTGCAGCCCAAGAAACTCAAGGCACAACACAACCACCTTTCTTTAGGTCTTCTTTGAACAATTGTTCCTTTCAGCAGTTTTCAATAGAGGTATACAATGGCAGCCTCAATGGCTCTCTCTTCCCCGTCTCTGGCCGGAAAGGCGGTGAAGCTGTCGCCATATTCCCTGGAACTCCAAGGAAATGGAAGGGTGTCCATAAGGAAAACTGCCAAGGCCGTCTCATCAGGCAGCCCATGGAATGTCCCAGACCGCGTCAAGTACTTGGGCTCATTCCCTGGTGACTACGGTTGGGACACTGCAGGGCTTTTAGCTGATCCAGAAACCTTTGCCAAGAGTCGTGAGCTTGAGGTGATCCACTGCAGATAGGCCATGCTTGGAGCTCTTGGGTGTGTCTTCCCCGAGCTTTTGGCCCGCAATGGCGTCAAGTTCGGTGAGGCCGTTTGGTTCAAGGCCGGAGCCCAAATCTTTAGTGAGGGTGGACTTGACTACTTGGGCAACTCAAGCTTGATCCATACTCAGAGCATTTTAGCCATTTGGGCTTGCCAGGTTATCTTGATGGGTGCCGTTAAGGGCTACCATATTGCCGGTGGGCCGCTCGGAAAGGTGACTGACCCATTGTACCTCGGTGGCAGCTTCGACCCATTGGGCCTTGCTGAGGATCCAAAAGCGTTTGCTGAGCTTAAGGTGAAAGAGATCAAGAATGGTAGACTTGCCATGTTCTCCATGTTCTGGTTCTTTGTCCAGGCCATTGTGACTGGCAAGGGTCCACTGGAGAACCTTGCTGACCACCTTGTTGACCCTGTAAACAACAATGCCTGGGCCTGTGCCACCAACTTTGTTCCTGGGAAGTGAGAGTCATAACAGTAATTGAGTTGTGTACTCTATGATGAGGGCTTAATTGAGTAGGGATTTGAGAGTAGTTGGTGTTGTATATTTCCTTGAATTAATGCAAAGCATTGGTAATGTGTACATTGCTTCATTGAAATTGCTAGTCCTCACCTCTGTCTGGCTATAATTTGAAAAATTAAGTGTGACAAAAACATTATTTAATTACGATTTTTCACTGAATTTCACTTTTCCCGACTTATTAGATCTATTGGATTGCATCTCCTACATTAGTTATGAGTTTCAAATTGCCCTCTCGACTGTCACATTTCTCACTTTGTGCCTCTAGTAACTATGTTTATTGTTTTTATGTTGTCTAATTATACATATTAGAAACTGAACTTTACTACAAATTTGGATATTTTTCATCCAAAACATGAATGGCTGTTTGGTTTTGGGGCAATATGAAACCAATGCAGGTAATTGAAGGGGTAATATAAGAAACTCAACAATTGAAGGGAAGTAAGATCAAACTCATAGTTAAATGGGTCAAAGTGTAATTTTCACAAAAAAGAAATGCAAAATTGGGTAGGGAATTCGTTGTCTATATAACAGTCACTTGTACTACAAGAATTTTTAGCAAAGCCAACATTTATAAACGTCGGCAAAAATCGAACAACTATTCAAAAAAGTTATAATTGTCGTTTGGTTTAAATGCCGTCTATTCTAGCATCGGAAAAACTCTCGATATTTTTTTAAACGCCAAAAAATGTATACTTGTGATTTTTTTGATGAAAAATAAGAAATTTTCAAACTCTAAAGGGACATGATTACATCACCGAACCCCTCCCCCCCTCCCCGGCCCAACCCAACTAAATCTACTATTTGGAATTAAACTTTTACATGTACAAGGCTACCTCAATATTTTAACTTGGGGTGTGTTATGTATGTCGTTTTCATCTATTTCAATTATAAATAATCTTTGTTAGATTTTAAGTCAATTTCACTTAATGATACTCAATGAAAAATTACTCACTGTGTATGATAGAGGGTTCCACTTGAAAACTTAAGCATATGAATAACAACGAGTCAAATGTTTGTTAGTTTCTTGTTTCCACACTACTCTTTTTGTGTGAGATTTGATCCTCTCAAATGACTTGCATAGAACAATATGAAAGCTTTAATTGATTGTTAATATCGTTCGAACTGTCAACTATTTTCCTGTATAAACTGTAAAATTTAAAAAAATTTAAACTTTTTTGAAAAATGGCAAAACGGTAATTTGTCATTATAGTGCAGGTTAAAAACTCATATTTTTCTAGAGCTTGGATGACAAAACGAACTTCACTGTTGGATTCATCTCACGAAATCTAGTTATCCAGACAAATTTCGTCAGATTCTGAAATAGTCGGATTTTTTGCTTTTTACGAGGCAATCGGGTCTCGGGCGACCCAAAAACGAAATTTTTAATAAAATTTTGAAATTTGAAAATTAATTTAAAGAAAGTTCATATAAAATATTTTGAACTTAAACCAGAACAAAATTTAATCATTTTTGTGACGAAAATGAACTCGAAAAACAGAGGCATATGGTGCAACGTGCACCAAGCATTAAAGGGTATAAATAGAAACAAAAATATGATTTTTGGATAGAACATTCTGCTGTATTCTAGTGTGTTAACGTGTGAAGAGAGGAAAAGGGGGAAAAGAAGAAAAAAAGAGAAATTCAAGGCATCTCTCTACGTTCTACGGAGTTCCATCGATCGAAATTCTTCAAGTCAAGTATTAAAGTCGATCTCCTCAACAAGGACTACGCAACCATACCAAAAACGAAGACTTTCATTGAAGATTCGAAAAACGAAATTTTGGAAAAGCTTGAATTAGAGCTTGGGTTGAAATATTGAACTTTCTACGTTAATTTTACGCTTCAAGAGGTAGGATTTTCATCCTAACTAGAATTATTTCCAACCTAGGATAAATATATGAAATGGGTGGGCTATTATGTGTATTTTAACACTTGTCTATTGTAGTTGGTTTAATGAAAATGAGTAAGCTAAATTCTAGTGTAAAATGGGTAATTAGAAATTGCTAGTTTGTGATTTTTTGGAAGTTTTGATAATTGGGTACGTGGGAATCACTTAATCTGATTTTTTTTTTAATTTATGTGATAATTATGGACATTTTTATGTGATAACCTAATTTGGTGTCTTAAAGGTGTTTGACTAAATGTCTATGTGAAAATTAAGTATGTTATTGTATAGATTATGTATGACATGCTTGAGAAAATTTGTTATTAAATGTGAATGTTGGTATATGCTTATGATATATTGGTATCGTAATGACTTTATAGAAGTTATATGCTTGGAATATAATTTGCCATGAAAATTTTGAATGTGGTTAAATTAGCCCATATGACATTCATTATATATGGAGCATGATATTGATATTGTAATGATTCATTACATTACATATACACAGAGATATCGCATTTTGTGGGTGTGTGTGCATGGTTTGATCAAACATCATTCTTGGTAGATGATACTTAGGCTAAAAAAAAGTTGGATTGAAGATTCGACTGAGTCACATAGTTTGCATGAAAAAATTGTGTCGGGTATAGTAAGTAGGGCTAGATTCGCCCTTGAGTGCAAGACCTTATTACTTAGTTCATACACTCCCCTGTGGTGAAATTCCAAAAAAGTGTATCGGTGTGTAGAATCGGCGGTGCGACATCAAAACTCCCCTACCTAACAAAGAAACATGATTTTGTTTTATAAAATAGTTGTTCGATGTGTAACGCCCAATAAAGACACATGATTTTGTTTTGTAATAAAAACACATGATTTATTTTAAAAAGATCATTGAATGTATATCATCAATAGCAGATTTATACACATTGGCATTGCAGTGTGTTGTGGAGGCCATAGAGGGCTCGGGTTGAAGTGTATGAGTAAATCTCATCTCATTTCATAGCATGACATGGTGATTTTCAATATTGAATTGCATATTCTTGGTTGGAATGGTTGTTGCTTGCTGAATGTTGCATGTTGACATTTCATATGCATTTAAGTTGGGGAATGACCTCTTTAGGAGATACCCTATTAAACGTGGATCACCTTTTATGGAAAAATATTTCAAGTGCGGGTTATACACCGGTGAACGACTCGTATTTGGGGCTTCAAGGACGAAGAAAAGCCGACTTGTGATTTTTAATTCACGTTTTGTAAAACATTCGCTAAGTTAGTTTTTGGGTATGCAATGTATATAAAAAAATTGTAATCGAACTCATATGAACTGTTTGTAATGTAAAATTGCATGTTGTTATATGAGTATGGATAAATGAACCCGGTGTGGCCAATGTTTACTTATGAATGAATCTGGTGTGGTCAATATTTACTCATAAATTGACCTAGTGAAGTCAATGTTGTATGATTGTACAAGTTGTGTTTTTGGTAGAGCTCCTCATACAAAGGAGACTCTGCCCGAATTTTACTAAATTATGGACCCTAGTAAATGGGGCATAACGACGTGATATTGAGTTACATGGTATCCACGGGTATTCCGTAAGTTGATGGGTGATCAACAGGTTGATAAAGGACCCTCAGTTTTTAAGGCGTCAGAGCTTAGTATCAAAGTTTAGGTATACGATTTACTTAGGGCTTGCTGGACACGGGTCTAGACCATTGTATTCATTATGCATTTCATGTTATGTTCTTTAATATGCTACATGTCATATGTTATATGTTACGTGAATTTAGCATGGTTAAATATATATAGAAAAGAGACACTTGGGTGAGAGAACATAACCTTGGGGGTCAGAAAGAGAATTAATGGGATAGTTCAAGGTGTAAATGTCTACTAGTGGTGGCACACACTCTACTATTAAGACAATGAAAGAAATCTCAAATGTTCAACTTTGATCCCTACTTTGGGATACTAAGTTAGTGCTCTATTATTATTTGACTTATGTGAGGGATTTGGGCTTAGAGGTTGGAATCTTGGAAAAGTCATTGCATGTGAGTTCTCCCCTAGGAGTTAGGGTGAGTATTGATCAGAAATGTCGAGGTTGTGAGTTAGAAATCTCGGTGATTCTACTCACCGAGGACCTTAGGGTCATGGACATGTCGGAGTTTAATGTCATTCTTGGGATTGATTGGTTGACGGAACACCGAGTTATCATCGATTACGATCATAAGATGGTCACTACTTATACACTAGAGGATGTTTGTTTCAAGTTGCAGGGAAAAAAGTATGATGCTTTACCCCAAGCCGTGTATGAGTCTCGATGGCACAGGGAGTTGATGAGTTGGCTAGCGAGCCTTACCCTAGAGGATGAGACAAGGCAGGAGTTGGGTCTACCTCGGGTGGTTTGTGAGTATGAGGACATTTTTTTGGACGAACTGTCGGGATTACCTCTACATAGGGATGTAGACTTCACTATTGAGTTACAGCCCAGTACATCTCCTATTTCTATGACTTTGCACAAAATGACGCTAGCTGAGTTGTAAGAACTCAAGGTCCAATTGTAAGAATTGTTGGACAAGGCTTTATTAGACCTAGCACTTCACCTTAGGGCGGTCCGGTATTGTTTGTCAAGAAGAAATATAAGACTTTTCGACTATGTATAGATTACCGACAGTTGAATTGGATTACTATCAAGAATAGGTACCCTTTGCCAATAATTGATGGTTTGTTTGATAAGTTGAGAGGGGTGCGGGTCTACTCCAAGATAGATTTACGCAGGGGTTATTATCAGTTGAGGGTTAGGGAGGCAGATATCCCTAAGACAGCATTTAGAACGCGGTATGGGTATTTCAAGTTTACGATTATGCCTTTTGGATTGACGAATGCTCCGGCGGCATTCATGGATCTCATGCATAGGGTATTTCAACCCTACCTAAATCAGTTTGTCATGGTCTTTGTTAATGACATTCTGATCTACTCAAGTCTGAGGAGGAGCATGAGGGTCACTTGAGAGTTGTTCTCCAGACCTTGAGAGACTATCAGTTGTACGTCAAGTTTAGCAAGTGTGAATTTTGGTTAACCGAGGTGAAATTCTTAGGGCATGTAGTGTCAGCTTCGGGTGTATCTGTGGACCCAGAGAAAGTTGAGGCAGTTATGAGTTGGGAGAGACAAAAGTCAGTCTTTGAGATACGCAGTTTCTTGAGATTTGTGGTGTATTACAGGAGGTTCATTGAAAACTTCTCACGATTAGCTACACCTATGACGAGATTGACCCGAAAAGAGGTCAAGAAAGAGGTCAAGTTTGACTGGAATGATTTGTATGAAAAGGCCTTCCAGGAATTGAAGATGAGGTTTACTTCAGCTCTTATTTTGATTGTTTCGAATAGGGGACTAAGGTACACTATATATTGTGATGCCTCCAAGAATGAACTTGGTTGTATTTTGATACAGTCCGAGAAGGTGGTAGCTTACGGTTCTTGGCATTTGAAGAGCCACGAACAGAACTGTCCCACACATGATATGAAGTTGGCATCCATTATCTTTGTCTTGAAGGTTTTACACCACTATTTATACAGTGAGCAATTCGACTTATTCTGGGATCATAAATGTCTGAAATACATCTTCACACAACGAAACCTCAACATAAGGCAATGCAGATGGATGGAGTATTTAGAGGACTTTGACTTCACTTTTTATTACCATCTCAGTAAAACAAATGTGGTGGTTGATACATTCAGCCAGAAGTCATGGGGAGTATTGGCTAGTGCGGCTTCCCGAGAGTGACAGATGCTCAAGACTGTGGGACAGTTCGAGCTACACTACAAGGGTCAAGCTCAGGGCACTTTTGGGAGTTTGGTGGCTACGTCTTCTCTACTAAGCAGAGTGATTGAGCCATCAGGGACTGGGTACAGTCAGGTACAGGTGACGAGGGTTGGGCCATTCATGTGGGTGGTAATTTTCGGTATAGGGGAAGAGTCTTGGTTCTCTAGTCTATGGATCTGAAAGAGAAGATCCTTAGGGAGTTTTATTACTCCCGTTTTGTTGTACATCCAGGTGGCACAAAGATATAGGGGAAGAGTCATGGTTCCCCAGTCTACGGATCTGAGAGAGAAGATCCTTAAGGAGTTTCATTACTCCTGTTTTGCTGTACATCTAGGTGGCACGAAGATATACCATGATCTTCGTCACCATTACTATTGGAGTAGGATGAAGAGGCATATTAAAGACTTTATTAGCTGATGTCTCACATGTCAACAGGTCAAGTCTGAGTACCAGAGACCTGCGGGGTTGCTCCAGTCTTTGGAAGTGGTTGAGTGAAAATGGAAGCATGTCATGATGAATTTTGTGACTCACTTGTCACGAACATCGCGGGGACATGACGTGGTGTGGGTGATAATGGACCAGCTTATGAAGTCGACACATTTTTTAGCCGTGCGGATGACCTTCACACTAGAGAAATTCTGTCGATTGTACATACGAGAGATTGTCCGATTACATGGGGTGCCCGTATCTATAGTATCAGATCAGAATTCCTGCTTTATGACTCACTTTTGGGAGAGTTTTCAGCGGGCCATGGGGACACAGTTGGTGATGAGCACAACTTTTCATCCCCAGATTGACGTTCAGTTAGAAATGACCATCCAGACTTTAAAGGACATGCTACGGGCATGCGTCCTAGATCTCAAAGGTAGCTGGGAAGAATATTTACCCTTAGTGGAGTTTGCCTACAACAAGAGTCATCAGGAGAGTATACAGATGACACCCTATAAGGCACTATATGAGAGGTCTTGCCATTATTTGATTTGTTGGACAGAGGTTGGAGAGAGACCCTCTCCCGGTCCTAATTTGGTTAGAGACACCTCGGAGAAGGTGAACTTGATACGGAAGCGTCTTTTCACGGCTCAGAGCTGGCAAAAGAGTTATGCCGACGGACGGCAGTGACCTCTAGAATTTGAGGTGGGAGATCATGTCTTCATAAAGGTGATACCTAAGAAATGAGTGGTCAGGTTTGGTAAGCGGAGAAAGTTGTCGCTGAGATTTATTGGGCCCTTCGAGATACTCGAAAAGGTTAGTACAATTGCTTATCAGTTGGCGTTACTACCAAATTTATTGGGTGTGCACGCAGTGTTCCATGTCTCTATGCTCCGGAAGTACACTGCAGATCCAACACATGTGGTGGATTGGGGTGAGTTGATTGTTGATGCGAATTAGACTTTTGAGGAGGGACTAGTGCGCATCATGGATAACCAAGAGGAGGTTTTACAAGGCAAGATCGTGGGACTAGTGAAGGTGTGTTGTGGAAGCACCGAGGAGTGAAGGAGGCAACATGGGAATGTGAGGACACTACACGTGCTAGTTATCATTTCTTATTCGAGGATAGAGGTACATTCTTATAATCATGTAGTATTATATGATTGTTGCATATACATATGGTTGAATGTGCATGTGTATGTGTGTGAATTGCGGGGATAAATGTAAAATCCAACAAAATTTGAACTTTTTGTGAAAATGGCAAAATGGTAATTTGTCACTACAATGCAAGTTAAAAACCCATATTTTTTTAGAGCTCAGATGATGAAACGGACCACATCGTTGGATTCGTCTCACAAAATCTAGTTATCCAGACAATTTTCGTTAGATTCTGAGATAGTCGAATTTTTTGGATCTCGGGTGACCCAAAAACGAAATATTTAATAAAATTTTGATAGTTGAAAAATACTTTAAAGAAAGTTTATATAAAATTTTTTGAGCTTGAACCAGGACGAAATTTAATTATTTTGGGACAAAAATGGACTCGAAAAAAGGGGTATGTGGCGCAACGTGCACCAAGCATTAAAGGGTATAAATAGAAACAAAAATTTGATTTTTGGACAAAACACTGTTGTATTCTAGTGTGTTAACGTGTGAAGAGAGGAAGAGGGGGAAAGGAAGAAAAAATGAGAGATTCAAGGCTTCTCTCTACGATCTACAGAGTTCCGTCGGTCGGAATTCTTCAAGCCAAGTATTAAAGTCAATCTCCTTGTCGAGGGCTACACAACCATACCAAAAATGAAGATTTTCACCAAAGATTCAAAAAACTAACATTTGAAAAAGTTTGGATTAGAGCTTGGGTTGAATTCTTGAAGTTTCTTACGTTGATTTTACGCTTCAAGAGGTAGGGTTTTCATTCTAACTAGATTTGTTTTCAACCTATGATGAATATATGAAATGAGTGAGCTATTATGTGTATTTTAGCACTTTCCTATTGTAGTTGGTTTAATGAAAATGGGTAAGCTAAATTCTAGTATGAAATGAGTAACTAGAAATTGATAGTTTGTGATTTCTTGAAAGTGTTTATAATTGGGTATGTGGGAATCACTTAATCTGATTTTTTTTTATTTATGTGATGATTATGAGCATTTTTATGTGATAACATGATTTGGTGTCTTAAAGGTATTTGACTAAATGCCTATGTGAAAATTAAGTGTGTTATTGCAAAGATTATATATGACATGCTTGGGAAAAATTGTTGTTAAATGTGAATATTGATATATGCTTTTAATATATTGGCATTGTGATGACTTTATGGAAGTTATATGCTTTGGATATAATTTATTGTGATGACTTTATGGAAGTTATATGCTTTGGATATAATTTTTCATGAAAATTTTGAATGTGGTTAAATTAGCATATATGACATTCATTACATATGGAACATGATATTGATATTACAATTATTCATTACATTACATATGCATTGAGATATCGCATTTAGTGGGTATGTGTGCATGGTTTGATCAAACATCATTTCTTAGTGGATGATACTTGGGCTCGGGAAAAGTTGGATCAAAGATTCGACTGAGTCGCTTAGTTTGCATGAAAAAATTGTGTCGGGTATAGCAAGTAGGACTAGGTTCGCCCTTGGATGTAAGCCCTGATTACTTGGGTCATACACTCTCCTGTGGTGAAATTCTAAAAAAGTGTATTGGTGTGCGGAACTAGCGATGCGACATCAAAACTCTGCTACCCAACAAAAAACACATGATTTTGTTTTATAAAATAGTTGTTCGATGTATAACGTCCAACAAAGACACATGATTTTGTTTTGTAACAAAGACACATGATTTATTTTAAAAAGATTATTGGACGTATATCATCAATGACAGATTTATACACATTGACATTACAGTGTGTTGTGAAAGCCGGAGAGAGCTCGGGTTGAAGTGCATGAGTGAGTTTCATCTCATTTTATAGCATGACATGTTGATTTCTAATATTGAATTGCATATTCTTGGTTCGAATGGTTGTTACTTTGCTGAATGTTGCATGTGGACATTTCATAGGCATATAGGTTATGGAGCAAGTGTAGTCAATATTGTATGATTATACAGGTTGTGTTTTGGGTAGAGTTCCTCATACAAAGAAGATTCTGCTCGAATTTTGTTAAATTATGGACCCCTGTAAATGGGGCATAACTACGTGATATCAAGTAACACAATATTCAGGAATATTCCGCGAGTTGATAAGTGATCAACGGATTGACAAAACACCCCTGATTTTTGGGGCGTCACATAAACTGTCTTTAAGTTTACTTGTACCTCGTCCAACTCTCAAAAAAAAAAAAGTTGTTCCCCCTAATAATGTGGTAGTAATGATTTTCGACGTGACACATTAACATATAGTTGACATGAAATTAACGGATTAATATTTAATAATTCTTGAAAAGTAATAATTTTTATTAAAAAAAAGTAATAAAAATAGTTATTAAAACAGTAGTAAAAATATACACAATATTCATAAAAATACCTACAAATGTGATAAATTACTCATAAAAGTGATAAATTTTTGGATTATAAAATGACCCACAAAAATTATAAAAATATACATTAAAATAGTAAAATTTAGAGATACACTATCGAAATTTTTTCTGTGGTACCCTTATCAAGTCCCTTGTTTAGATAATAGAATAGGTCGGATCAGATTGATTAGAATTCAATGTGAAATATAAAATGATATGATTTAAATAAGACATAGTACGAGAAGACACGACACTTCTCTGTTCAGACCATCCTTACAATTGTACAATGCACCATTTAGTGACGATGTTTCTTGTGTCAACCCTGTAGTTAATGACGCCTAAACTTATTCACGAATAGAACACAAGCTTGGCAAAAAATGGACCTAGAACTAGGAGTAAAATTTTCACGTGATATCGTTCATCAAGATATTCGTTCGGATTTCTCAGATCAGAGGCTATCCTTGGTGGCCATACAAAAATATAATTTCACTAGAAATTGTGGACTGAAATGCTCCTTAAGAATCTAAGTATGGTGAGTGGTACAGATATTGCCAGGTGCCATGCATTATGAAATTCTCAAAAATGTCGCCAACCAATGAACACGTAGATAACGATATCCAAAGATAAAGACTTGGAAATCCAATCCATATTTATATACAGTTGCTGCCTATGAACCTCAAGTCACAGCACAACCATCTTTCTCCAAGCCTTGATTGAGCTATTTCTCCTCTCAATAGTTCCTATTACAGGTATATAATGGCAGCCTCAACAATGGCTCTCTCTTCCCCATCTCTGGCCGGAAAGGCAGTGAAACTCTCGCCATCTGCCCCGGAGATCCAAGGAAATGGAAGGGTCTCCATGAGGAAAACCGCGACCAAGGCTGCATCCGGAAGTCCATGGTACGGCCCAGACCGAGTCAAGTATTTGGGCCCATTCTCCGGTGAGCCCCCAAGCTACCTCACCGGCGAATTCCCCGGTGACTATGGCTGGGACACTGCTGGACTTTCAGCTGACCCAGAGACCTTCGCTAAGAATCGTGAACTAGAGGTGATCCACTGCAGATGGGCCATGCTCGGAGCTCTTGGGTGCGTCTTCCCCGAACTCTTGGCCCGCAATGGCGTCAAGTTTGGAGAGGCAGTGTGGTTCAAGGCCGGAGCCCAAATCTTCAGTGAGGGTGGACTGGACTACTTAGGCAACCCCAGTTTGATCCATGCTCAAAGCATTTTGGCCATATGGGCTTGTCAAGTTATATTGATGGGTGCTGTAGAGGGCTATCGTATTGCTGGTGGCCCGCTGGGTGAGGTGACTGACCCACTTTACCCCGGTGGAAGCTTTGACCCATTGGGCCTTGCTGAAGATCCCGAGGCTTTCGCTGAGCTCAAGGTGAAGGAGATCAAGAATGGCAGACTGGCCATGTTCTCAATGTTTGGTTTCTTTGTCCAGGCCATTGTAACTGGCAAGGGTCCATTGGAGAACCTTGCTGACCACCTTGCTGACCCTGTCAACAACAATGCATGGGCCTATGCCACCAACTTTGTTCCTGGAAAGTGAGTGTGTGAAGAGTAAATTGTTGTGTACTCCATGATGAGGGTAAAATGCATTAAGATTTGAGTGTGGATCTTGAGAGTGGTGTGTGGTGTATATGAATTTCTTTGAACTAATGCAAAGCATTGGAAATTTGTAAATTGCTGCTTCACTCAAATTGCTAATTGTCAACTCTGTTTGGCTGTTATCTCAAAAAGAAAAAATGACAGAAACATACCTAATCCCAAAAATAATAATTTTTCTATGTTCCTAACATCAATTGAAAGATCTACAAAAAAACATCTTCGGTTGACACATAAACTTCTCCAATCTTCCTGCATAATTGAATGTAAGATATTCAAGTTCTACGACATTATTCGGTTACAATTTTTCACTGAATTTTATATGTGTTTGATGGGTTTGGTTGTAGTGGAGTTGTAATGTTTGTCTTATTGTTGTGGGCTATTGTGAAAACAAATAAAAAAATTTGGGGTAAATTCAAAATACAATATAAGAGTGACTTAAGTAGATACTATGCATAATTTAAAGAAGTTTTCAAATTTTAAGGGTAACGATTGCACCACCACACTCTCCAGTTCTACTGTTGGTACTTAAACTTTTACATGTAGACAAAAGCAATGGTACACTTTACAGAAATTATGCTGCCTCAATATATTATGTAAGTAGCATTGTCAAATTTAGCACGAAGTGTCATTCCAGACAATTACATCGCCATTATTATTACATTTTTTTTTATGAACTGACAAAAAAAATTTAATTGTTCTATGTTTCAACACATGCACTATAGAAGTGCCACGTGAGTCGTTTTCATTTTACTCTACTCTTGTAACGCATGTTACCACCGAGAGAACACTAATCAAGTGATTTATCATTTCGAGCCATGAAAATATCGTGACTCATGTACGTGCTGGATCTTGCACAATATAAACACGAGAACAGATCTCTCCCTTGGTGAACTCGAGTGAGTCAGTCGAGTTGTCAACCCTGCTGCTTGGAACAGCCTGTGAGGTCCGGTGGTAACCTGGAACGGTAATGGGAGACCCTCGTGGATCAATGGAACGATCCAGTAAGTCTGAGGAAGGTTCCTGGAACAAAGAAAGACAAGTTAGAAGGGCGCCGGAGTGTTTTTCGGCGTATCCGCTCCGACGATCAACTCAATTTTTGAGAGAGAGGAAGAAGAAAACACTGAGTATAATTTGCAGCAAAGGTTTTTCGTTGCATACTGTCTTGCCTTTCGCGAGGAGTATTTATACCTCAAAAACTCATGATTGTTGTCAGTGTGGTCAGTAGGTGATCATTAGGTACAGGCAAAGTGTGCACGGTTTCCTATGAGGAATGTCTTCTCTTTTAACTGCTCGGGATCCCGAGCAACCAAGGCTGTGTCATCGGCTGCCGATTGTTCAATGAGCTCCTCTCGGGGAGGATGTAATAAATGTCCAGCCTTAGAGACATTTATTACCTTTCACTTCCGAGCCTTACCGCATTAAATGATGTCTCATCAAGGGAATGGTGTAATTAAATGCTTGCTTTCCTAAGTCGTGTGTCAGCAAGGGCATCCGGTCTTTCTGTCTCTGATGTGACACAGTATGTCACGCGTCCATTCCCCATTGGCTGTGTCACCTGCCTTCCTGTGCCTTCTGACACCAATTGTGTAAGACGAGGTCATGATAGCTAACTTAGCCTAGCCTAGGCTAGTGACCTGTACATCAATAGCCTCTACAGGAGCAGAGAATGTCATCCTGGACGGAGGGTACATCTCGGTACCGAGGGGGGGAGGTACATCTCGGAGCCGAGAGGGGAGGTACATATAGCGACCGATGTACCCATATCAGACTGAGGGATACGTGTCGTTACGTAAACGTACTGGTTGCACTTGATCCTTATGACAAGTACCTCGGGGGAGAGGGACTTGTGAACCGATGGGTACGTGATCTCAGTAACAAGGATTTAGTGACACCGAGGACACATGTCTTCATCTTGGAGTATTTCGAAAATGTCCCATCAACTGCCCTTCAGCCTTCAATCTTCTGACACCGAGGACACGCGTCGTACGGAGACGAAGGGTTTTACAACAACTCCAACTGCTTCATCATTGCCTCTAGCTGTTTTCCCTGCTTAGGACGTCGTGAGCATTAAATGCACCTTTTCGTGCTTCGTGCCCAATGATGGGATTGGTACTATATATAAATGGGCTTCCTCTCCTCTTTTCTCATTTCGTCATTCCAAACTTTCTCTAGAGAGCCCTTGCCTGAATCTTCGTCGGAGATCTCTTTCCTTCCGTTGTCAACTGCCCAACCTTTTCACTAGAGTCTTAAGGCCAGCAGACCCATCCTTGCTTCTGAACATTCTAGAAGGAGTCGCTTCAAGTTTTCCAGAAAAAAACTCCTTTTTACATTCTGGTGAGTCCCAGTATCTTTCCTCTCTTTGTCCTTCTGTCTCTTTTGGTTTTCTGCTAACTGGAGATGTCCCTGGTTGCCACTCAGCGACCAATCCTCGGGAAGCCTCCTTGGGGATCTTTGAGGGAAAAACACCCTCCTTTACTTTTTATCACTTTTTGGAGTGCCTCGTTGTCGCCCTGCCCTCGAGAATCCTCAGGCCAGTTCTTCGGGGTCAGGGAAGTATAAAGTAAAGGGTGGTGAGCAAATAATAGATTTAGGGTTAAGTACAGCATCCCCCCGTATGTAGACATAGAGGATTATAACCCGGCTGTGCACCCTCGTACCCTCGGTACCGAGGATGCAATGCCCTTTTATACCAAAGCCATCATAGAAGGCGGAATTAGGTTCCCTTTGCCCCCTCTACTTCTCTAGTTCCTCTCCCATTTTTACCTCTTCCCCGGGCAGTGTTGCCTTAATGTCTTCAAGATAATTATGGGGGTCCTAGAGCTCAATAGGCGTCTCGGGATAAATGTTGGGCTGAACGATATCCTTTTTTGCTATTCCCTCTTGAGAGTCATGCCTCAACAACACTTCTACCTCAAAGTCAGGGACCCATCTATGTACCTCGTAACTCACCTTCCCGACTCGGACAAGGGGTACAAGGATGACCTACTTATCTTCAAGGGATCTTGGCAGAGAGGTGTCGGTCCCAAGTATAACGGCTTGTTATGCCCTTTGGAATGGAGAACGACAAGTACGTCGGTTCCTTCGGGTCTATTATTTTGTTCTTGAGATTTTCTACGTGTTCATGACTCCTCCTCTCTTTTTGTTTGTGTGCAGATGTCCCTGCTCGGAAACAGCTCATCCCCTCGGTCGTTGGTGAACTTTGCCGACCTAGTCACTGTTTGGAGATTTACTGGTGACGACGGGTTCGGCCGGGCTGCCCACATCCTCCTTTATTATACTCCCGGATATAAAAAGTTTTCACAGCTTCCCCAGCCTTTCGAGCCTTCAAGGTGGTCTGAACTCTTCGATCAGGCGGTGGGGCAAGAGGGCGAGGAGAACTTGGAGGAAGACCCTGACCGGGCTTCGAAGGCAGAAGTAGAGGGTGAAGTTGAAGAGCTCGGGGTCAGAGAGGACTTGGTTCCTTCGCACGCCGAGGTGGGGACTTCGGGAAGAGATTCGTGGCCGGACTTTCAAATCCTACAATCTCTAGACGCCGAGGACACCCTCGAGATAACTATGTCCAGCACGCCCCACATTGATCTAGGGTTCCTGAGGCAGAAGCAAGCCCTTGCTGTAGAGAGGGGACGAGGATCGACCGGTGGGGCCTCATCTGCAGGGACCAGCGCCACCCCATTCTCAAGAGTCGTCTGTCAGGGTCAAGTGCGTGACCGGGATCCTCAGGTAGAGGAGGAGAGGAGGGTCAAACATATGCACAACGGCCTTGGCAGGGGATCCAGGGACCCCTCCGCTCAGCAGCAAAGTGGAAGAGGCTGTGGGTTACCTCCTGCTCCCCAGCAACAACAGCAACAACAGCAACAATAGCAACAACAGGCAACAGCAGACTCTTCCTCCCCTTCCGCAGACAGTGGAAGCCGCAGAGTGGAATCCTCGAGCCACTGATCACATGAACCGAGTGATCAAGGTCGACGACTCCATTTTGCAGGACTCCCATGTCGCCAATGCAGTGAGTGAGACGCTGCATTTCGAGGCCGACATGGTGGCTCACAGGGGGCGATCAACGAACGTGTTGTTTCGCTCTATCATCCAGAATTCCTAGTGGTAAGTTCATCTTTGCTTCAGTCTTTTTTAGCCGCTTTTCTTTTTAGTGACATGTCCTTTCCTTTGCAGGCCACCCAACAGATTTCTATAATAGCGGCACGGTATCATGGGGCTAGGATGGACTTTCAGCGGGTTCGAGAGTAGAAGGAAGAAGCCGAGGGAGCCCTCGCCAGTGCTAAGGAGGACGTAGCTGCAAGGGATTCCACCCTCGCGGGGCAGGCTGCTCAAATCGAGCAACTCCTCAAGGATGCCGAGTTGGCGAAGGTCGGCGCTGAAAAGCTAAGTGCTGCATTGCCGACGCTGAAGAGGAGGATTACAGAGCAGACGCAGCGGCTCTCTGCGGCAGAGGAGAGGGCTGTTGGTTCAGAGGAAAGCTGTCTGGCTCTGACCCAGGAGCTGGACAGGATCAGGGCTGAGGCACAGAACAGGAAGTCCGAGGAGTAACTCCAAGAAGAGTTCGCCAATGACGTGCTCCCCGCTCTTGAGGAAAATAGCAAGGAGTTCTTCAAGAAAGGGTGGGACGAGGCGCTCCAGTTTGCTGGGATCCCGTCAGACTCCCTGCTCTTCCAGATGCACAAATACATGCCCTCGGCGGAGATGGAACATGCCGAAGCCGAGATTGCTGTCGAGGGCGCGATTCCAACGCCGGTGCAAGTTTTGGCTGATCCACCCGAGGCGGTAATTGTGGATTTTTCTGATGAGGCCCTGCCGGACCGAGCCCCTGACCATAATATTCCTTAGGCTTTCTTTGTTGCCGAAGTACCTCCCACTCTGCTTGCTCCCAAGGATACTCAACTTTTTTACGCTGATTCGCCCTCGGACGATGTTTTGGAGATGCCCAGGACCAGATGAAAGCTCTTTTCTTTTCGATTGTACTTTTTCTCTTGTAGCTCTTGGGGACGCAAAGCCCCTCTTTTTGAAATAAATTTTTTTTTGGAGTACTTATACTTTCTTGCGTACATTTTTTTTTTTTTTTGCCTAGGAGTCCTTGAACTCTGTCCCCAGGGCCTTGCCCTTCCAGGAGGCTTGCTCCTGTGTGTGCTTCGGGGGCAAGAGTCCTTGAACTCTGTCTACAAGGCCTTGCCCTTCCAGGAGGCTTGCTCCTGTGTGTGCTTCGGGGGCAGGAGTCCTTGAACTCTGTCCACAGGGCCTTGCCCTTCCAGGAGGCTTGCTCCTGTGTGTGCTTCGGGGGCAGGAGTCCTTGAACTCTGTCCACAGGGCCTTGCCCTTCCAGGAAGCTTGCTCCTGTGTTTGCTTCGGGGTGCAAGAGTCCTTGAACTTTGTCCCCAAGGCCTTGCCCTTCCAGGAGGCTTGCTCCTGTGTGTGCTTCGGGGGCAGGAGTCCTTGAATTCTGTCCCAAGGGCTTTACCCTTCCAGGAGGCTTGCTCCTGTGTTTGCTTCGGGGTGCAGGAGTCCTTGAACTCTGTCCCCAGGGCCTTACCTTTTAACTTTGCCGATGGTGAGCATTGAAGGAGATAATACTCAAAAATAGTATTTCTTTAGATTCATCACATTCCATGGTCGCATTACAAGTTTTTCATCCATATCTTCTAATCTATATGACCCGGAGCCTCCGATAGATATCATTTTGTAAGGCCCTTCCCAGTTAGGTCTCATTTTTCCTTCTATTGGGTCACGGATATTGGCCGTTATCCTTCTGAGGACCAAATCGCCGATTCAAAACTCTCGCGCCTTGACCCTTTTGTTGTATAGTTGAAAAATCTTTTCCTGATACTTGGTTATTCTCAAGGCGGCTATCTCCCTTCTTTCTTTCGCTAGATCCAAATCCAGTCTAAGCTGACGGTCATTTCCCCCTGCGTCGAAAGTTTGGGTCCTTATGGTCGGGAGTCCTACCTCAAGAGGTATGATTGCTTCCATTCCATAAGCCAGGGAGTATGAGATTTCTCCTGTCGAAGACCGAGGGGTGGTCCTGTACACCCACAAAATGTTTAATAGCTCATCTGCCCATTTTTCCTTGGCTTTCTCCAATCTCTTCTTGATTCCATTGATAATTGTTTTGTTGGAGGCTTCCGCCTGCCCATTGGCTTGGGGGTAGGCAGGGCTAGAATAGAAATTACGAATTTCAAGTTGCTCGCAAAAAGACTTGAAACGCCCGCCGGTGAATTGAGTCCCGTTATCCGATACCAATGACCGAGAAATCCCGAATCTGATGACTATATTTTTCCAGACAAACTTTTTGACATCTATGTCGCGGATGTGAGTCAACAGCTCCGCCTCAACCCACTTGGTGAAATAATCATGTGGCCACAATGAGGAACTTCCTGTTTCTAGGAGCCTTAGGCAAGGGTCCAACTAAGTCAAGTCTCCACTGGGCAAACAACAACCTATCATCAGCGGATACGAAAGTGACTCTCACTCGAGAACTAAACCTAACAGAATCGGTGACTTCCCTCACCACCCATGAATGCATGGTGTTCTTCGACTGACGAGACCGGCCTAACCTAAAATAAAGGCTCTTCCCTCTCCAAATTGGAGAAGAATATGGTCCTTGGGTTCTATTTTTAATGATTTTATTATATTATTTAATATATTATTAAAGTGATTTTCTCTATCTAATGAATAGGGAGTCTGCTTTTTTTCAATACTCACACTCCGTATTGGTTAATAATCCTAGTGATTGGATTTATATGGGTCACCTTACGTCTTTGAACCGATAACCATCTTTCGGCTAACCTAATGACCAAGGACTGGTTAAGGGGTGCAAGTCCCCCGCGGGTTGCCTGATTGCAGGGGAGAACTTCTTACATTGGTCACATTTTTGGACGTATGCGCGCGCGTCCCTTTGCATTCGCGGCCACCAATATCCTTGAGACATGATGTGGCGTGCCATTGATCGCCCCCCAGAGTGCCCCCAGCATATTCCTTCGTTTACTTGATAGAGGAGGTCTTCCACCTGATCTTCCTGGACGCAGAGTAGATAAGGTCCTGAGAAAGACCTCCGATACAGCTTCTGATCCGGAGAGACCCAAAACCTCGGAGCTTTAAGTTTTATCTTCCTGGCCTCCTTTGAACACTCCGGGAGGTCTCCTGTTGTTAGGAACCTGAGAAAAGGATCAATCCAGCTGGGGCGGCTTGTGTGTGTCCTAGACGGCCATTGCCTCAAGGGTTTGGTTTATGCAGGATGTGGGGAGATATTCTATGGTGATCCTGCACAACTGAGAGGACTCCAATGCCGAGGCTAGGCAAGTCAGGACATCGGCATGCGCGTTCTTGTCTCGGGACACCTGTTTGATCTCAATCTTTCTGAATTTGTGGATTATAGTTCTCGTCTGGTGATGGTAAGCCTTCATCCTAGGGTCCTTTGCCTCAAATTTCCCGTTAACTTGGTTGACCACTAGCATGGAATCACAATGTACGATCAAGTCTGTGACCCCAGTTGCCTCGGCTACCCGCAGTCCTGAGATGAGGCCCTCATACTCAGCTTCGTTATTGGATGCTTTGAATCCTAGCCGAACAGCCTGCTCCGCGACCATTCCATCTAGAGAGACCAGCAAGATACCGATCCCAGACCCCTTACTATTTTACAAACTGTCCACACATAAAAGCCATAGTGATCCCTCATATTTCGTTGGAGACGCTATGTCGGGAGGAGACGGTCTTTCTAGAACGGGATGTTTCCCTGAAAACTCATCTATGAAGTCCGTCAATCCCTGACCTTTTATAGTGGTTCAAGGTTTGAAATGAAATGTCGTGTTTCCCCAGCTCCACTGTCCACTTGAAAATCCTGCTGGAGAGTTCTACTTTCCTATAAATGGCCTTTAAGGGCTGATCGGTAAGGACGGTAATTGGGTGCACCTGAAAATAATGTCTTAGTTTTCTTACAATTGTGACCAGGGATAGAACCAGTTTCTCTAGGGGCAGGTACCTTGTCTCCGCGTCCAGGAACGCCTTGCTTCTGTAATAAATCAGCTTCTGGCGGTGCTCATGCTCATGAATAAGTATCCCGCTAATCGCAAATTCTGATACGGATAGGTACAAGAAGAGCATTTTCCCCTGGATAGGGACGGATAAGGTCGGGAGAGTTCTGAGGTATTCCTTGATTTCAGCCAGGGCGTCTTCGCACCCCTAGCTCCACATATCCTTCTCAGCACTCTTGATGGCTCCGAAAAAGGGTTTTCATTTGTCTGAGCAGCGTGAGACGAAACGGTTAAGTGCTGCCAGCATCCCTGTGAGCTTTTGGACTTCTCGGACAGTTCGGGGGCTCCGAATGTCCAGGATCGCTTGAATCTAATCCAGGTTAGCTTCGATTCCTCGTTGACTGACCAGATATCCGAGAAATTTACCCGACTCCACTCCGAAAATGCACTTTGCTGCATTCAGCTTTAGCCTGTACTCCTTGAGGGTGGAGAAGGTATCTGACAAATCTGCCAGATGGTCACAACTTCGTTTGCTCTTCACTAGCATATCGTCAATGTAGACCTCCATGGTGTTGTCAATCTATTTTTTGAACATTCGATTCATTAGTCTTTGGTATGTTGTCCCAGTGTTCTTTAGTCCAAACGGCATCACTTTGTAACAGTAAACACCCTTTGGAGTGATAAACACCGTCTTTTCCTAATCTAGGTGATGGAGAGGGATCTGGTGATATCCTGCTCGGGCATCCAGGAAGTCCATGCGTTCATATCTGGCAGTGGCATCCACTAGCTGGTCCACCTTTGGTAGGGGGTAGTCGTCCTTGGGACATGCCTTGTTTAGATCTGTGAAGTCTACGCAGACACGCCACTTTTCCCCCTTTTTCTTCGCGCAAACCGTGTTAGACAGCCATTCTGGGAACTGTATCTCTCGAATGGCGTTGGCCTTCAGGAGTTTATCGATTTCTTCGTTGACCGCACAGGCATGATACGGGGCCATGTGTCGTGGCTTTTGTTTTACTGGCTTGTGCGCCGGGTCAACATGCAGCTTGTGTGTAATTATTTCGGGATCCACTGTCGTTATTTCCATTGCGTTCCAAGCGAACACGTCTGCATTTCCTCTCAGGAACTCAATCATCTCCTCCTGTTCGGTGTGTGGGCATCGCGGTTCCAACTAAGAAGTATCTTTCTTCATCTCCCTCCACTAAGGGCACCTTTTGGAGATCCTCCACCGACCATTCCATTGGGTTAATTCGGGGGTCATCCATTCCTGGACGCCCGGACTGTGATTGCTATTTTTCCATGATTTCTTTCTGAGCCCCGCCCCTTTTCTTGGGTGAAAGCCCCAACTCTAACAGCTGAATAAAAAAAAATTTGCGGATGCTTGGTCCCCTCGGATCTCCATAATCCCCTCCGGTGTGGCGAATTTCAGTTTCTGGTGATAAGTGGAGTGCACCGCTTCTAACGCATGCAGCCATGCTCGTCCCATGATCACATTGTAAGGAGAGTCCGTATCAATCACGACAAACTCGGTGTTGATGATGACGGGACCTGTGACAACTGGCAATGTAATTTTGCCTATGGGCAGGGCGAACGAGCCATTGAATCCGATGAGGGGTGTCCTGACCTTAGTGAGGTCCTTAAGGCCAAGACCCATCCGTTTTAAAGTGTCAGAGTACATCACTTCCAAGGAACTTTCGGAGTCTATCAACACCCTCTTGACGTCGAACTTACCTATCTTCAGGGTTAAAACAAGGGCGTCGTTATGAGGAGTCACCACGCCTGTCAAGTCAGCGTCGGAGAACGTGATGCTAGGTTTGCCAGTCCTGGCCCTTTTACTGGGCGGCCCCCATCATCCTCGGCTATCTTCCTTGTAAAAGCTACCCTCTTGAGATCGGACTCGAGTTCCTTGGACGTGGGGCAATCTAGCAGAAACTATGACATTGTCCGGCTCCTCGGTCGGGGCAGGGGTGTGTCTCTCTTCCGGCCTGGGCTCTATGTATTCTTTCAAGTATCCGTCTCGGACCAATCTTTCCAAGAACGATTTGTATACACTGCAGCTTTCGGTGCGATGTCTGAAATTTCGGTGATAGAAACACCTAACCTTTTGATCACGGGTGGAGGGATCGCTCTACATCCTGGGCAGCCACTTGAAGAATGACTCATGCTTTATCTTATGGAGCAACTTGAAGATGGGTTCCTTGAACATAGTGTGAACTCCTTTGAACGACACCCCCGGAGGGGGTAGCAGTCCCTTTCGGGGAGTATCCTCCCGTTTCCTCTCTTTTCTCTTAGGTTGGAGGGTTCGGCCTTTGCTGCTTCCCATCTCGTCCTCGATCCTAGAGTACTTGTTTATCTGGGCCATCAACTCACCCATATCCGAGGGAGTCTTCTTGGTCATGGATCGGTACAAGTCCGTGTCCCTTGCCAAGCCGAGCCTGAAAGACGCTGCTGCCATGACTTCCGAGCAGCCCTCTACCTCATTAACCTCTTTCCAGTATTGGATGGGCGTACTGGCGAAGGGTCTTGGATTCCCTACGTCTGAGCATTAGCAATGATCCAACGTCTTTAGGCCGCTTACTCCCCGTAATGAATCGAGCTAGGAACTACCTCGTCAATTCCTTCCACGATCCAATGCTGTTGGGGGAAACGCCTCAAACAACTTCATCGCAGAGTCCCCCAAGCTCATAGGAAACACTTGGCAGATGAACTATTGCTTGTATTGTCTGAGATGGGCTTCGGGATCGGACCGCGCCGTCATAAGTTTTGAACCTCGGTACGACAAACTTTCTTGGAACCTTATCTCTCCGATCTCCCTGGTAAAGGGTATTTGTATGACCTCGTCTTCGACCTCATCTTGGACAGCCTTACTCTTTCCCCTGGATTCCAACCGGGCTCTGAGATCAATTTCCTCCTCGACGGGATGTCTTCTGAAGTCCTTGAGTTCATCAATAGGTCCCCCATTTCCTGGTCGCCGTGTGGATAGGGTTGAATCCTCCTCAGACTCATCTCCCTTCGTCCGTCTCGACAATCCTCGCCAGAGGTCGTCCAGGGCTAAAGGCCTTGCCTTCCTGGAATGGTCGTTAAGAGGGTGCTCGTTGGCTCTCGGTCGCTTTGGGGCCCTGGAGCTTTCTGCCTTATTGTTTAAATGATTCTTTAGATCCTTCGTTTCCACCTCTCGAGCGGGGAGCCCACGAGAAAGGAATGAGTCCCTCGACCCTTTGCCGGAGGCGACAAATTCGTTGAGTCGGCTTAGGACGTTCACATTGTCCTTTTTCAACTGTCGTAATCGATCCCTAAACTTTTCTTCGATCACCTCCGCCAGTTGACGAGCCAAGGGGGCGGATCCTCCTGACCTGATGCCCATACTGGTTTGAGAGATAACCCCTCTTGACTGAATAGAGATATTTTTATTCCCATCAGTGTGATCCCTCCCTCCATGGTGACATGAAACTTGTAATTCGAGACTTCTTTGTTGGGGACCTTTCCCATTTTGTCGAGTATTCACCATAGTTATTGTTCTTTATAGAGAAGAAACTAGGAAAACTAGTTGTTTCCCATAGACGGTGCCAGATTGTGCGTGCTGGATCTTGCACAATATAAACACGAGAATAGATCTCTTCCTTGGTGAACTTGAGTGAGTTAGTCGAGTGGTCAACCCTGCTGCTTGGAACAGCCTGTGAGGTCCGGTGGTAACCTGAAATGGTAATGGGAGACCCTCGTGGATCAATGGAACGATCCAGTAAGTTTGAGGAACGTTCCTGGAACAAAGAAAGACAAGTTAAAAGGGCGCCGGAGTGTTTTTCGGCGTATCCCCTCCGACGATCAAGTCAGTTTTTGAGAGAGAGGAAGAAGAAAACACTGAGTATAATTTATAGCAAAGGTTTTTCGTTATATACCGTCTTGCCTTTCGCAAGGAGTATTTATATCTCAAAAACTCATGATTGCTGTCAGTGTAGTCAGTATGTGATCATTAGGTACAGGCAACGTGTGCACGGTTTCCTATGAGGAATGTCTTCTCTTTTAACTACTCGGGATCCCGAGCAACCAAGGCTGTGTCATTGGCCTGCCGACTGTTCAATGAGCTCCTCTCGGGGAGGATGTAATAAATGTCTAGCCTTAGAGACATTTATTACCTTTCACTTCCGAGCCTTACAGCATTAAATGTTGTCTCATCAAGGGAATGGTGTAATTAAATGCTTACTTTCCCAAGTCGTGTGTCAGCAAGGGCATCCGGTCTTTCTGTCTCTGATGTGACACAATATGTCACGCGTCCATTCCCCATTGGCTGTGTCCCCTGCCTTCCTGTGCCTTCTGACACCAATTGTGTAAGACGAGATCATGATAGCTAACTTAGCCTAGTCTAGGCTAGTGACCTGTACATCAATAGCCTCTGCAGGAGAAGAGAACGCCATCCTGGATGGAGGGTACATCTCGGTACGGAGGGGGGGAGGTACATCTTGGAGCCGAGAAGGGAGGTACATATAGCGACCGATGTACCCATATCAGACCGAGAGATACGTGTCGGTACGTAAACGTACTGGATGCACTTGATCCCTATGACAAGTACCTTGGAGGAGAGGGACTTGTGAACCGATGGGTACGTGATCTCAGTAACAAGGATTTAATGACACCGATGACACGTGTCTTCATCTTAGAGTATTTCGAAAATGTCGCATCAACTCACAACTATGATTGCCCACAAATCAATAATTATTAAGGGCCACCAATATCAATGTTATAGCTTTAGGATTATTAGAATGTCCAATAATATCGTCCTATTATGTGTACACAACTGAAATCAATTACAATTAAAAACTCAAGTGTATGGGTGGTGAGCCAATTAAATACATATTACCTCCTTATAAAGGTGTTAATGGAGCCGAGTTTTGAAAACTTGAGTCCGAATTTGTCGAACTCGTTTTTTTAAACGAGTCTAAGAAATTATTCAAATTTAGCTTTTTAGAAAATGAGTCAAGTTTGAGCATGCGCTGAACCCAAGTCGTGCATGAATAACTTGACTATTAAAATATTGTATAAGTTTAGTTTTTTAGAAAATGAGTCAAGTTTAGATATGCATGAATATCTAGTTTTTTACTAAGACATTTGTTGATAATTAGGCATTATATGAATACTTGTAGAATTAGAGTTTTTTTTTTTAACTTTATTTTTCTAGCATATGGGATAGAAAGGGGGTCATAGTCTCGAATTTTTGGTTTGTAATTTATGTATGTTAACCTAAATACGACAAAACCAAAAAAAAAACACAAGAAGTTAGCATCAAGACAAATGAAAATGATTAATTAAATTGACTCTGAATATAATGGATCAATAATTTTATTTCGATCTAATTTGTTGACATATTTTTTAACCTGATTTAATTCATCACAATCATTGTATTAATCATAGGTGATGCCCACTTTCAATCTAAGTGTATTAACGGCTTATTTTATACTTGAATAGGACACAAGCTGGGCAAACAGTGGTCCAAGCACTAGATGTAAAATGTTCATATGTTATCCCTCATCAAGAGCAAAGATATTTGTTTGGATTTCTAAAATCAGAGGCTCTCCTTACTAGCCATACAACTAAATAGGTTCCCTAGAACTTGTGGACTGAAATGCACCTTAAGATTCTAAGTCTGGTGAGTGGTATAGATATTTACAAATGGGTATGCATTTTGAAGCTCTCAAGATGTCACCAACCAATGAATTTATAGATAATAATATCCAAAGGTAAGGACCTTTGGCAATCCAACAAGTATATATACATAGGTGCAAGCCCACGAAACTCAAGCCACAACCACCTTTTTCTATTGAGTAATGCTAGATTGACTTAAAAATTAGACTTGATAATCTCAGCCATTGAAGAGGTAGTGAGCCCCAATAAATGCTGGAACCCACAGTAAAATCAATGGTTGAGATTATCAAATCTAATTTTTAAATCTATTTTTTAAGTTTATGTAATATTACTCTTCTCGATTTCTTCACTGAACTACTATTCTTTTCATAGTTTTCAATACAAGCATACAATGGCTGCCTCAACCATGGCTCTCTCTTCCCCTTCTCTAGCCGGAAAGGTGGTGAAACTCTCCCCCATCTGCCCCGGAGATCCAAGGAAATGGAAGGGTCTCCATGAGGAAAACTGCGACCAAGGCCGTGTCATCTGGTAGCCCATGGTATGGCCCAGACCGTGTCAAGTACTTGGGCCCGTTCTCCGGTGAGCCCCCAAGCTACCTCACTGGTGAATTCCCTGGTGACTATGGGTGGGACACTGCTGGGCTTTCGGCTGCCCAGAGACCTTCGCCAAGAACCGTGAACTAGAGGTGATTCATTGCAGATGGGCCATGCTTGGAGCTATTGGGTGTGTCTTCCCCAAGGCCGTCTGGTTTAAGGCCGGAGCCCAAATCTTCGGTGAGGAGGGACTTGACTTGGGAAACCCGGGCTTGATTCATGCTCAAAGCATTTTTGCCATTTGGGCTTGTCAAATGATCTTGATGGGTGCTGTTGAGGGATACAGAATTGCTGGTGGGCCACTCAGTGAGGTGACCGACCCAATGTACCCTGGCGGAAGCTTTGACCCATTGGGCCTTGCCGATGATCCCGAGGCATTTGCTGAGCTCTAGGTGAAAGAGATCAAGAATGGTAGACTGGTCATGTTCTCCGTGTTTGGTTTCTTTGTTCAAGCCATTGTGACTGGCAAAGGTCCATTGGAGAACCTTGCTGACCACCTTGCTGATCCTGTAAACAACAATGCCTGGGCCTATTCCACCAATTTTGTCCCTGGAAAGTGAGTGCAAGAATGGTAATGAGCAGTGATCCATGATGAGGGTTAAATTCTTTGACATTTGAGTGTGAATTTGAAAGAGATGTTTGGTGTATATTTGTTTGAACAATGCAAAGCATTTGAAATTTGTGCATCTACTGTGTTATTGTTCTCAATTTTTATACTTGATTCTATTTTTCTGTACACTATCCTTAATACCCAAAATAATTGCAATATTTAACATTTTCAGACCTTACGATAGCGGAAGCCTCGTACACTAAACCGACTTCTTTTTTTCCCACTCAAATTGCTAGTCCTTATGGATGGTTGAGAGCAACATTTCCAAGTGTTGCCACACTATCAATCTATGATTCAACATCACCGTTTGAGATTGAATGAAGTTGTAAATCTTTAATTGAACTAATTGATTGAACGAAGTACATCAATTTAGATTAGGATTGATTTTGTGATTGGAATGGTGTTTGAATTTGTTTATGGTGATGATGGGGTGGTGGCATTGGCAATGAAGGTGGAGATGTAGGGATGGGGAACAATCAAGATTTTGGTTGAAATGATATTTTTTTTGTAATTTTATACTTTCCATCAGTTAAGTAAGTTCAGAAGAAATTTGATAGGGGCAAATTATTTGAAAGAAAATTATACATAATTAATTGTAATATGACCTAAACTTAAAGGGACATTTTGTAATTAACCGTATTAGTGCATGTTTCCACCCTCCACATTTTTATGTGGGATTTGATCCGCTCAAGCCCCCTACATAGAATTAATATGAAATTTTTAATTCATAACAGTTCTTTGTTATTAATGTAATGTCCGGCCTGAAAAAATAAGTTTGAAACTCGATAAATTTGATAGTTGGCCCGTTCCAGTCTGGGTTCAATATCTTTAAAAAGAAGGGTTAAGTTTGTCCCCAAACCTATTACCTGGCCCGAAACCCAGCCTAATAACCCGCCCGAATAAATCCGTAAAAACTCGAACTAATAGTTCACCCACCCTTCATTTGAAAAAAATTTATACTTTTAAACCATTAAATTTAAAATTTTGAAATAAGTCTCTTAATGTTGAAATTTGAAAATTTCAAAATTTAGATATTATAAATAATATATTATTTTCTTTTTCATGTATAAAACATACAAATTTTAAAGGGTATGCAAATGATAAATAAGTGAGTAAATGTCAACTTAGTTAGAATGTATTTATTTTATTGTATGTAGTTCATCCCTAATCGAAAATAAAATTATTTATTATTTTATTTTTATCCATTTTGACTCTATTTTTAATTCAAAAATATTATTTATACAGAAATATTCATTATTTTAAAATAAACTTGCATATAAAAAAGCCCGCGAACAAGTTTACCCAGCAAACTCGGCCAATAGGCTCACGAGTTGAGTTATGGGTAGCCTACTCCTACCCGAAGCCCAAAGGAGCCCAATCCGCCCGATAACTTATTTGGGTAAAGGCTTGGACCTACACAATCCAAGTCTAACCCAAAAAATATTTTATGAGCCCAACCTGACCCGACCTATGAACACCCCTCTAATGTTAGAATGAATAAAAAAGCGATAAAAACATGGACTAAATGATACCATACTATAATAATAATGTTTTTGGTCTCATTTTTATTTATTTAAAATTTAAAATTCATTTAGAATGTAATTTATCACATCATTTAACTCAGATTTTTAATCTTATTTTTTTAAAATTCAAAATTAACTTATTTTCTAGTCTCTACTAGCTGACCTAGCTAGAGCAGCTTTTGGTAGATAGCCGTGAGGGCTTCAGTTTCACTTTCCCAATGTACCCAAAATAGAGAAGATAAGTAAGTCTACTTAATGTCCAAAATTACAAATATTTGACACAATAAATTCATTTAATTGATACGACACAAGTCAATTCACATCCCTGAGAGATGCACTGCATAATTTAGTGATGATTTTTCTTGTGTCATAGCTATGGTAAATTAAAGGCTACTCTTTGTGAAAATACGAACGAAGTATGATATGACAATATATTTTGTCAATAAGGATAGATACAAATTTATTGGGTCATTAAAGATAAGTGATATGAAATTTTTGATAAGTAAATCCAATAATTTTTTTTTTTTCCTATTATGCTCTCCCGCAGAATATGGCAATTTATTACACGCACAATTTGTTGACTATATGTCTTTTCTCTCTCCTCACTCTTCCATCTATTATCTGTCTCACAGCTTACACACAGCGACAATAACAACATACATTGACATAATCATATTGACATAATGACACTTACAATGACACAATTACAGTGACACGTCAACACATTCACATCGGCATAACAGCATAGTTGTTACTATCATAATAGAATATATTTTTCCCAGTTACATTAAAAATTAATGTCACACTAACACATTTCTTCACAATGATAATGGTTCTTACTATTAGAATAAAAACATAATTTTTACGGTTACATTAGACATTAATGTCATACTAACACACATTTTCTTTGTGATATTGATTGTTATTGTCACAATAGAACATATTTTCACAGTGACACAACGATGGACACAATAACACAATTAGTGTGTATAACAATTTTTATTGTGATATAACAATTACTTTATATACATACTAGTCATTATCCGTGCTTGAAGGCACTCTTAACACAAAAAACTCGCCAAGCAAATAAGGCATCCAAGAATGTCTTAAATAAAAGAAGTCCAAGGGTTAAAATGAAGAAGAATCATATAACTTTAAAACAATCCAAGAATCTCCATTAACTTAAACTAACACCATTACGAAATTATCATGCCATATATTTTTTCAATCTCTGATTAAATCTAATGAATAAGCTATTTAGTTTTAATAAAGAATATAATTAAGAACATAATTAAATCACTAAATCCAATCAAACGAATCAACTATATTGAACTACAAATCAAATTTCCAAAAAATAGAAAAAAACTCAACTGAACTAACATTGCTCAGCGGATCTGCAACTGCGAGGATAATTAATTTAAATTCTCTGTCGCTATGACTTCTCGGATGCTAAAAAAATATTCTCACGTTGCAATTAAACCAATCCAACAAAATTAAAAATTCACCACTTCAATTTTTTTTTTGATTTAACTGACATTTTGTCATTTCAGTGTCTATTTTGCACTATTTAAGTATTTAAAAAAATATAAACATTAATAAGAGAAAAGCGATGCAAATAAAAAAAATTATAGTTAGTTTTGATTTTTTTTCGTTGTAATTGGTTTCACTTATTATTTTTTATATTTTTTTATTGGTAATTAGCCTGACTTTGAATTTTTGTTATTTTTTTATGGTAATTAGCTTGACTTTGAATGTCTACGTGATTTTTTTTTAATATTTAAATATTTTCTCATCTATAAAATCATACAAATATTTTAAGTAAAGAAGTCTAATTAGGATCATTAAGACAAAAAATACTAAAAGAAAGAGAGAAATAGAATGAAAGTTCAATTAGGATCATTAAGACTAGCAATGCTGTGTGTGTGAGAGAGAGAGAGAGAGAGATAGAGAGAGTTATATACGTACAAGAGTTGAGTGTAAGATATACAGAAAGAGGATGAGTTATATGAGAAATGGGTGATTTAGAATTGTAAAATGAATAAAAATTCAATTATGATCGTCGAATCAATAATCCTCAAATGATCTAAACCGCGAAAAGTTAAAGACAAACAAAACTAGTTTCTTTATTATATAGACTAGTCATTACCCATGTGTAAAGACACTATACAAGAAACAAAAAAAAATCTTAAACAATTACCCAAATTCAAAAAGAAAGGTCTAAAAATATTATATCAATTCTTATTTTAAAATAATTCAATATATATCGTTGACCATACCCTTCATATTAATGAAATTGTCATAAAAATAAATAAAAACTTGTCAAAATAACATCATATATATAAATGCCTAAAAAGAAAAAATACTATCATAACCCATTGAAATTTATAATTTTTAAACAATAAATAAAATCTTACTCATTTATAAGACTCACAAATTTATCACCTCTACGACCACTCAATCCAATAACATAACATAATTATAAACTCATCCACCATATTTTCAATCTACCATATCCCCATGAAATAAATACCTCAAGTAAAAACAAAAACAAAAAAAAAAACTAATAGAACACAATTAAATTCATAATTTTTAAGTGATAAAATAAATTAACTAAATTTTGCTTATTTATAAAACTCACGAATTTATCACCATTCCGTTCAACCCCAAATGACACAATATAATTATAAATTTAATTATCATGTTCAATCCTTCACATATAAACATACGCAAAAACATACTCTCACACATTTCTTTTTTGACTACCAACAAACCTTATTAACTAATAACTACTTTTATTAGAAATACAATAATTCAATATTTTAAAATAAAATAATCATAAATTAATATCTAATTGAAAAATAGGGTAAACAATACGAAAATCTCCTGAGTTTTGGTAATATTATATGGACACCCTATAACATTTTATAAATGACATAGAGACCCCCTGAGATTTAAAATTTACTGCACAGAGACCCCCTTTGTATCTCTTCTGTCAATGTTACTAACAGAAAGTGATGATTTCATCCCAAAAAATATTATTATTTTTACAATTGTCTTTCTCTAACTTTAGTACCCAAAAAATTAAAAATTAAATAAAATTAAATAAGATTTGATTTAGTATCCAAAAATTGATATAATTTAGTATCCAAATGGATTTTAATATTTATTTTATAAAAATAAAAATTAAATTGATATTAATTCGACAAAGTTGAATATAAATTGGACAAAATTAAATGTCAATTTTTGATAAAATTATATATTAAAATACAATCTAAGATTCATTTCGTGTTGAATATTATTTGATATTAATTAGACTAACATAAAATTGACCTCAAATTATAAATTTTTTTGTTATAAATAAACTTAAAAATTTATATTTTAACCCATTAAATTTAAATACATATTTTTTTATAGCATAACATCTTCCCTCTTACTATATCGTTTGATAATTTGTTTTTTCAAGGTTCGACCACACATACTTAAACCAAACCAAACCAAACCAATTGTTCACACCCCCTCCGCCACTTTTTTTTTTTAAGAGAATCGTTTACATCTTCTTGGTAAACTCAAAATTTTTTGATTTACATGAAAATACGTGAAAGTTAATTAAAAATCTAACAAAAAAAATTGAAAAATTGATAGTTCGAAAAAATTAGTACCAAAAAATTGATAATATAGTCAAAAATATAATCTAAGGTCAATTTTGTGTTTATTTGATCAATAAAAAATAATATTTAATTTTATCAAATTGACATTTAATTTTATCGAATTAATATTCAAATTTTTTTAATTAATTTTAATTGTTATCAAATTAATATTGAAATTTATTTAATTAATTTTTGGGATACTATTTTATATCAATTTTTAGGGTGATAAATCAAAATTTGTTTAATTTTTTTTAAAATTTTAATTTTTTTATATTAAATTTGAAGAAGGAAAATTGTGAAAATAATAAAAAAATTTAGAATAAACTCATCACTTTCCGTAAACAGCATTGACGGAAGGGAGATGAAGGAGGTCTTCGTGTAATGAGTTTCAAACCTTAGGATATCTCTGTGTTTTTTGTAAAATATCAGAGGATATTCAAGTAATATTACCAAAACTCATTGGGTGTCCGTGTTTTTACCCTAAAAAATAATGTCAAAAAATTGCCAAAATGGCATAAAAATCTTGTCTAGTGAAGCGTCTAGAATGATGAAACCCGCCTACATAATCCTAAAAGACAATAAAAAAATATTTAATTTCACACCATGATCATCGCCCACTGACACCAATACCTACACCCATAAAAAAGAAGATTGAAAATACATAAAATATAACAAATAGAACAAATATTACAAAAATAATCTATGTAAAAGTATTGTCAATAGGAATTCTAGAGAAATTTAGACCCTGAATTAATTAAGACCAAATTTCAGGCAAAATGTCAAACTCAGATAAAAAAGTTCTCAAATTGTGAAAAATGTGTGGTATTTTTTATTTATATTAAGTGTTATTTATAAATTAAAAAGCATGTGACAAAATACATGTCGTTAGATATATAAAATCTTTGAATTAGTTTCATGGAATAAATAAATGTATCAAATAGTTTAATATGTTTTATGAAGTAATTAGCAAAAAAAAAAACACACAAGGGAAATAGAAAAAAATAAGACAATAGTATATGAGAGAGAGAGAGAGAGTATAAGATCAATATATAGAGAGTTAGATGAGAGATAGCAGTTTTAGAAAAATTTTGCATGAGGACCGTCAAGTGATCTGATCCATGAAAAGTTCAAGACAAATTTTTCTAGTTACTTTATTATATATACTAGTAATTACCTGTGCCTAAAGACATAATGTAACAAACAAAAAAATCACAAGCGAATACATGTGTATTAAGAGACTGTATGCCATAAAAAATTGACAATTAGAAAAATTAAGAAAAAACATTGATAAATATAATATGAGCCCATTATTTTTTTAAAAAAAATTGAGTGAATACAAATCAAAACAATCTTAAACATTTTTCAATGACCATTTAATTATTGATTGATATCCAAATGGTAGTAAATTCAAAAATCGTTGTGGTATGAACACAATCAAATAAATATATAGAAAACAAGGAAGGGGATTAAGAGTTGAATTGCAACAAAAAATATAATAAATAATATCAACAAAACCTAAATCAATTGAAACTAAATTTTTAACACTCTATCGGGTTAAATTGCACTTTCTGTCCACATAGTATGTTGATAGTTTAGAAAATGTGCGTGTCTCTAAATATAATATTTTTTTTATTCTTCCAAACAATTACGGCTTACTTCTCTCTAAAAATAAGATCTTACAAAAATATGAAGATGTGCAAACCTTATCAAGTAAAGATGTTTTTTATATATTATACTTAAACATATTCATGGAGAGATATCATGCCATAAATGAAAATTGGTCATGATCCAATATTCATGATTAAATCCAGCTACGCTAACATTATCAAATTGAGAAATTGAATACATAAAATTGGAGTTCCATAAATAATTCAAGCAAAATCCTCTAAAAATAGAACTATACAGAACTATTATCACTAATACCACCATTACCACTTTAGCCTAAATTTTGATAACTAATCAAATTTTGTGCTCAAATTGAAATTAAATCTAACCAAGTCAACTATTTATATTAATTTTGCTATTCAATTCAAACCAAATTTTATTAACTAAGTTAATTTTATGTTGCACAAATATGTCCTAAGAGCTTTACCCCACTACCGTCCATCCAACACAACTTCGATACTAACTATCATCACTAAGACCACCATCATTATCACTTCCAAGCCTACAACATATCTTCAACAACCATCGGTACTGCTTCAAAAAGATGAGCTTACTTTTAATTATAATCCAAGCCAAATAATGTGTAAAATTGACAACAAATCAAATGAACTATAAGACATATTAACAACAAATCAAGTTGAATTTCAGTATACTGTAAAAATAGTGTATAACTTTCAAAATTTATGAATGTGCACAAAACATTAAATTGAAGTCAAGATTTGAAATTTTTTAGAGAGAAAATAATATTTAAAAACATAAACATTACAACCTAAAGAACCTTGAATAGCAGTATGAATAACTCATTAAACATTGTGTATACACCTCACATTAGTTCCTATCATTTTTGCTTTCTTTTGATGCAAACCATTCCCAAATGTGCCAAAAAATAAAAGGGTTGGCTCTTGATCAAAAGGACTCCTTGGTTCTTTCGAAATTCTTTACAGTTTTTGGATAAAACAAACACCAGAAATAAATGAACTCATCCTTTTTCACAAAAGGACCACTTAGCTTGAACCAATCTTAGGTCCTCATATCCCAGAACCTACAGAAAAAAAATTGTAAATAACCTAAAAATATGTAAAACTAAAAAAAATAACAAACCCAAACCAACAAACCACTTTTTTAGGAGATTATCATCCCTTTGGAGTTGTGTCATTGTTGATCATTGGAGTTGCGTCGTCGTGCTATAGATGGTCGCTGCAGCAGACAAAGTAAGTTCACTAAAAACTAAGGATAATGTTGGGCTGCTCATTGAAGCAATAAGACAAACACTTGGTGTTTTGGTGACTGTGGTGGGTATCGGTAGCAATGTGTGCGTGTGGGGATGGAGAGGCGTTTGTTGGCTAGGGACGTTTCGGTGGCAGTTGTGGGGAGAAAAGGGGTGGAGGTGCTGGTTGGCTGCAGGTAAGTGTTTAGCTTTGAATATATAGGGTGTTTGGTGGGCTGTTAAGAGTTTCGGTGGCAGAGGGGAGAGAGAAGGAAGTGGTGGTTTGTGATAAGGGGAGACATACGCAGAGAGAGAGAGAGAGAGAGAGAGAGAGGGGATACTGGGTGAGGTTTCAAGACTGTCGATGGTTGATCATTGTGTCTTCGATGGTGCCTCCATAGTGTTGTTGTGAAGAGAGAGGGTTTCGATGAAGAGAGAAAAAGAGAAAGGGCACCAGTGGCTATTCATTTGGGGCCAAGATTGAGAGGAGGAACAAAGAGAGAAAGAGAGGGAGGCAGAAGAGAAAGGGAATATCAGAAATAATTAGGTAAAAGATCGCAGGTGATAAAAGAAAGTGAAGTAAATAATATAATATCATTATTATACTGAATATTCTCAAGTTGTGATGTGGAAAAGTAATTTCTCTGATATGAAAATAATATTATTTAGAGCAGTATGAGCGGGGGTCAAAATTTAAATATGGATGTTAATTTTAGAATTTTAGATTTAGATTACATTGATTTTGAACGAGATTGAGAGACGAATTCAATGTAAGGACATTAATTTT
The DNA here is from genome assembly GCA_963454935.2 of Ilex paraguariensis. Lineage (NCBI taxonomy): Eukaryota > Viridiplantae > Streptophyta > Magnoliopsida > Aquifoliales > Aquifoliaceae > Ilex > Ilex paraguariensis. The sequence goes on from CAUOFW020001558.1 coordinate 728,994, forward strand.
GGAAACTAAAAATTTTGAGCGGCAAAATTTTTTTAATAGTTATTCTGGTACATTGGATCGAAACAATCTGAGACGTCAATAACTCGAGACAGTTCGGGATAGTATCGTCCGTGAAATGATGTTTTTTTTTGTCACGAAATAATCTGAACCGCTCTTTGTCTCGTGAATTCAAAAACATTCTACTTTATTATATAGATATATATGTACACACACAAAGCAATGTTTTATATATAGCAATTTTCTGAGAGAGGTCTGCTTGTGAGAGAAATTTACGTGAACAGGGAGAAATATATGTGGGAGAGAGAGAACGTACAACGTGAGGGAGAGAAATTTTTTGGGATCTCTGAGAGAGATTGCATGAGACTTTTTAAGATATGAATAAAGATTTTTAGAATTTGTATCTATTTTAAGGTTTTTATTGTCTTTAATAACCCAAAAAATACGCACATAGACCAACAAACCAAAAAGATTACTACATAGAACCGGCTCCCAATATCCCTTAATCTTATTCAACCAGGGAAATACTATTTGGACTTTATTTGAAGATCTTATTTAGAGACTTAATGAGTACAGTCATTGAATTAGTTGTGAATTTCATCTAACTTTGAAACTTATAGCTAATCCAACAATTACATTAAAATCAGATTATTTGGTATATATTTCTTTCGAACTAATGCAAAGCATTTGAAATTTTCCCACCTACTGAGTGAATGGTCTCAATCTTGTTATAGCTTCAAATTTCCTGCACACTGCTTCTTTATTGCTAGCCCTTACACAAGAAAATAAAAAATAAAAAATTGCTAGTCCTTAAATCTGTTGGGCCTTTGCAAAAATAGATAAGTTCAAGAAACATTTAGAAACCCAATTTTTTTTTCTTTTTTTTTTTCAATTTCTTGTCATCCATTAAAAGATCTAGAAAACACATTCTATGTTCATAAAGTCAACAAAAAACACTCATGAATTGGAGCTCATAAAAGAAAATTTCTACAACCCTGACTCCTGGATAAGTGACATTAAGATTTCCTTAGTGTATACACATTTTTCTATTATAATAATTTTTGCACCAAGTTTGTTAATTGGGTTGTAGGGGAGTCTCAAAGTTATTTTCTGTTAACTGGCAAGGGTATGGATCCTGGAATTAGTGTTGGGACAAACCCTTTGAGTAATGTGGACGTGGAGACACTATTGTGGGACTAAAAAAAATTGGGTTAAAGTCTTTATAATTAATTCTTTTGATAACAAGGAATCATTTTAGTAAATATTTTTTAGACTCGTGCCTACAACGTAAACCTTAGATATGCTATGTAGTTATCCACAAACCACGTCTCTCAAAGCTCCGTATAATTGTAAGAATCATTTAAAAATATTATATAATTTTGAGAAATTTTTATACTATAAAGGGACGGTCGCACTTTCTCCAGATCCATCATCATGTATGCCAAATAGACATTTTTCCTTGCAGAGAAATCATGTTAGATTTTACTGCACTTGGACTGCATCAATATTTTACTTGCAAAATGTTCTTTGGATGTACTATGTGATGTATTTTTGACATCTTGCTCGTCACTTTGGCTTATGTTTGGAAGCATGGACTTGTGGTTGTAACTAAAACCTCTAATTTTAGAATGGTACAATATCCATCCAAAAAGTAGGACCCAATTGTTAGTGGTGTAACCTCAATAACTTGTCATGGTACAAAGTATCGGTTGAAATCGATACAAGTCAGTCTAGTCTTATCCGACTCAACATCTTTCGAGATGATAACGCGACAAAATATATATAAACACTGAGTCTTGCACAACTCGTTTGAGTCGTCATAATTGTATTTGAGTCAATAGTGAATTATTAAGTTATCGTCTTCAAATCGGCCGATATAACTTCGCGATGTCACGATATGTTCTGAATCTCTTGTCATGTTAAACATTTTCTTTTAAATTGTTTCACCTAAGACTGCATTACAAGGCAACAACCGATATATTTCATATCTCTCTCATTTAATTTTCAATACTACAACATTGAATCATGAGGCTTGTTTCCCATTACAAGCATGGTGCGACCATTTGAGGCCCCTCTCTCTCTCCCTTATGTCATGTGCCACTCCATCATTCATGTGGGTTTTTTGACGAGTCACGCCTCATTATACCCAATTGTACATGTTGTACTCTGTTCTCGGAACACTGGTGATTACTGAGAACTCACTAAACGAGTGGCTCATCATCAGAGACGGAATCGAAAAATCAGTCGTGGATAAGAACTTAGACAAGTTTCAGTTTTTTCTCCCAGTAGATAAACATCACAAAAATGATTTATTTATTTGTTTATATCAAATTTGATTATTAAAATTTCATCAAAAACAACAAACAACCAAAAGTCAATATCAAAATGTATATAAACGAAAAACAAAAACACTAACTACACCACTTAATAAAAAAAATGAGGCCAATGACTTGACGAGTGTTATTATGTCGAGAGCGTTGCATAATAACTTGATTGTCAATATTGAAAACATTATTCTCTTTTCACAACCATGGTATCACTCATGTATGTAAAATGTATGAAGCTTGTTGAAGGGTCTAGAATCATTTAGTTATGAGTCTATAATGATTGATAACTCAATTCGACAAATTTTTTTTTCAAAATTTTGTGGATTAACTTCTTTCCGAAAGAAAACTTGTTTTGGATCGTTTGCATGAATTCTATTTAATCATTGTATTCTATCAAGAGCTAAATTTTTTGTTAACCCGTAAGTAATCACATCTTTTTTTTTACGATCTAATTGAAAGTTAAATTTGGTTGATCTCTACCCGCATTATCGTCAAGGACGAAGCCAGAATTGTATGTCAATAGGGAAAAATATGATAAAAAAAAATAATGACATATTATAGTACAATGCAATGTTCTTTAATACTCAAAAGTTCCTTATAATTTGATTGATTATATCCTAAATTTCTTCTCAAAATTTTTTCAATGTACAATTTAAAAGTCTGCGATAATATCATCATTCATTTTATTGCTAAGTCTAGTTGAAATTATCTTTCTTCACTACAAGTTAATTCTTTGAAAGAGTAAAAAATACTTTTGGGTTAGGACCAATTACCAGTTGCATTTAACAATATTTTATTGGGTTATGTATCTCACTTATTAAAAAAGGGTTAATGTTAACTATATAATTGTGCTGAAAAAAGTTGGGACAATATATTAAATAGAAGAGAACTATAGTCTTTAATCAATGAATCATGACATTTCAAATGTATTTTACTCTATCCAAATATAAAACATTTATTTTCTTGGGTTATGGGATAATGGACAATTTATTAGGAAAAAAAGAACTAGAGCACTATTGCAATTATCATTTTTTTTTATTCTTAAAATTACATATATAAATCTTGAATATTTTTTCCCTTCACTTAATTATGTTCATCCTTATATATGTTCTTATGATTAGTAATGATGGTACACCTAATTATCCCAATCCTCGGTTTTAGTTCACAAGTTCTATTCATGTCAACCCTTACACAATAAGATTAACAAACATGTCATATTAGTATCAAGATTAGAGATGATGTTCAACTCGTTCATAAATAAATAGGTTGGGTAATATAATTCATATTAATTAAGCGGATTAATATAAATTATAAATGGGTACCAATTAGATTGAGTATTTATCTATTTATTAAATAATAAAAGTAATAAAATTAAATAAATATACTAATATACCAAAAAATACACACAATATTATATCAAAAAATACACACATATACACTAATACATTAAAATATACATATACTAGTACACCAAAAACACACACACAAATACACCACCCATAATCTACGGGCCGACCCATGACCCATATGTTGACCCGTGACTCATGGGTCGACCCACAACCCACAAACTAACCCATAACCCATAATTGGCCCCCACCCATTATGTGTGTAGTTTTTTTTTATTAAATATGTTTTAGTTTTGTGTTAGTATATGTGTGTGTATTTTTGGTGTATTAGTCTGTATTTTAGTATATTAGTGTATATATTTTCAATGTATTATTTTGTATGTATTTTGGTATATTAGTTTGTTTGTGTATGTTTGTATTTGGGTGTACTACTAATATGTGTGTGTATTTTTTTTTGTGTACTATGTGTCTATTATAAATTTTAATTATTTTATGGGTTAATCGGTTTAACGCAATCTGTTATAAATCCAACCCATTATAATCAATTTACTAAGTGAGTAAAAAATAAATTTGATTTATTTTAGCCCAATTCAATTTAACCCAACCCATAACCAACTCAACCCACTAATTTACCACCCCTAATCAGGATATTTGACATTATCAAACGAATCTTATTAAAATGGGTGAATGACATTTTACTCCTCGAAAAATCTTCACATTCTCAATTTTTGACATAAAAATTAAAATTTTTATATTGTATCCTCAATCACATAGAAAGGTTGTAAACAAAAATTGAAAAATGTATTGTTACCTTTTTATGTGATTGAGGGTGTAATATAAAAATTTAATATAGTTATATTGTAAATTAAAATTTCAAAAATCTTTTGGGGCATAAAGTATAAAATTAATTAGTAATCGATATAAATCTAAAATGGCATAACTTAAATACCACAAGATCGACAGCATTGGCACCCCTTCAGTGACACTCTTCGCATTTTACTAATGTTGTTTTTTATGTTAGCCCCACACTATATTAAAGACTAACCATATTTACGAGAAATTTTTGTGTGGGTTTAACACGTAAAATGACGTATATTACTAATAAAATATTTTAAATTCTCAAAGAATGATTGTCACCTTTCACTTTATCAGAATTTTATTTTGAAAAAGTCAATTTGTGAACCTCTTAACGAGTGTGCTCATCACATAATATTATCACATAATCTAACTTTTCTCTTTATTTACTTACAGAACACAGGCTGAGCAAAAATGGTCCAAGCCCTAGAAGTACGGCTAATAGTTGAACGAGTTCGAACTGAGCCTAAAAAATTTATTTTTTTAATCGAATTTAAAAAATTATTCATGTTTTGTTCGTTTTCTAAACGAATTGAGCCTGAACAAACTCAAAACGAGTCAAACCCAAGTATTTACACATAAATGATTTGAGCATGTCAAGTTCGGCTCGTTTAAAAAATGAGCCGAATTTAAACGAGCCAAAAATAAATTAAACCCGAGTTGAATTTGAATAGCTCGATTTAATTATTAGCCTCGGCTAGAAAGCAAAATTGCATGGGGCATCCCTCCTAAGATATTCAATTGGATGTCTCAAATCGGAGGCTCTCCTTACTGGCCATACAAATACACTTCTTCACTAGAAGGTGTGGACTGAAATCCACCTCAAGATTCTAAGTATTGTGAGTGGTATAGACATCGCCAGAAGGACATCCATTATGAACTTCTCAGAATGTCTCCACCCAATGAAAATACAGATAAAGATATCCAAAGATAATGACCTTTGGCAATCCAAATAGTATACAAACATAGGTTCAGCCCATGAAACTCAAGCCACAGCCACTTTTCTCTAGTTATTCACTGAGCTACTATTCTTTTCATAGTTTTTTGATAGTTTTCATTACAAGCATACAATGGCAGCCTCAACAATGGCTCTCTCTTCCCCATCTCTGGCCGGAAAGGCAGTGAAACTCTCGCCATCTGCCCCGGAGATCCAAGGAAATGGAAGGGTCTCCATGAGGAAAACTGCAACCAAGGCCGTCTCATCAGGCAGCCCATGGTATGGCCCAGACCGCGTCAAGTACTTGGGCCCTTTCTCTGGTGAGCCCCCAAGCTACCTCACTGGTGAATTCCCCGGTGACTATGGTTGGGACACTGCTGGGCTTTCAGCTGACCCAGAGACATTCGCCAAGAATCGTGAACTAGAGGTGATCCACTGCAGATGGGCCATGCTCGGAGCTCTTGGGTGCGTCTTCCCCGAAATCTTGGCCCGCAATGGCGTCAAGTTTGGAGAGGCAGTGTGGTTCAAGGCTGGAGCCCAAATCTTCAGTGAGGGTGGACTTAACTACTTGGGCAACCCCAGTTTGATCCATGCTCAAAGCATTTTGGCCATATGGGCTTGTCAAGTTATATTGATGGGTGCTGTTGAGGGCTATCGTATTGCTGGTGGCCCGCTCGGTGAGATGACTGACCCACTTTACCCAGGTGGAAGCTTCGACCCATTGGGCCTTGCTGAAGATCCCGAGGCTTTTGCTGAGCTAAAGGTGAAGGAGATCAAGAATGGCAGACTGGCCATGTTCTCAATGTTTGGTTTCTTTGTCCAGGCCATTGTAACTGGCAAGGGCCCATTGGAGAACCTTGCTGACCACCTTGCTGACCCTGTCAACAACAATGCATGGGCCTATGCCACCAACTTTGTCCCTGGAAAGTGAGTGCAAGAAGAGTAATTTGATTTGTGCACTCCACGATGAGGGATTAATTCATTAACATGTGAGTGTGAATTTGAGAGTGGTGTGTGGTATATATTTCTTTGAACTAATGCAAAGCATTTGAAATTTGCCCACCGACTGAGTGAATGTTTTCAATCCTGTTATAGCTGCCAATTTCCTGCACACTGCTTCTTCTTTTGTAGTCCTTTCACAAGCAAAACAAAAACAAAAAAAAAATTTGTTAGTACTTAAATCTGTTTGGCTTTATAAATAGAGAAGTTCAAGAAACATTTAGAAACCCAAAAAGTTTTTATTTCTTTCAATGTCTTGTCATCCATTAAAAGATCTAAAAAACATATTCTATGTTGTTAAAGCTAACAAAAAAACACTCATGAATTGGTACTTAGAAAAGGAAATTGCTTGAACCCGAGCTCCTGGATAATTGACAGTAAGCTTTCCAAGTGTATACAGGTTTTCCTATTGTAATAATTTTTGCATTAAGTTTCATATGTGTTAATGGGTTGTAGGGGAGTTTCAAAGTTATTGTCTGTTATAAGGGTATGGATCCAGGAATTGGTGGACAAACCCTTTAAATAAGGTGGACGTGGAGACAGTGTTGTGGGACTAAAAAAATTGGGTTAAAGTCTTTATAATTAGTTCTTTTGATAACGAGGAATCATTACAGCCAATATTTTTTAGACTCGTGACTACAATTAAAACCTTGGATATACTATATAGCAATATCCATAAGCCATGTCTGTCGAAACTCAATATAATTGTAAGAATCACTTAACAATATTATACGATTTTGAGAAATTTTTATACTTTAAGGGGACGATCGCCCTCCCTTCAGATCCGTCATGTAAGCTAATTAGACATTTTTTTTTTGTGCTGCATCAATATTTTACTTGCAAAATGCACTTTGGATGTGCTTTGTGATGTATTTTTGACATCTTGCTCTTCATTCTGGCTTATGTTTGGAAGCATGCACTTGTTGCTGTCACTAAAACCTCTAATTTTAGAATGGTACAATATCCATCCAAAAAGGAGACCCAATTGTTATTCGTCTAAGGTCAAGGCTTGTCGATTAATATTGGTACAAGTTGCCGTAATTGACTCGACACCTTCCAAGATGATAATACATATAAATCTTGAGTCTTACACTATCCGAGTCAATCACTCATGTAGTTATTGTCATCGAATCGATTAATACAATTTCACGACATCGTGATATGACCTGGATCTTTCATCATGTTTAATATTTTCGTTTAAGTTGTATCATCCAATACCGCACTGCATGCCTTGAACACCCCCCCCCCCCCCCCCCTCCTCTCTCTCTCTCTCTCATGTCCCGCGCCATCATTCATGTGGGTTTTTGGACTAGTCGCACCTCATCATACCCGGTTGTTCATGTTTTACTCTGCTCCCAGAACACCAATGATCACTAAAAGCTCACTAAACGAGTGGCTCATCATCATAGATGGAGCCGAAAAATCAGTCGTGGGTGAACACTTAGACAAGTTTCAAAATTTTCTCCCAGCACATAAACATCACAAAAATGATTTATTTATTTGTTTATATCAAATTTGATGCTTAAAATTTCATCAAAAACGACGATGTACCAAAAATCAATATCAAAATGTAAACAAACAAAAGAGAAAAGTTACTAATTACACCACTTTATGAAAAAATGAGGCTAATTGGTAGTTATAAGTCACCCAACTAGTTTTATTATTTTGAAATTGTTGAATGATAATTTCATTATTGAAAATATTATCTTCTTTGTTCACAATCATGGTATCTATTTAACATGTATGAAGCTTGTCGAATGTCCAGAATCATTCGTTATGAGTAGTAGCAGAGCCAAAAAAATGTTTTATGGGGTGGACACTTTAGCATGTTTTATCTTAATCGATAAGTATAAGATAACACAATTATACTATTTTTTTCATCAATGATCTTTAACAATTCTACGCATGTATGTGTACAACAGAAAAAAAGATTAATTATAGTTAATTATGCAATACTGAAGTGTGCATCAATAATAAATGATCAAGTTGATCAACAAATTTTAAAATAAACCCAATATGTGTCCACTAATAGTGTTATAGCGACCTAATTCAATGTAATTATTGTATTAATTGTGAGTTCTTAGGTTAGATAAAATCCACTTCTAATCCAATGACTATATTGGATTAAGTCTCTAAATTTGGTTATTAAATTAGGTTACAATAACATTTTTAAAAAAATGATATGATCGACATAATTAGATATACTTAAAAAAATATAATGTGTAATGGCAAGGAAAAAAAATTGAGGACGGGCACATGCCCACTCTGATCCTTGAGTGGCTCTGGCACTGGTTATAAGTCTATAATGATTGATAACCTAACTCAATCATACTTTTATTCTAATTTTTTTGGATCGACTACATAAATTCTATTTAATCATTGTTTTTTGTGAAGAGCTAATTTTTTTGTTAACTTGTATTAAATTTGATCGATCTTTACTCGCATTATCATCTGGGCAGAGCTAGGATTGATTGATTGTCAGTGGGGCAAAATATAACAAAAAAAAGTCAAAAACTGAATGATATATTGTAGTGGAATGTGATATTCTTCAATACTCTAAAGTTGCTTATATTTTGATTGATTTAAATTTATTTGCAATATTGTCATTTATTTATTGCTCGGTGTTATTTAATAAAATTGAAAGCTTACAATTAAAAACTGAATGTTGAATTTTATGTGTTAAATGCTAAATTTTTAATTTACAGATTGTTTGATACCCATTGAAATTTAAGTATGAAATTAAATCAAATTATTTGATAACTATACAGAGTTGACATCTCAAAATAAACTAATTTTTTGTTTTATCCTTTTCATTCTTTACTTCTAAAATATTTACAACATCTACATTTATCTAATAAAAAATCATGATATATCACTACAAGTAATTCATAACATTAATTTTGTCCAATACAAAGAAAAAATTGAACTAGAAAAAAATGAACAATAACAAATTCACAAACCAAGCATAAAAAAATTGAACAAATAAATTGTTAACCAAACAAGGCAACAATAAAATAATAATAAATTGAATAACAAAATGATTGAACAATAACAATAATTAAAAAATTGCAAAAATTGAACAAATTATAAATAAAAAAACAAATATTTGTAGGTGCCCTAATTTAATCATCGGGTGTGTGCAATATGTTTGTGCAAATTTATGTGAGTGTATGCATTGATTCAGTGTGTGCGTGCGCGCACACACGTGTGAGAATACAGTTTGTGTTTGATTTTGTGTATGGTGTATATTACCAATAAAATATTATAAATTCTCAATAAATTGCTATCATCCTTCACTTTATCATAATTTATATTGAAAAAGTTAATTTGTGAGCCACATCACATTTTCACCTGGTATATTTAACATATTCTAACTTTTCTCTTTATTTACTCGTGGAACACAAGTTGGGCAAAAATTGCATAAGACTTCTCTCCTCAAGAGCCAAGATATTCAATTGGATGTGTCAAATCAGAGGGTCTCACTACTGGCCATACAAATACACAACTTCACTAGAATGTGTGGACTGAAATCCACCTCAAGATTTCAAGTGTGGTGAATGGTATCCCATAGACATTGCCAGAAGGACATCCATTACGAAGTTCTCAGAATGTCTCCATCCAATGAAAATACAGATAAAGATATCCAAAGATAATGACCTTTGCCAATCCAAATAGTATATAAACATAGGTTCAGCCCATGAAACTCAAGCCACAACCACTTTTCTCTAATTCTTCACTAAACTACTATTCTTTTCATAGTTTTTTGATAGTTTTCATTAAAAGCATACAATGGCTGCCTCAACAATGGCTCTCGCTTCCCCATCGCTGGCCGGAAAGGCGGTGAAACTATCGCCATCTGCCCCGGAGATCCAAGGAAATGGAAGGGTCTCTATGAGGAAAACTGCGACCAACGCCTTTTCATCTGGCAGCCCATGGTATGGCCCAGACCGTGTCAAGTACTTGGGTCCGTTCTCCGGTGAGCCTCCAAGCTACCTCACTGGTGAATTCCCCGGTGACTATGGGTGGGACACTGCTGGGCTTTCAGCTGACCCAGAAACCTTTGCCAAGAACCGTGAGCTCGAGGTGATCCACTGCAGATGGGCCATGCTTGGAGCTCTTGGGTGCGTCTTCCCCGAACTCTTGGCCCGCAATGGCGTCAAGTTTGGTGAGGCGGTGTGGTTCAAGGCCGGATCCCAAATCTTTAGCGAGGGTGGCCTTGACTACTTGGGCAACCCAAGCTTGGTCCATGCTCAAAGCATTTTGGCCATTTGGGCTTGTCAAGTTATCTTGATGGGTGCTGTTGAGGGCTACCGTATTGCTGGTGGTCCGCTCGGTGAGGTGATTGACCCACTTTACCCAGGTGGAAGCTTTGATCCATTGGGCCTTGCCGACGATCCCGAGGCTTTCGCTGAGCTAAAGGTGAAGGAGATCAAGAATGGCAGACTAGCCATGTTCTCCATGTTTGGTTTCTTTGTACAGGCCATTGTGACTGGCAAGGGTCCATTGGAGAACCTTGCTGACCACCTTGCTGATCCTGTCAACAACAATGTCTGGGCCTATGCAACCAACTTCGTCCCCGGAAAGTGAGTGCAAGAATTGGAATGAGTTGTGATCCATGATGAGGGTTTAATTCTCTAACATTTGGGTGTGAATTTGAAAGTGATGTTTGGTGTATAGTAGTTTGTGCTATGCAAAGCATTTGAAATTTGTGCATCTACTGAGTTAATGTTCTAAATTTTTTAACTTGATTTCGATTTTATGCACACTATTTCTTACACTTCAAAATGACTGCACACATCTGATCATTTGCAGACTTCGTAACACCAAAAACCTCGTGCACCAAGTCTTTTTTTGGTTATTCACTCACGCTTTTGGATAGTTGAGAGCAAGATTTATTGAGTTGCAATCCTCTATTAATTTTTTTAGGTGTTAATGGGTTGTATTGGAGTTGCCAAGTTTGCATTATTTTGTGTGGTTGTTGTGAAAACCAAAAAAATGGGGGCCAAATTCAATCTATATTGTTACATGACTTAACCTTTAGAGTAATCCTGTGATTGAGCCTAATTTTTTATAATTTAAAGATCTCAGGTTTAATCCCTTTTCACACACCTTAAAGGCTAGTCACCTTCGTCCCTTGAGAGACATACTCTAACTCAACTCAAGTCACGGTAATCAGCCACTGCACTCAAAAAAGTAATCAGCATAAACTTGAAACACCATATAGTAAAAAAATAAATAAATAAATACACTGAACATGACTTGATTAACCCATACATCGGGTTAGTGTAAGAACATTCAATAGGTTTAATAAAATGAGGATTAGAATTAATTATTACTCCCATCAAGAGGCAAGATATTCCCTGGGGTGTCTCGTATCAGAGCTCTCGTTACTGGCCATACAAATATATACTTTCACTAGAAATTGTGGACTTAAATGCACCTTCAGAATCTCAGGGCATCCATTATGAAGCTCTCACAATGTCTCCCAGTCAATGAAAATGCAAATAATGATATCCCGAGTTAGGACTCATAATCGAGCCAAACTTTGTAAACTCAAGTCAAGAATATCGAACTTATTTTTCTAAACGAGCCTAAACAATTTTTCAACCTCGACTCGTTTAGAAAATGATTGGAGCCTGAATCAATTACAAAACAAGCTAAACCAACATTGCTCGACTGTTTTTCATATAAACGAGTCAAGTCTTTTAAACCCATTTTCTAAACGAATTTAAAAAATTATTCAAACACGACTTGTTTAGAACACGAACCAAGCCCGACCGGAGCCCAAGTAACTTAGCTCAATTATCAACACTATCCAGAGATGAGGACCTTTGGCAATCCTGATCTTCTATATCTAGTATACTTCAAATCAACTCAAACATGATACAATCAATAAAAATAGTGTTGTTATCAGAATACCTACCACAATTAACAAAATGAGTCAGATTAAAATTGACTAATATTCAATATGAACTCAAAACAACACAACCTAAATTGCCACCCCTAAAGTAAAGGAGTTCGTTGTGGGGCCTATACAAGTCCACTAACTCTATAACAGGAGGCCAAAACAAATCAAAAAACATTCACCGGTGCTCCACCCCCAGCACCAGCTATTGGAGCAGCAGCAAAGGGGGAACGGAAGAGCATGATTCGTGCATGACCATAATGTCCATGTCACAAAATTCCCAACACAGGGAACATTAAAAACTTGCAAGTGGTAATAAAGAGACTCGAACACCCAAATATTGACGCAAGAAATGCTCACATAAAGTGATAATAGACACCCCACTTAGGTTTACAATGAAGGAAAGAGCTAAAATTCGTTTATCCACTTCCAGAGTTGAAAATCAGGCCCATCCCCTCATGTACACACACTTTCGGCACTGGAGAGAGAGTCACAGTACAGAAAGCATACTAAACAAACAAAATAGCAGCAAAATCAAAGTCAAAAGACCATGAAAACTCTCTCTCTCTCTCTCATACAAACACACAGCATGAATGGTAGCCAGTGACAATAGAGACCCTAAAGCTAAAAATATAAATGAAAAAACAAGTAAACAACAGCGACAATCAGACACGAGAGAGTGCGCGTATTAATAATTATTAAGCTGTTCATAGAGAGTTCAAAGAGGTGATTGAAACAGCCCACAAAGAAAATAGACAGAGTACCCTACAACAAGAACATATGATTCGTATTGCACATCAACTCCCTTCTTCTCCCATATGCATAGACAATCATAAATTTAGGTTACTCACTCACCATACTGACCCTTGACAGCAATGTCCTTGGTCACATAGCCTCATCAAGATTTCCACCATGACCACATGTGGAGAAAAGCAGGCATCGCTAGTCTCTTACTTCCAAACTGCAGAGAGAGAGAGAGAGAGAGAGAGAGAGTTAGGAGAAGAGAAAAACAGAGAATCTCTAACTGATAAAGGATAACAGCATGTACCAATAAAACAAGGAGAATATGGTCCTGGCCACAGTAAGAGGGGCTCGACCCTAGTTCATATTTCCAACTCCAAGATTCTGCACATCAACTTTGAGAGACTTCAGATACCTAACAGCTTCATCAAGAACATCTACAGTGTTCATCTGGTTGGCACCAGGTACAATTACTCTCAGCGCCTTCACCATCTTCCTCATTTTCTGATGCTTACTTTCACTGCAGCTGGTGCCACTTCCAGAGGATTTCTTCAAAGAAGGTAACCTGCTCTTTCGGGGTTTTGAACAATAATTGGAGCAAGAATCAGAAGAATCGCCTCCAGAGTCTCCATATGTTCGTGCGGTGCTGACCTCTTCCTCATCGCATTCTTCCTCTTCCAAGCTCAACAATGCATCAATATCATCTGAATCTTCTTTCACTGAAGAGTTTTCTCTCCTGTCACTTGCATCTTTCCTCTCAACAGTATCTTGAAAATAAGATGTACCCATATTCAAACCAGGATAACCAAATTTGGAGCCAATGGCTGGGTGGAACATGATCTGGCTTCTGTTATCAGTCTGGTCAAAGATGATGAAATTCCTTGGACAAACCTCAGAGGGTTGAAATTCAACACCATGAAAAGGCATCGAATGCTTAGCACCTAGAGGTAAAGCTGGTTTGCCAAAGATGGATGCAATAGGGTCATTATGCATGTAACCACCACCCACTTGATCAGTAAGGGGAACCACTGGCTTTCGGGGGGAAAATTGCTGATCACTCTGCATGAGAAGTTCTCTTGGGTGATGTACTTCAATGAAAGACAATGCCGTGGCTTTTGATATGGATGATTTTCAACTTTTTATTGGACAGAATCTCCTAAGGCAATTTAGAAGAATAACTAATACACTTGAGGGGTTTTCATAGCAGTACAAGAGTCATTTGTTCCAAATCGACAGTCATCGCAACTAAGCTTCATCACTAGCCAGTTCCTTCTTAACAAAACCATAACAAGGCAAACACTCCCAATGTCCCAAGGGTCCTAGTGTACTAGACTACGTAACAGGTTTAAGCAACTGACGGAAATACTCGGCCTGTAAAGTAAATGACAAGCCATGAGAACTAACCATTCAAAAAGAATGAAAAACAAAAACTCAGGATTTTGCAACTTATTCTTGCAATGAATGCATGAGAAAAACAAAGATGGGTTCTATGTGGTAACTACTTGGTTTTTAGCATCAGATTGCCAGCCGTATTGGCAAGCAGTCATTCATTAAGTGGCATCCCAAGCATGGATCTCTGCTAATTTTGAGAGTAATAAGGCATAAATCAAAACTAGATCCCGCTGAGCTAGAACACTCATTATGGACTGAAATTTGATAATTCCTGAATTCATGGTTTTCTTCTTTAAACACATCATACATGGAATTCATTTAAGAGCATTCAAGTTAATTTTCATCTGAGAAAGCATTCATAAAATGAACAGAAAACTACAAAATCAATTTTGCATTTTAGACAACTGTGTGACAGTTTCATATAATTAAAATTGCACAAACCTCAAGAGATACACTCGAAAAGTTGAACAGTGGAACACAACACTGGCAAAGGAAGATGAATCAAATAAACATGTAGTGGGGAATGTAATGTCTGATTAACTCTGTTTTTACAGCAGACAAATATTCTACTCTTGGTTCCCATTATGGTTCAGTTTCAATTGGCAGCAATTTCTTGATTCTTATTTCCATCAAAGCACACTCAACCAAAAAGACCATTTTGAACATTTGTTGAGAGTACAAAAACAACTGATGAAAATTTGAATATATGTTCTTTTGATTGTTTTGGAAAGTAGATTGAAATTCACCCATTGATTTATCACGCAGAAGACTATTTTACCACCATTCAAAAAACACACCACTGAAGAATGTTACACCAATTTCATTATTCGAAATACCAAAACAGGAATCCATTTTCAAAATAAACCTAAAAGGCCCTACCATTCTATCTTAAGTGTAGTATAGTACAATGTTGGTTGGAATTATGGAACCCAGGGTGGAAAAAAATATTTATAGGAGATAACCATAATTACATAAGATGCAATTTACCTGACAAACTTGCATCAATTGATAATAAGCAATGATCCCAACACTCATTATAATCTTCCCAACTTCCTTCACTGCTTGATATCTCTTCACTGTTACTGCAATGTACATTCTCACTCACTTCCCCCGATATTAGATAGTAAGTACTACAAAATCTCTGTAAATCTTCACGAAATCAAACAGATAGACCTACACCAGGAATCAACAGACTTCATTAACACCTTGCATTGAATTAAACCATCATAAAATAAATGCAAAGTAAAAAGCAGAGTCATTGATCCAAACTTGATTTGTATTATCAACCGTCAGTCCTGAACACAACTTCGGTGTTCGGAAGTATGGAATCAAAGCAATTTGAATGTAAAATGTAAAAAAAAAAAATAGCCCAAATTTTAAACTAGTTTCCATGAACACCAATACCAAAGCATCCCTTTCGGGTTGCCAAAGCCAATGGAAGCAAAAGAGTCCCAAAATTTTCTTGTTTTTGTCTTTTTCCCCAGTAGTTATCTCCACCCCGACCCCCCCCCCCCCAACCCAAAAAAAAACAGAGCATTAAAAAAATCCAAAACTCATTCAACAAGTACAAAAATTTGTGGTCAAAATGTTTCAGCAGAATAAAAAAAAATGAAATTTTGAATAAACAAAATAACAGAAATTTTAACAGAGGAAAATTCTATACCTAAACAATCAAATTACAATATGACGCGAAAGAACACCACCAAGCGAACACACTTCTCATAATAATTCACAGACGAGGTCATCCACAGCATGTTGATCCACCCTGTCAACCCAATCTACTGGCAAAATGATCTGTTGAACCTTCACTGCAACTACACAACCAAAAACAGTAAGTGAAAACAAGCACAAAACTAATAACCCAAGCAAAAACCAAAAAAAAAAAAATGACATCGCAACAACATTAACAACCGCCAAAAGCTGCAAAACAGAAGGCATAAAAGCATTAAATTTCTGTGCACTACCACAACCCAAATGTTGTGAACATAAAGCCCCAGTAAACAATCACAAACAATGACCACGAGATTGATGAGGTTCGGTAGAAATTCTATGTATGTCTACAGGACTGGCTGTTTCCCTATAAGAGAATCCCAATAGGGTTATGAATTATTTATAGGCACTAATCGAAAACCCCTAATATACTCATGCAATTAAACTTAATCCCAATTAGAATGATATACCCAATTGTGGTAAACTTCATGTGCCAAACTTGCATTAGAAATCCTCAATATACCTGTACCGTTGCGTCGTAGCCACAACCTATTACTTGACCATGACAACTGCCATAAGATACCACTTATGGCGAGTGGGCGACGCATCGCTCAGCTCCTGGTCCATTGTCATTTGGACCGAACCATCCACTATCGTCAACACCAAATCAATTGAATCTCAAAGAAATGTAAAGATATGCACAGAAGCTCAGCTAGATACACTAAAAACCCGAAAAAATGCATACATGCATATTTTACTTATACATATATAGCACATGGATGATCTATATAACTGACAACAATAAACACCGATCTCATTATAGAAAAAAACGACCATAATGCGCGCGCGCACACACACACACCCAAACACAACACTACCTAGACAATAATTACATAATTATAAGTAGATCTTGAAGCAAAACAACAGTAAAATTACCCCCAAAATTGAATTTACAGTCCTGCTATACATATACACATATATGAACAAAGAGTTAAAAGATAACCGTGAAGTACCGAGAAATTAGGGTTTTTGAGAAGATCAGAGCTTGAAGGTTGAAGATTTCGTACAAAAATTACGTATACGTAGAGAGAGAGAGAGACTTTGTGTTGGGCAATGAGTTCTAACTGTGGCGTTGGTGGTTTGGGAGGTGTGGCAATCGGGGTTTAACTTTCGAGTTTAGACAGTAGAGACAAGGCAGAGTCAAACACGGAGATTTGGAGCCGTTGGATGGGGAGCTTCCCGTATAATACGGATGGAACTGTGGCCGTTAGATGGGGAGCACGCGTGATGTAGAGTGGGGCTCACGAGGTTTGACAAAATGCTCAGCTCCTCGAAATCATAGTAAATATTTTTTATTTTCATAGTACATATTATTCCGGTCAATTCTTACTTTATGGGAGTCCAATCTGTTGTTCGGGGAGAGAAACTCGATATACATCTTTCCTCACAGCTAGCGTAACAGATATTTTATTTAGAGGGACTGAATAAATTTTTTAATTTTAATTCAATTAACTAGCAATTAAAACCTAACCTATTACAATTATTTTTATTATAAAGATATAACAATGAACGTAAGAACTCTTTTAGTCACCACTATCCACTTTATACATGACGATTGATTAAATTAATATTTAATTAATTTGGTTGTAATCAATTTCCCGTCAATCTCAAAAACTCAAACCCAATTACACACTATGGATGAATGAATGTCAATCAATTAAAACATCAAACACATAGTACGCGTATGTGTTAACAATCACAAGTGTGTACAATAAACAATGAATAACACAACCGATTTGTTGACAAAAAAATCCTTCTGAGGAAAAATCGCAAAAAACCTTCTCGGTTCACAAAGCCTAATTCACTAATCACTAAGTCAATATACAAGTATTTGAGTCTTATGTTTCAATCAATATCATAGTTAGATGTTTCTTTCTTTGTTGTGGCAAGGCCCTCATTCGACGTCTTGTGTAGCTTTACTTGGACCTCTCTGTCACACGATTCATCTAGACCTCGAACAATCATAGACATGCCCACGATCCCCGATATGCACATATCAATGAGTTTATCAAACTAACAAGATTTTTTCTCCAAGTTGTGAAGTTGGATAGAATATCTAGTAGTATCCTTTAAGTTTAGGGATCCAAGTTGTGGTAGAAACTCTCAAGGTAGAAAATTAATTTTCTCTCTTAGAAATCTCACAAGAGGTTTTACCAAGCTATGAGAAAATGCTCTCCTTATTTATTGGTCCGGAATAAGCGTAATCTTAATAAATAAAAAAACTTAGTTTTCACGAATGACCGTTCGATCAATAGGAGGGCGGTCATAGGGCAGTTGTCACTAGAATAAAAATCACGTTTCAATCCTGACTATGGCATGCATAGCTTGTGCGTTTCTCAAAGAGGGGTCTAATTATAACCCAATCTGTGTTTTCAATACTTATAAATAGTTTTAGAAAATCTTTGTATTTGAAATCACCTAAGAGTCATAGTCGGATTCCTTTCAATTCCATTTTTCATCCTAATCAACCTAAGTTAAGAATAAATGATGGTTCATCTTAGGTGTCTAGGTTATTACCTTGTCCTAAGCATGAAGTTATATACAAAGGTTGAATGATATTCCTTTGATGCTTGATCTCCTCCTTTCAATGAGTTTTCGGATCTTGAACTTGATAGTATCATGACCATGAAAAAGTTGAGATTTATAATGGACTCCACAAATTAGCTAATTACAAATTTAATCTAACACAATCCAAATCTATATAATAAAGTACAAGACATATCAAATTTCATAAGACAAAAAAAATGACTTTTGCTTTTTCACGATTCAAATCGTTTTAAATCCACTCTTCAAATTTTAATCCAAGGGTTGAAATCTACTCCTTAAATTTTGTTTTCCTGTCTAAATTACTTCTAATATTTCCTTAATCATAACCGCAAATTACCACCCATTCATCCCCAATTACTACCACATTTACCCTCTCTCTACCTATAACCCCCAATTACCGCCCCAATCTTCCCCTCTCTCTTACTAGTAACACCACACACACATAACAAAGTCTAACTAGCCCCCCCTCTATCTCTTTCCATCCAACTCGACGTCGACGCCGATCATCGTAGCGCTCGACCTCTCACTCTCCCTCTATCTCAGTTACAATATTTCTCTTCATCTCTCTTTCTCTCTACAGCCAAGGCAGTGCCTCCTCTCTCTCTTTTCCTCTTATTGTGTGTTTTTATATGTTTTGTGTGTGTATGTCATGTGTTTTGTGTTCTTTGTGTGTGGTGTGTGTGTGTGGTGTATGTGTTGTATGTGTGTATCTTCTATGTGTGTGTATTTGTGTTTATGTGTTCTCTCTCTTACTGTGCATTTTTTCTATATTGTCTATGTGTATGGTGTGTGTGCATGTGTGTCTGTATGCGCGCGCGCGTGTGTTTGTCCTAAATGACCAAGATACCCTTGAATGGTGTCTACTCCTGTCCTGTGCAGAAGTCACTTGCTTCAGCCCTTGGATTGAGAAATTGGGGGTAATGACGTATATTAGAAGATTTCATTTTTTGAGACAAAATTTGGAACTTGAAGTATGGTATGGTGTTTATATCTATACAATCGTCTACTTTGTATGTAGAATTGTGTAAGTCATTTAGACAAAGATTAGCCAAAAAATACTTCTTCATAGAGAGAGGGGATGGTGAGAGATTTATTTAGAGAGATAAACCCCCCTCCAAAAAAAAGATTAGTTCAGAGAGGGAGAATTTTCTATGACTACTAGAATTCCATGCCAACAAGTAATGGTGTTATATTCATGTCAAGTAATTCGGCATGATTAACTAAATGGGTTGTATTATAGTTAAAGGTTTTTGACATTTTTTACACAAACTTGAAGTATCGTGGTACGGTATGATTGTCATCCTACTTTAGGCACTGTGGGAGTTCACTTTTTTTCAGATGGTTTTTATTTTTAATTATTATTTTTTATTTACGCAGTGCCTTTAGACATGGATAATTCGTAATTGCTAGTGATGGACCTTGAAGACACTCTATAAAACATAAAAAATTGCCAATTAAAAAATTGAACCAAAGAAAAAAAGGAAGAAAAAGTAAAATGAATAAATGTTATGGCAGTAACTAGGGGTGTGCAACTATTTGAAAATTCACCACCAACTCTAACTCTGGTCCGGCTCCACCTCCATTGAAGTCAGAGTCGGAGGAAATATTTAGACTCCAATCGAAATCAGAATCAGAGTTTGAAATCATTTTCAAAAAAATTAATGATGCACAAAAGTGAGTTTATGCAAAACCAATCAAGGATGAAGTAAAGAGGGCTCAACACAAGCAAACACAAAGATTAGGTGACATTCTTTACTGGAAATGACGATGGTGGCCAGAGAATCTTATTTACTTGAGAGGTGTAGTGTGCTGAGATGTGTGTGATGTCCCCATATATAGGTGGAACTTATAATTTATAGAGGAGTATAGTCTTCATGGCACCCCAAATCAGGCTTTGATGGAGACGCCATCACTGGGAGGCTTGATTAAGGCATCACCCTTATGAAGGGAGTGGGTGGCTTTGTGATACTGGCATAATGGACGAGGTCGTTGAGACTTGCGATGCATACCCTAATTCCCTCCCTAAGATGGAGATCTCACATGTGTCACTAGTAGACTTGTTTTTCCAAAATAATGGGCTTGATCTGGGCTAGGCTGCACCTGTGACTTGCACCTAATCTGTATTTCTAAGTTGGGCCTAGTCTGTAATTCTAGATTGGGCCTACTCTGGGCCAGGCCTATCATTTTTCCTCTATGCCCTAAGCCCAATGGGATTTGGGGGAGAGGGCATCAATAAGAAGTCTTTTCTTTATCCTCCTTTATCAATTGAATTCTGATGAGGGAGAGGTAGATACACAGGGGGTTGTAGAAGGGGAGTTGTGAGTGGCTCACGAGAAAGCTACACCTCCTGAGGTCGAGTTTCTAGAGACTGAGGCTACTTGTGTTAGAGTAGAGATAGATTTAGGCAGAGTTTCTAGCTACTCGTGAGAAAGTCACTAAGTTGGAGATTGAGGCTGCTTGCATGAGAGTAAAGGCAAAGTTAGGCCGAGCTTCTCATGACTCATGAGAAAGCCACTAAACTAAAGACTAAAACTACTTGCATGATAGTAGATGCAGAGTTAGGCGGAGCTTTTGGCGACTCGTGAGAGAACCGCTAAGCTAGAGTCGGAGGCTACTTGCATGAGAGTAGAGGTAAAGTCAGACAAAGCTTCTAGTGACTCGAGAGGTTCTCTCCCATGAGACTGAGAGGAGGGGAAGATGATAGTTAGGGTAGCTTGAGGGCACCGACATGATAGAGCTAGCGGAGCAAGGGTTTGGCACAGGAGGCAAGGGCGTTTGATGCTCTTGGATGGCTGATGCCGGGCGCCAAGAAAACTTTTGGATGAATTGGGCATGTGATGCGAGTGATGCCAAGGCGAACGAGGAGGCAGTCGCCAAGGCGTTGGGGCTCTGGGCGACGTGTGCTCCTGGGCATAGGGTGCTTGGACACTGGGCTTCTAGACTATTGGCTCTGTGCATTGGGCACCTAGTTGGGGGCTGGCGCTGGATGCGGGTTTAGTATTAAAAAAACATGAAGAAGTGGCAAGATTTTGAACGACATAACTTTGCGCTTGATTGTTCGCTTGAGACAATTTTTTTTTGGATCCAGGTATTTTTTCAAGATCTACCAGAATTAAACGACCTATGGTGGTTGGGGCACCAAATTTCCCTAAAAAATGCTTGTTTTTCAATGAATTTGAATTTTAACAACAAATTAGTGAAAAAGTAGAATTTTCTTGTGCCATGTTCCATTCATGGGAAAGGACAACCTTCATTCTGAATAGATGAAATCATAGTTCTTAATGTGATTACTATTTCCAGTATCATCAGATGCTAAGATTGCTAGGGTTGTTATTCCTCTCTATGTGATGACTCAGCTCACTTAGCTTTAGCGACATCCTCAACGTTGTATTTTCGGGCTTTTGACAATAATTCTAGCATTCACTTTGGCGAACACTTCAAAACTAAAAACATAAGACTGGATGAGTGCAAGCCTTCTGTGAAAAGCCGCCATGGTGACTTTGTCATCGCATTAACGGTAATTGAGTCTTGTGATATTCATCATAAGCTCAAGTACATTTTTTTCTTTTTACAATTTTTTTTACTTTATTTAAATGGTGATGTATGCTTCATCTATGGAGTATATGTGTGAGATTTATACTGAGTATGGGCATATCACTAACAAGTGCCTTTTAATTCTAACGTTTCGAAGGTATTTGAGGGATGAGTCAATTGTGTTGCATAATTCTCAACAACCTTACCACAACCATTGTTTTTAAACTTTTTATCCCAATTTTGGTTAGGGGAACGAACTTTATTAGTAACCGGTACATTCCACACCACCATACGAGCCTCTCGAATATCTCTCATACCATGACCCACAAGAATAGCAATTTGAGATTTTTTGAATGAATATGTGCAAACTCAACTTGCTATCAGTGTCCAAACAAGCCGAGATATTGAAGAGATAAGAGACATTCTCAACACAATAACCATAGTGGTTGATAAGTTGGCCTGAGAATAAGAAGTTGAGCATGCTCAATTTAGTGAGAACATGTAACTTCTTAGACTTTCGTCCCAGTCATGCTTGATGCTGAGCTAGTGAGTGACAGGTTTATGGTGTCGGTTTCTCCCAATGAAGTGTGAGATGAAGGACTCACTTAGTTTAACAAAAGAGTTAATGGAAGCTAGAGTAAGCTTAGCGAACCACTGACGAGTAGATCCCTTGAGGGTGGTAGAGAAAACCCTACACATGATCTCGTCTGGAATGTTGTGTAGTTGCATCAAGGATTTGTAGGTGTCAAGGTGGTCCAGTAGAAATTTGCAGCCATCAAAAGTTTTCATAATCAACATCTTCAACTTTGGAGGGAGAATGCAGTTGGCCACATTAGCAACAAAAAGGGTGTGTCAGTACGCCTCACATGGTACTCGACCATTTCAGGCCCTCACGCCTTTATAGTGTTGAAGACATCATCGAGTTGGTTCTGCACTTCTTTGATTTTTTTCATCCGAGTGGTTAGGAGAGTCTTTCGAATGGTCATTGTAATTGCTCTCATGGTCCACATACTAGTTTTTTCCCTTGTCTTCTTGGAAAGGAGGGTCACCAACGTGGGAGGACAGAGCCGACTTGAGAGGATAGGGAGTTAGGGCGTCTTGCCACTATGTAGACGCACTCTGGCAATAGGGGTCGCCCTGGTGTTGCAAGGGGACACCCTGGGCGAGGTGCCCGGAGTGCTTCCCTTTTTGGGTGTTGGGGCACAACTCCTTGAGGGTGCCCAAAGAGCATCAACTAGAAGATCTG
Source organism: Ilex paraguariensis (assembly GCA_963454935.2). Lineage (NCBI taxonomy): Eukaryota > Viridiplantae > Streptophyta > Magnoliopsida > Aquifoliales > Aquifoliaceae > Ilex > Ilex paraguariensis. Next base: position 752,590 of record CAUOFW020001558.1, read on the forward strand.
TTGGTTTTGGTTCACTAACTGCTGCATAGTCTCCAACAACTTTTGTTGTGGTTCAGGGACGTGATTTACTAGCGGGGGCAAGACCTCCTTCTGCCATTAATAATCATCTTATGTTTGTTGGTTCATGGATCTAGTCATAAGAAGAGGGAATATAGTAGGGTGAAAACTAAATTGTTCCTACAGACGACATCAAACAGATGATGCACAAAAGTGAGTATATGCAAAATTAATCAAGGATGAAGTAAAGAAGGTTTAACACAAGCAAACACAAAGATTAAATTGTTTGATCTAGGTGACCTACTCAATTGGGAATAGCAACGGTGGCCAAAGAATCTTATTTAATTGAGAGGTGTAGTATGTTGAGATGTGTGTGATGCCCTCTATGTGTAGGTGTGACTTACAATTTATAGGAGAGTACAGTCTTCATAGCGCTCGAGAACGGGTTTTCATAGAGGAGCCATCACGAGTAGTCTTAATTAAGGCGTCACCCTTATGATAGGAGTGGGTGGCTCCATGATGTTGGCGTAACAGACGAGATTGTTGAGGCTTGCGATGTGTACCCTGATTCCCTCCTTAAGATGGAGATCTCAAGTGCATCACTAGTAGACTAGGTTTGCCAAGACGTTGGGCTTGATTTGGGCCGAGCTACACCTATGACTTGGGTCTGGTCTGTAATTCTAGACTAGGCCTGGTCTGAGCCAAGCCTGTCAAAAATTCTGACTCTGATTTTTATTAATTAATAATGTTATATAAATTATATATTACATAATATCTATATAATAAAGTAGAGCTGAGTTTGAATTTTGGAGACAAGAGAGATCTAGATCATTTTGAGACAAAACATAAACATATTCAACGAATAACGTAATTTAAATATAAAAGACGGTTCAGATCATTTCAAAAATATTGATCTGACGATCATAATTGGATTTAACTCTAACACTTCTATCTCTTATATAACTTTCTTTCTTATCTCTTAGATGTTTTAAACACACTATCTCATCTCCTCTCTCTCTATATCTATACTAATAAGATAGAGAGAAATTCAAATTTTTCCAATTGAAATCAACTCTCCCAATTTAGAAAAGCAAAACAACGGCTAGGATTTAATTGAAATTTAAATAAGCGGTTCAGATTTTATCTAAACTCATCTAATTATATCCAAGGGCCGATAATCTATCCCATCCAAATTCATCCTCCTGCCCTCTTTAACAACACACACACCACCCATAAGAAAAGCAAAACCCAGCCGACCCATCCCATCTCAAGCGTCCATCTCTCTCGCTCTCTCACACTCACACACACACACACACAGAACTCCTCATCTGCCATGGCTAAACCAACATCAAAGATATCCTTTCTTGCCCAGGTACACCTCTCCTTCTCTCTCTCTCACAACACACACACAGTCAAAAACACACAACATCAAACCCACACACACCACATACATTTCGCACACGCGCCATACACCCATAAGAAAAGCAAAATCCAACTAACCTATCCTATCCCAGACGTCTATCTCTCTCTCTCACTCTCTCTCTCTCACACACATACACACACACATATACACATACACTAAGAACTTCTCCTCTGCCATGGCTAAACCAATATCAAAGATCTCCTCTTTTGCCTAGGTACATCTCTCTCTCACTTTCTCTCTCTCTCTCTCTCTCACGACACAGTCAAAAACACACACAACATCAAACCCACACACACCAGCACACACACACACACAACATATATTGAACCCACACACACCAGCATCAAATCCATACACAACAACATCAAATCCACACACACACCAGAAACACATCGCACACAAACACATAAATTGATTTGATGATTTTATGTGTAATTTAAGTCTTCATTTTGGTTTGAAAATTTTGGTTTTTTTTTAAAAATAAATTTAACAAAATTGAATGTTAAATTGTTCACACACCAGCAAACACATTGCACACACACACACATACATAAATTGATTTGATGATTTTGGTTTTAATTTGAGTATTTTTTTTTCAAATAAATTTAACAAATTGAATGTTAAATTATTGTGAATGTTCAGTTGATTTGAATGTTATAGTTTGAATTTTTTGAATGTTCAATTGGTTCGAATGCTATAGTTTTGGTGTTAATTGTGTTAATTTGAGTGTTTTTTTTCAAATAAATTTAACAAATTGAATGTTAAAATGTTTTGAATGTTCAATTGGTTTGAATGTTATAGTTTGAGTTTTTCGAATGTTCAATTGGTTCAAATGTTATAGATTTTGTGTTAATTTTGGTGTTTTGAATGTTATATTTTTTCAAATAAATTTGATAAATTTTGAAGTGGCAATAGCTTATAAAAGATGCCTTATAAAGATCTATGCATGATAGAAACAGAATATATTGACTGAATTGGGTTGTATCTCATTGCATCACTGTAGAACACAGTTATACATTTATATGAAAGAAAGACTAGAATCCTAGAATCCTAGTTGATTAAGTATCCTAATTGATCGATTTCCATGTGCAGAGGGTTTCTAAAGTATGTGCTAATACTCCCCCTCAAGATGGAGCATGGAGGGACATAATGCCCAGCTTGGACATGAGGTGGTGACATTGAGGTATTCCCAATGCCTTAGTGAAGATGTCCGCGAGTTGGTCAGTGGAGGCGATATGATGAAGTTGAAGGAGACCTTCTTGAACCTTTTTGCGAACGAGATGACAGTATATTTCAATGTGTTTGGATCGTTCATGGAATACAGGATTGCGGGCGATGTGCAAGGCGACCTGATTATCACAGTGAAGAGCTATGCGGAAGGAGAGAGGAACCGCTACATCAAGAAGTAATTGACGAAGCCACAATAATTCGCAAGTGGTGGAAGTCATGGCCTAATATTCGGCTTCGACAGATGATCTAGAGACAACACTTTGCTTCTTTGTGCACCAAGAGATGGGACTGCCACCAAGAGTAATGAAATAACCGGTAGTGGAACGGCGAGTCATAGGACAACTAGCCCAGTCTGAGTTAGTGTAACCAGTGAGAGTGAGAGTAGAACTGGTAAAGAAAAATAAGCCATAGGAGGCAGTGCCCTTGAGGTAACAAAGGATGCGAGTAGCAACATCCAAATGAGGAACCCTTGGAGTTTGCATAAACTGGCTAAGGAGATTAATGACAAAAGTGATGTCCAGTCGGGAAATGGTGAGATATATCAGGTAGCCAATGAGTCGATGGTATGAACTCGGATTCGAGAGGGGCTCACTAGAATCAACTGTGAGTTTTAGATGTTGCTCCATGGGTGTAGAGGTGGGGCGACAACTGGTTTGGCCAGCATCAGTGAGAATGTCAAGAGTGTATTTACGCTGATGAATAAAAATTCCTTAGGCAGATCGAGCAACTTCGATACCCAAAAAATACTTAAGCTTCCCAAGGTCCTTGAGCTGAAATTTACTTGACAGGAACTTCTGTAGGTGGCGGATGGATGCTAAATCATTTCCTGTGACAAGTAAATCATCAACATAAACTAGAACAACAAGAATGGTAGAGCCAGTTTGCAAAGTAAAGAGAGAGTGATCAACTTGGGATGGATTAAAACCAACGGAGAAATGGCATCACGCTAGTGTTGGTGCTTGATGGCTTGACCATAGGAAGAAGGATCATGAGAATTAGATAAACCTAAGAGAAAAGCAAAGTGAGAAGGGGAAAAATTGGAATAAGAAATGAACTGACTGAGGGGGTAAACCGTACAACTGAGGCAAAGGATGGGTGGAGGCCGTCGTGTCTGTAGTTGTGGGAAGAGTAGGGCAGAGGTAGTCCTGAAAGTAGTGCGGTGGACGATGATTGCGGGAGGGTCTGGGGGGAACCTCTGGGGGTGGGGAAAGAGGATGAGTGTTAGGTGGAGAAGAATGGGTTGAAGCTAAGGAGGTTGTGGAGTGTGGGAAAGAAGCTGAAGGTGATGCAGGAGGAGATGGGGGAGTGGTGACCATGTATGGGTTGATCTAGAGGACTGAAGGGTTCATTAGAGTAGATGTCAATGAGACTAGGCAACGGGTTGGTGGGAGGTGGTGTGGGGTGAGGGCTTTGAGCATGGAAGGGAAAAATATTCTCAAAAAAAGTGACATCTCGAGAGATAAAAAATTTGTTTGTGTCAAGATTAAAGAGATGATATCCACTGTGGCGAGGGGGATAGCCCAAAAATACACAGGGGACACTGCGAGGTTGAAATTTATCTCGACCAACACGAGATGTGTGAGCATAGCACAACCATCCAAAAACACGCAAATATTTGTAATTTGGGGTTCTACGAAAAAGCTATTCATAAGGCAATGCATTTTTTAAAGAGTGGGAGGGTGTTTGGTTAATGAGATAAACTGTCGTTAAGATACATTCACCCCAAAATTTGATGGAAAGATGGGCTTGAAAATGTAAACAGCGAGCCACATTTAATATGTGACGATGCTTACGTTCAGCTACACCATTTTGTTGGAGTGTATCAACACAAGTTAATTCTTCCAAAATGCCATTGTCGTGAAATATTTTTAAAATTGGGCAAGATATGAATTCGGAATTGTTGTCGGAACGAAAAGATTTAATTTTGACTTTGAATTGTGTTCTGGCCATGTTGAGAAAAAATTGAATTTTGAAAAAAGCATCTGATTTGAAACACAATAGATACACCCAAGTGGTGTGTATGCAATCATCCACTATTGTAAGAAAATAACGAGCCCCACAAGTTGAAGGAGTATGGTAGCCACCCCAAATGTCAACAAATATGCGAGAAAATAGAATATCACTTTTATTGATAACTAAATCAAAAAGTAGCCTAGTGTGCTTGCCACGCAACACAAGCATCACAAGGACAAGTATTATTAGTAGTACGTGGAACAAGAGAATGAGGTAAATTGACTGGTGATGGATGACCTAATCTTTGGTGCCATAGAGTGGAAGTAGCGATGGGAGTAGCAAGGGCTGTGGGAGGTGATGGGCCAAGGTAATACAAGCCATTGCGTGCCTCACCTGCTCCAATCACAATCTTCGACTTCAGGTACTGAAAGAGGCAAATATTAGGAAAATAAAATACAACGCATTTAAGATCATGGCATAACTTTTGTACAGATAATAAATTAAAACGAAAGTTAGGGACATGTGAGACACCAAAGAGAGAAATGGAGGGGGTGACATTTATATTTCCTGTATGGATAACCGCATAGGTAGAACCCGAGGCCAACTGAATTGGTAAAATTTTATCCCTGACTGTATATGAGTTAAAAAGGGATAGATGGGGCGTCATGTGAGATGATGCCCCATTATCAATAATCCAATCATGTGAAATAACATTGGTATTACCAAAAAAGAAAGCAGATGCTTGGGATGCCTCGGCAGAACTCAAGTGAGGATTAAAGTCTATAAATGCTTCACTTGCATAGTTGGATTGGTTTTGACGGTGATTGAAGAACCAATCCGGGTACCCAATGATCTTAAAACAGCCTGACTTATAATGGCTTGGACGGTTGCAATGAGTGCAGAAAGCATTTGGATCTTTGTTGGATTGAGGCAATGGATCAATCTGGGTTTGATTGGTGTGGGTTGAGGTTTGTTGTTGTCGAGACGTTGGACCAGCATGAATGGGTTGTTGAGATTGGGTATGATTAACCCTAATTAATTTATAAATTAAAACAATAATAAAGTCAAATTAGTGTGATAAAATAACTAAAAACTAGCAATTAAAGTCAATTAGGGTTTGTGCGGTAATTAGGGTTTTATGTGTGTTATGTTTACAATTTGCAAGTTTAATGCAAAATTTCTACATAATACAAGGAGCAAAGTAGAGAAGGTTGAAAATACCAAGGCTCAAGTGTAATTAAATCAAATAAAGAGTCAGCATAATGCAACTTGGATTTTGTAGCAAAGCTCCACCGTCCAGACGGTGGTAATGGCATCCGGACGGTCACCCTTGATCCTATCTTTATGCCTTCCACCTCCTGCTTCTCCAAACGGCTATAAATAGCCATCTTCTCTTCAAACTTCAGCAGGCCGGAACCAAGAGCGAAAAGAAAAGAGAAAAAGAAAAGAGAAAGAGAAAGGAAAGAAAAAGAAAAGAGAAAGAGAAGTTGTAAAAAAGATTCGGTCCGTGATGCATTTCAGTCTAAATTTTGTACTTTTATATTTCTGTTGTATCTTTCTATTCATATAGTTGAACTATCGTCACCTTTTTGTCTTAACTAATAACAAAGGTGATTGTGTTTCAATTGTTCCTTGTGAAAGACATTTTAGGTTCTGTCTTTTAATTTTAGTTATAATGAAAACTGTCTGCACTCCTTGCTTGTCTGTAGCAATGGGGCGTGAGTAGTTCCGTATATTCTCCAGTGAGAGGTAAACATATGTATAATACTGGTTAAATTTTGAAAATTTTGATATTTTATATACTTATATATCTATGTATTATATGCTTCGTGCATGATACAATGATGTATGTACTTTCGGTGTTGTGTCTGGAAGTATGTCATTAGTGTATCATCAATCTGCCGGTAAAACAACCACGACATTCCTATCGGTATGGCTAGTCCTCCACCGGAACGCTGAGGATGTTAATCGATGCATGGTACAAAACCCAAATGATCCTTCTAGGTTATTAGGGTTTAACTTATATATATAACTATCAGATGAATGACTTAAGTGATCCTCATGAATGACTTGTCCTTCTAGATTACTTAGATTGTTTAACTGGTATAAAGGCTAATATTACCAGTCTAACAACCACGGCATTCCTATCGGTATGGTTAGTCCTCCATTAGAACGCTGAGGATGTTTAACTGGTATATATGTGTCACAAGATATAATCGAATGAATAATTCAATTATTCCTCATAAATGACTTGTCATTTTGGTTTGCTTGGATTAGTCAATTGACATATCTATAATCACCTGACCTAAGAAGTTGTTGTGTTATGACTACTACCACCGGTTGACCTAAGCGGTGATTGTGTTATGATTTATTATATATGCACCTACTATTATGAAGACAATTGAATAATTCAAGTATTCCTCATAAATGGCTTGTTCTTCTGGTTTGTTTGAGTTAATCAGTTGTCATGGATACCACCGGCTAACCTAAGAAGTTGTTGTGTGATGGTTTATATATATCAGACCTACCAATTGACTTGCTAGTAAAATGGAAGTTGATTGTTGTAAGGTAGCATTTCCAGCATTTAACCAATATAACGCATATAGGATCCTTGAAATGAATGATATTTTTTATTATTGTTTTACTCTATCTGCACATAACTATTTACGTAGACTCATTATCAAATTAAGCTCACATCACAAGCTATCACATGTTGTCTTATTCGAATTAGCAACTTTACTTTTTTATTTTGTTTCCAAATTGTTAAAACTCTTCGTGGAATTGATACTTGGACTTAAAATTGAGAAAACTACAATTCGACCACTTATACTTGGGTGTATAATATTAATTCGATTATTAAAAAAGTGTGAATCAAGGTATAAGATTGACCCTTTGTCTGATTGTGAGGAAAAAACCGAGGAACTTGTTGATTTCGCTGCTGCCTGTGGATAGGTTTGTGTTGATTTTGTTGAGGCTAAATTTTTTGATTGAACATAGCTAAATCTTCTTGGATGGATTGAATGGTGGTGACAAGTTGTAGAGTCTTGGTGTGTTCTTTTGCAATTAGTAAGCCATAGACCTTCCCAAGGTCGGGAAGCGTATCCATGGCAAGTATTTGTGTGCGGAGAACAAGGTAGGGTTCATTGATGCCCATCACAAGTTGGTATACACGTGTATTCAACACCTTTTTTTGCCATGCTGCGGCGGTGTTACACATGCATTTCGGAGGTGGATCAATACTATCAAGTTGGTCCCAAAGTGTCTTGAAGTTGTTATAATAATTGGTAATATTAAGGTTACCTTGCTTAAGATTGGAGATCTCCCTTTGGATTTTGAAGATGGTTACATGATTGCCTTGAGTGAACCTCGACTCAAGTTCACGCCACAGTTCATGCGGCGTGCGACAACTTGTTAGACTTGGTGTGATTGAGGTGTCAATGCTATTAAGCATCCATGAAAGAACCATTGTGGGAACTCATTTCCAAAAAGGCTTAACATCCTCATCCGTTGGGCACGAAACTGAATTGTCGATGAAGCCTGATTTATTTTTTGCACAAAGAGCCATGGTGATGTCTCGACTCCAAGACCCATAGTTTGTATGGTTCAAGGCAATATCTACAAGGGGGTTTTGGGTATGATCAGCGGAGTGTAAAAAATAGGGAGAGGAGATGTTAGAAATTAATTTATGAATCTTCTCTTGGGCATCTGCCATGTCGGTAAAAATTGATAAAAGATTGAAGGTGTTGTGGTCTTCTAGATTGTTTTAAGGGAAAGAAGAAAAACATGGATCATGCTCTGATACCATGATAGAAACAGAGTATATTGATTGAATTGGGTTGTATCTTATTGCATCATTGTAGAACACAGTTATACATTTATATGGAAGAAAGACTAGAATCCTAGTTGATTAAGGAACTAGAATCCTAGTTGATTAAGAATCCTAATTGATTGGTTTCCATGTGCAGCAGGTTTCCATAGTATGCGCTAATAATGCATAACCTTTTCTTTGGTCACCCCTAATAAGAATTGAAACTTAGAGCACATGTCTAATGTAAATTCTCATTAAATTAAGATTTCATGTGTGTGTGAGAGAGAGAATTCTCATAAAATAAAATTTCGGGCTCTCTACAGGTGGGTTCTTTCATAATTCCTTTCACTTGATTTTGGTCAACTATAGAATTTTTTTTAAGTGAAGTTTTTAATCTATTTTGGTATATGAATGCTACACTAAATGAGGAGGGAGAGAGACAGAGATAACACTCAAATTTTTTAGTCAATTATTTATTTTTCAAAATGAAAAGTTTGTAAATAGGTTTGATAAGTTTTGTTATAGGTTTAATGATATAGTTTGACTATTATTGTAAAACCCGAAAAAAAAATTATTATTATTATTAAAAAAATCCTAATTAAAGGGGTAAAATAATAATCAATTGTTAAATTACAGGTCAAAAACGTAAATTTCAAAAAAAAAATAATTTATAATATATATATATATATATATAGATAAGTGGAAGACAAAGTCTTCCACTTTTTGATTTTGTTGTGGAGATACAGCGAGACAAAGAGTGAGAGAGAGAAAGGTGAGTGTTTGTTTTTCCTCAGATCTACGAAGATTGGACCGTTTAATCGCTTCGGGCCAAGAATTAAAATTGCTCTACTCAACGAGAGCTACGCAACCACACTAAATATCGTATTTTTCTTCGAAAGAATATCAAAGCTGATAATCTAGGCCTAAAGCTTAGAAAGCTAAATTTGGGCTTCCTTGGAGTTCTAGTAAGTGGGCTCATGCTACGAGAGGTAGGGTTTCCCCTATTTAGATTTAATTTTAACTTAAAATATGATATATGGAATGAGTAGGTTATGGGTGTATATCACATGTTAGGTCTTAACTAGTGTAACTAGTGGGTCAAGTATAGGATTTATAATTAACCTTGTGATTAATAAAATTCTATTATGATTAATTTGGTGTAAGTTAATGTTAATGGTTTAAAGCATGTTAATTGTATATTAGCATTATTTTATGTTTTAATGACATATCAAGTTTAATAAAATTATTAGCTTGTTATGTGATTATGAAATAATATATATGTTAAAAGATTATTTAACATATGATTATTTTGGTGAACTTGTGCTTATGTTTATATAATTAATAAACATGTTGCCATGTTGAAAGTCATAGCATGCTAGTTGTATAAATTGATGTGCTCTTTAGGTGTTTGATTAAATGTTTAGGTGAATACAAGTATGTTGGTTGAGTTGATTATCTTACATAACATGATTGAGACCGTGTTAAAATATCATTATATTGTATTCATTATGTAATGGATATTGTATTGCATTATGCATGGGTTGCACTACATTCATGAGCATTGACATGAGTGGGAGTGTATGCATGGTATGAAATCAATCACCACATAGCTGGTTGATCGTGGGCTCGAAAAAGTCACACCAAGGTTCGGCTGAGTCGTACGGGGAAATTAAATGATTAAATGTGTTGGGGACAGCAAGAAAGGCTAGATTCTCCTTCGGGTGCAAGACCCGCTTATTTGGTTTATACACTTTCTGGCGGTGAAATTCCAGAAAAGTGTAACGGCGGAAACGGAGCCGCAGGTGGGATATCCTGAAGATCCATTCATGGTTGGTGTCCCATTGGTGTAATACCATAAATCACCTCCCCACAAAACACAAGAAAATGAATTAATTAGTCATTGAGTGTACATAACACCAATGATGGGGGCTTGGAATGCCCGGATACATACGCATGACATTGCATGTGTTATGGGAGTTCAGGATGGGGCTCGGGGTTGGTATTGTTTGCGTGAGTCTCATCTCATGGCATGACATGATTTATGACATTCGATCATAACAGACATATTTGAATGAATGTATCAAATGATTGTTGCATGTGACATTCCATATGCATTTAGCTTGAGAGGTATTCTCTATAGGAGTTACCCTATTGAGCGTTAACTCACCCTTTATGGGAACATTTTTCAGGTATCACACAGGCGTTCACTGAAGGCAAGGCCATGGGCCCGCTTTGACGACAGAGCTGGTCTGTGGCTCTTATTTTGACATTGTAGTCCCTTGTTTATATTTACTTTTGGCATTGTATAACTTTTGTAACAAAAACTTGTTTATATTTACAAAGGCATGTATATGGGACTCTTTTGGGATATTTATTATTTTACGAATAAATGTATGTATTGATGATGATTATGGTAGTATTCGATACTATACAATTGTGAATGGATGGATAGACCCGGTGTGGTCAATATTGTACATGTTACGTTTTGGGTAGAGCTCCTCGTACAAAGGAGACTCTGCCCAAATTTTGTTAAGTTATGGATCCCGAGAAATGGGGCATAACAGTGTGGTATCGAATTACACAGTATCCACAAGTATTTCGTGGGTCGATAGGTGATCAATTGGATAATTACAGCCACCCGAATTTTGGGGTGTCACAGCTTGGTATCAGAGCCTAGGTTCACGATTTACCTAGGGCTTATGGGGCATGGGTTTAAGTCATTGCATCCATTTTGCATTGCATGTTAAATGTATTAAATCTTTCATACTATGTGTTATGAGATTATATGCATGATTAAATGTATATAGGAATGAGACACTACGGTTAGAAAACATAACCTTAGAGTCGGGAAGGAAAAGGATGTGTAAGCCTATTGTTTGCGCATTTACCGGTAGGTATATATTCTAATGTTTTAACTTTGATCCCTAACTTTAGGATACTAAGTTATTGGTCTATTGCTATCTTATGTATGTGTAGATGGCAACAAGAGGACGGGGACATCGGGGTGGACAGAACAACCAACCACCGCCACCGGCTTTTGATCAACAAGCTTCTATGGAAGCTATGGGCGCGATGACCGCCACCTTTTTGCAAGCCAGTTCTCATGTGGGCCTAGGAGGCTCGAACAACCTCTAGAAGTTTAGGTCTCACAACTCACCAACTTTTGTAGGAGGAGGGGATCTGATGGTAGCTGACAATTGGTTCTAACAGGTGAACAAAATTTTGGAGACAATGGAGATTGCATCTGACGCTACGAAGATACGATTGACCACTTTCCAGTTTGAGGGAGAAGCCCATCAATGGTGGATATGGGCAAAGCCGATAGACATCGGGAGGATGACATGGGGAGAGTTTCAAGAGCTCTTCATGAAGAAATATTTCCCACCAATTGTTTGGGAAGTCAAAGTCCACGAATTTCTAAACTTAAAGCAAGGAGCGATGACGATTATGCAATACGTGGTCAAGTTCACAGAGTTGGCATGTTTTGCGGATGACTACGTGGTCACTGATTTGGCCAAGGTGCGGAGGTTTGAAAATGGCCTAAAGCTATCCATCCATGGGAAGATTGTTGGCCACAGGTTGCACGACTTTGACGAGATGGTCGAGACAGCCATGGCTATAGAGAGAGAGGTGGAAGATGCCAAGAGTATTCAGGAGGCTGGATCAAAGGACAAGAAGAAGGAGGGACAGTCCTCCACTACTAGCTCGGGGAAGAAACAGAGGGTTTTTTACCCCACAGGGACAGAGCCGAGGATATCAGGGTCAAGGCCAAGGCCATGGTCAATCTTTCCAAGGTGGGAGGAATTCTAGGGCCATATAACAAGGAGGTCCACGGACATGTTACTATTGCCACCAGTCAGGCCACTTGAAGAGAGAGTGTCCTCAGAGGCAGGGATTATAGAGCTACGGGGCATCTCTATCCCAGTCATCAGTGGGGCATCCACAGACCTACTTCATTCCTCCATTTCCCACCAGGGGACAGAGAAGTCAATTGCAGTTTCAAGGTGCAACACAAACCCCTACCACTTCACGAGCGGGGACTCCGCAGTCAGGCCAGGGCATGGACCGAGATCGGGGTCAGGACTTTCAGGCCGGGACTTTAGGGACCCAGGGGCGAGTCTTCACTATCGCACCACAGACTTTACCGGTAGATCAGTCTGTAATTCAGGGTACATTTCTTCTCTCTAGATTATGGACTAGAATATTATTTGATTCTGGTGCATCACATTCTTTTATTGCTACATCATGCCTACGAGACTTGGGCATAGAGGCCGAAACTCTGGAGGAGCCCATGTATGTGAATTCACCCTAGGAGACAGAGTTTGTATTGACAAGATATGTCGGGGTTGTGAGTTGGAGATCGAAGGAACCCAACTTACCGTTTCAGGGGGAGAAACACAATGTCTTACCCACATGCTGTATATGACTCCTGATGGCACGGGCAGTTGATAGGTTTGCTTGCTAGCCTTACACTAGAGGACGAGGAGAGACATGAATTGGGTCTGCCTCGAGTCGTGTGTGACTATAAGGATGTCTTTCCAGATGAGTTACCAGGGTTGCCACCGCATTGGCATGTAGATTTCACTATAGAGTTACAGCTAGGTGTATCCCCCAATTTCTATGACACCGCATAGAATGGCACTAGCGGAGTTGCAGGAACTTAAAGTCCAGTTACAAGAGTTATTGGACAGAGGCTTTATTAGGCCAAGTACTTCACTTTGGGGTGCTCCGGTACTATTTGCCAAGAAGAAGGACAGGACGCTTAGGCTCTACATTGACTATCGGTAGTTGAATAGGGTCACCATCAAGAATAGGTACCCTTTGCCACGTATTGATGACTTGTTTGACCAGCTGAGAGGGGCACGCGTTTATTCCAAGATAGATCTGCGCACGGGGTACCATCAGTTGAGAGTTAGGGAGGAAGATATCCCTAAGACGGCGTTCAGAACGCGGTATGAGCATTTTGAGTTCACAGTGATGCCATTTGGATTGACGAATCCTCCAGCGGCATTCATGGACCTCATGCACAGGGTGTTCCAACCCTATTTAGATCAATTTGTTGTAGTTTTTGTTGATGACATCTTGATCTACTCCAAGTCTGAGGAGGAGCATGAGGGTCACTTGAGGATTGTTCTTCAGACATTGAGAGAGCATCAGTTGTACGCCAAGTTTAGCAAGTGTGAATTTTGACTTATGGAGGTAAAGTTTTTGGGGCATGTAGTGTCGGCTTCGGGTGTATCTGTGGACCTGGAGAAGGTTGAGGCAGTTATGAATTGGGAGAGACCGAAATTAGTCTTCGAGATACGTAGTTTCTTGGGATTAGCGGGGTACTACCGACGGTTTATTGAGAATTTTTCTCGATTGGCTGCGCCTATGACCAAGTTGACCCGGAAAGAGATCAAGTTTGTGTGGAATGATTCTTGTGAGAATGCATTCCAAGAGTTGAAGAGGAGGCTTACTTCGGCTCCTATTCTGATAGTTTCAGAACGGGGACAGAGGTACACGGTCTATTGTGATGCCTCGAAGGACGGGCTGGGATGTGTTTTGATGCAGTCCAGGAAGGTAGTAGCTTATGGTTCTCGGCAGCTAAAGAATCACAAGCATAATTACCCCACACATGACATGGAGTTGGCGGCCATTGTCTTTGTCTTGAAGGCTTGGCGTCACTACCTGTATGGCGAGCAGTTTGAAGTGTTTTCGGACCATAAGAGTCTGAAGTACATTTTTATACAGCGGGACCTGAACATGAGGCAACGTAGGTGGATGGAGTACCTCGAAGATTATGACTTCACTTTGCATTACCATCCTGGTAATGCAAATGTGTATGACGAGCAGTTTGAAGTGTTTTCGGACCATAAGAGTCTGAAATACATTTTTACACAGCGGGACCTCAAAATGAGGCAACGTAGGTGGATGGAGTACCTCGAAGATTATGACTTCACTTTGCATTACCATCCTGGTAAAGCAAATGTGATGACTGATACACTTAGCCGAAAGTTACGGGGAGTTATGGCTAGTGTGGCTTCGCGAGAGTGACAGCTGCTCGAGACTGTGGGACAGTTCGGGCTATGTTATATGGGTTACGCTCAGGGTCCTTTGGGGAGTTTTGTGGCTACGCTGTCTCTACTAAGTAGGGTGATTGAGTCCCAAAGTCAAGACACGGAGTTATTATCCATTCGAGATCGTGTACAGGCAGGTACAGGTGATGAGGGCTGGGTTATTCACTCTGATGGTAGTCTTTGGTATCGAGAAAGGATTGTGGTTCCTTAGTTGGTGGATCTGAGAGAGGATATCCTTAGGGAGTTTCATTGCTCCCGTTTTGCTGTTCATCTAGGGGGCACAAAGATGTATCGTGATCTTCGTCGCCAGTATTACTGGAGTGGAATGAAAAGACAGGTTGGTGACTTTGTCAGTCAATGTCTCACGTGTCAGCAGGTTAAGGCTGAATACTAGAGACCAGAAGGTTTGCTCCAGCCCTTGGAGGTAGCTGAGTGGAAGTGGGAGCATATCACGATGGATTTTGTGACCCATTTACCACGGACATCGCGGGGTCATGAAACGGTATGGGTGATAGTGGACTGGCTTACTAAGTCGGCACACTTTTTGGCTGTGCGAATGACCTTCACACTAGAGGAATTCTGCAGGTTGTATATACGGGAGATTGTCCGGTTGCATGGGGTACCCATCTCTATCGTATCGGATCGGGATCCTAGGTTTACGGCTCATTTTTGGGAGAGTTTTCAGCGGACCATGGGGACACAGCTGATGATGAGCACCATTTTTCATCCTCAGACGAACGGTCAGTCAGAGAGGACTATCCAGACCTTAAAGGACATGCTACGGGCATGCGTCCTTGATTTCAAGGGTAGCTGGGAGGATCATTTACCATTAGTAGAGTTCGCCTACAATAACAGTTATCAGGCGAGTATACAGATGGCACCCTATGAGGCACTTTATGGGAGGCTGTGCCGTTCTCCGATTTACTGGACCGAGGTTGCAGAGAAACCTTCCACGAGTCCAGATTTGATTAGAGACACTTCGGAGAATGTGGACTTGATACGGAAACATCTTATCACGGCTCAGAGCTGGTAGAAGAGCTACGCCGACAGACGGGGATGACCTCTGGAGTTTGAGGTCGGAGATCATATCTTCTTAAAGGTGATGCCTAAGAGGGGAGTGGTTAGGTTCAAAAAGCGGGAAAAATTGTCGTCGAGGTATATCGGGCCCTTCGAGATACTTGAGAGGGTTGGTACAGTTGCCTATCAGTTGGCATTACTGCTAAATCTATCTAGTGTTCACGCAGTGTTCCATGTTTCTATGCTCCGAAAGTACACTCCAGATCCTATACACGTAGTGGATTAGGGTGAGCTAGTGGTTGATACGGATGGGACCTTTGAGAAGGGACCGGTGCGTATCATGGACAGCCGAGAGCAGGTTTTGGGGGGCAAGACTGTGAAGCTGGTAAAGGTGTTGTGGCAGCACCGTGGGATAGAGGAGGCGATATGGGAGCTTGAGGACACTATCCGAGCTACCTATCCATTTCTATTCGAGGGTGGAGGTACATCTCTTATAGTCATAGAGTATTTAATGACTTTTTGCATATGCATGTCATTATATGTGTATGTGTGTATAATTTCGGGGACGAAATTCCCTTAAGGGGGAGAAAATGTAAAATCCAAAAAAAAAATTATTATTATTATTAAAAAAATCCTAATTAAAGGGTAAAATAATAATTAATAGTTAAATTACAAGTCAAAAACGTAAATTTCAAAAAAAAAATTATAATATATATATATATATATATAGATGAGTGGAAGACAAAGTCTTCCACTTTTTGGTTTTGTTGTGGAGAGATGGTGAGACAGAGAGTGAGAGAGAGAAAGGTGAGTGTTTCTTTTTTTTTTTATTTTCCTCTTTTCTTTTTCCTCAGATCTACGAAGATTGGACCATTTAATCGCTTCGGCCCAAGAATTAAAGTTACTCTACTCAGCGAGAGTTATGCAACCACACCAAATATCGTATTTTTCTCCGAAAGAATATCAAAGCCGATAATCTAGGCCTAAGGCTTAGAAAGCTAAATTTGGGCTTTCTTGGAGTTCTAATAAGTGGGCTCACGCTACGAGAGGTAGGGTTTCCCCTATTTAGATTTAATTTCAACTTAAAATATGACATATGGAATGGGTAGGCTATGAGTGTATACCACATGTTAGGTCTTGACTAGTGTAACTAGTAGGTCAAATATAAGATTTATAATTAATCTTGTGATTAATAAAATCCTATTATGATTAATTTGGTGTAAGTTAATGTTAATGGTTTAAAGCATGTTAATTGTATATTAGCATTATTTTATGTTTTAATGGCATATCAAGTTTAATAAAATTATTAGCTTGTTATGTGATTATGAAATAATATATATTTTAAAAGATTATTTAACATATGATTATTTTGGTGAACTTGTGCTTATGTTTATATAATTAATAAATATGTTGCCATGTTGAAAGTCATAGCATGCTAGTTGTGTAAATTGATGTGCTCTTTAGGTGTTTGATTAAATGTTTAGGTGAATACTGGTATGTTAGTTGAGTTGATTATCTTATATAACATGTTTGAGATCGTGTTAAAATGTCATTATATTGTATTCATTATGTAATGGACATTGTATTGCATTATGCATGGGTTGCACTACATTCATAGGCATTGACATGGGTGGGAATGTATGCATGGTAAGAAATTAATCACCACATAGGTGGTTGATCGTGGGCTCGAAAAAGTCACACCAAGGTTCGGCTGAGTCGCACGGGGAAATTAAATGATTAAATGTGTTGGGGACAGCAAGAAGTGCTAAATTCTCCCTCGGGTGCAAGACCGCCTTACTTGGTTTATACACTTTCCGGCAGTGAAATTCCAGAAAAGTGTAACGGCGAAAACGGAGCTGCAGGTGGGATGTCCTAAAGATCCGTTGATGGTTGGTGTCCCATTGGTGTAATACCATAAATCACCTCCCCACAAAGACACAAGAAAATGAATTAATTAGTCATTGAGTGTACATAACACCAATGATGGGGGCTTGGAATGCTCGGATACATACGCATGACATTGCATGTGTTATGGGAGCTCAGGATGGGGCTGGGGGTTGGTATTATTTGCGTGAGTCTCATCTCCTGGCATGACATGATTTATGACATTTGATCATAATAGACATATTTGAATGAATGCATCAAATGATTGTTGCATGTGACATTCCATATGCATTTAGGTTGAGATGTATTCTCTATAGGAGTTATCCTATTGAGCGTTGACTCACCCTTTATAGGACATTTTTCAGGTATCACACAAGCGTCCACCGAAGGCGAGGCCATGGGCCTGCTTTGACAACAGAGCTGGTCTGTGGCTCTTATTTTGACATTGTAGTCCCTTGTTTATATTTTACTTTTAGACTTGTATAACTTTTGTAACAAAAACTTGTTTATATTTACAAAGGCATGTATATGAGACTCTTTTGGGACATTTATTCTTTTACGAATAAATGTATGTACTGATGATGATTATGGTAGTATTCGATATTACACAATTGTGAATGGATGGATAGACCCGTTATGGTTAATATTGTACAAATTGCGTTTTGGGTAGAGCTCCTTGTACAAAGGAGACTCTGCCCAAATTTTGTTAAATTATGGATCTCGAGAAATGGGGCATAACGGTGTGGTATCAAATTATATGGTATCCACAAGTATTCCGTGGGTCGATGGGTGATCAATCAGATAATTACAGCCACCCGAATTTTGGGGTGTCACAATTATAGATTAGGTGTTTTCGAATGCTAAATTAGTTTCGACTATTGTAGTTTTGTTAGCTTCAAATTAGTATCAAATAATGAAGCTTTTGTGTCAATATTTTTTATTAGCGTTTTCTTACATTATATGCAATGTTTTTTTTTATTAAAGGAGGAAAAAATGTCAAATTCATCGACGAATGCCAGATCTAAGGGAAAACGAAAAGCTATAGTTTGTCAACTGGCATGACTTTTCATTCTATTTTTTCTCTATGGTTTTATGTGCATAAAGATGTTTGTGATTTTTTTTTTAATTTTGTTAGCTTCGAATTAGTGCAAATAATGAAGCTTTTGTGTCAATTTTTGTTCCTTAATGATTTTTACTCCATTTACATGACATTTTTGGAGCTTTTGTGTGTGTTTGATCCTGCTGATAGATTGTATATAAGGTTGGATCCAAATGACAAAAATATTGAAACTGCGAGGGTCAACATCCTTAATGTAGACACCTACAAATAATATGAGTTGTACACACATGTTAATATTGCCAATTGGATCAGTTTTCAAAAGGAAGCTTTGTCAAAATTGTTTTAAAGATAACAACCTGTGTGTATCAACTCAGTCAATCCTTACTGTTGAATGTCATACTAGTTGTAAAGAAATCAACTCAGTCAAAATTTTTTGGAGCTTTTTTAAAAGTTGTAAAGTATTTTTTGTGTCAACATGCTTTCAGGTACAGACAATTACAATATTATTATAAATCTAAATCCTATCTTATTATATTCCAACCCCTAAGCCCAACCCCACCTAAACATTTAGCCCCTAAGCCCAGTTAAGTTATTATTATACTCCAGTCCATCATTCACTTCCAACCCAAGTCCCAAATCTTCTCTCTCTCTCTCTCTCTCTCTCTCTCTCTCTCTCTAGTCAATCAAGGATGAGCAGCCTAACCCTTCCATCTATCTCTCTCTCAATTGACGATGAATCTCAGATGGAATCATACACAATTCCTCAAACTGAGATCTCAATGAAGCAGTGATGATCTCATCTTCGACGATGGGCTCATCTCCGATTGAAACATTTAGCCCATAAGCCCAATTAAGTATATATATATATATATATATATATATATATATATATATATATATATATATATATATATATATATATATATATATATATATATATTGAAATTTCGCTCAAACTTCGATTGGTGAAGACAAAGTAAATGCAGTTTGGAGTCGGAGTCAGAATTCGAATTCATGTCTTCCAACTCCATTAGAGTTGGAGCCCACCCCTAGCGACAACTTCCTTTGTATCATTCTCCAAATAAAATAAAGTACAATGTAAAAGATATTATTGACTCACCAAATTCATTCAAATACTAAAATCCACAAATTACAAATAAAAGAAGCCATTTTGCCGCTAATCTGGATTATCCACCAAAAAAATTGTGTACAATGCTCCAACAAAATAAAAATAAATTGCAAAAAATCAGTCAAATCAAAAGTGTATGATAATAGTTGGTTTATATCTAATTCGTGCATAAAGTTAACAATTTTACTATGCCTTTTTGGACTAATTGTACTTTGATGGAGTTTAAGTAATGACATTTCAGATCCTAAAGTGAACAAAGGCTCAAGAACAATAAAAATCACACTTGAATGTAACACCAGCACAATAGGGAATAAAATTGCAGAAGGTTGGAACAAAGCAAGAGCGTTCGAACGTCAACTCACGTTTGAACATCCTCTAAAATCCTACCAAGACTAGCTGCTAAGACATGGCGTGTTGCAGTCAACAAAGGAAAAATGCTGAGGTACTTGAGTACCACGTTCGAACGCCAACTCACGTTCGAACGTCCTCTGGAATCCTAAGAAGACTACACCACTGGAACCTGGCATGTTGCCGTAAAGAAAGAAAAACCACATAACAGAAGTACTTGAGTACAACGTTCGAACGCCACTCTACATTCGAACGTTGTCTTGAGTGACTGAGGACCAAGTTGCTGAGTGTAAAGTCAAAGTTGTTCAAGACATATGGAAGTGACCATCGCAGAAATCACAGGCCACTTGAGTGGAAGGAATTAGACGCCATCTGGCGTTCGAATGCCCTCAAAGCAAAGACACAGACAACGTTCGAACGACATCTCACGTTCGAACGTCCTCAAAGAAAAGACAGACTCAATGTTCGAACATCAGATCACGTTCGAACGTCCCCCATTGACTGGCTGCAAAGTTGTTGGCTTTTTACTTGGACTTGGGCAACAAGTACTATTCCTTCACCCCCCCCCCTTGCCCTTCCTTGCCTATAAATACTCCCATGTTGGGAGCTTAAAAATGGATTCTTCCTCTTGTAGAGTAAAGGGAGAGCAATCCTTTTTCTTGTAAAGTAAGAGAGTGTTTAGTAATCTAGTTCTTGAACATTTCATGTTTATGTTTTCATTTTGTATTGATATCAACCATGATTGAGGCTTAGACTCCCCTTGTAGCTGAAGTTTTTACATTCATGTTGTGACAACCATGATGGAGGCTTAGACTTCCATTGTAGTTGTATTTTCTTTTATTTACAAAGTATCAAGAGAGATAGTTCATTTTTTGTTTGTGGTGAAAACCCTCCAAAAGTAACTAGCTTTCTTCTACTTTTATTGTTCATCTAGAGCTTTACCAAAGCCGTGAAGGGTGGAAAGTAATTCACTTATTCTTCATTGAAGATAAGCTCTTTGTTTAGTTTGCTTCACTTAGTAGCTCATCTACTTAGAGGGATGAGTAGCATTCACTTTTCTAGCTTTGCCAAGACCATGAAAAGTGAGTAGTTCCTCATTCACTCTTTAGGAAGAGGTGATGAATATGTAAAGATTATCCGGAAGCTATGTTTGTGCAACTCTTTCATGCTTTAATACTTTATATTCCACCTGTTCATTGGATGATTGAATGCATCTAGAAAAGTTGAGGTACTTTGTATAACCAAGGGCTTCCTTTATGATATGGATGACTCTTGCATAGAAAGACCCGTTGGTTCAAGGCAAGCACTCTGGCTAGCTCTTTATAACAACCATTCAATCTCCACCTTTATTGCACTTTATTCAAAGAATGGACCCTTAACGCCATGGTTGAAGGCCTTGTAGAAACACTTGTTTGTTTGTAGACGGGTTAAGTCTCGGCACAGACAATTCTTTTAAACTTCTAGAAAGGTATCGGAATCATGTGCTTAATTCTCACAATCCATCTTTATCTTCCGATTAACTTGTTGTTGACACGGGAATTAATTGAGTTATAAAACATAAACATAATAAATCGGATAGTCTATTATATGTCCTGATTCTCGAGCTAAAGGGTGACTGATACATTTTGAGAATCTTATATTTTATCTAGCAAACTCTTGAAAAGAATCTTCTATTCTATTCAAGAACCCCACCACTCCAAACTCTCGAAATTTTTAGTTACTTGGTCTCTATTATTGCTTACTTCAAAACACCAATCATAGTTCCCTGTGGATTCGAATTTGGACTTAACCGGATTATTACTACAACTTGACCGCCTGCACTTGGGTGTACACATTTCGGATCAAGTCAAGTTTTTGGCGCCGTTACCGGGGAACCTTAAAAGGTGTTTTACGGTAAAAGGTAAGAAGACCTCACCTTTTGTGTATAAATTTGCTTTACTGTATATAAAGTTGTTTTAATTACTTTTATGTCTGAAAATACTCCTCACTATCAAAATTTGCCACCAGAATCTTCTTGGTCTGTGAATCAATCTAAACCACTTTCACCTAGATCAGTAGTAGACTCTTGTGAAAGTAAAATGGCAAATGGTGAGAGACGAGAGGAAATTCCTGTAAGAGAGGGGGAAATACCTAACATTCAAACTCTGAGGGATTACTGAAATTCCACAAGAAATAGTGTCCCCTCTTGTTTTATCTTTCCTGAAGATGCACCCCTCTTTACTGTAAAGACGGGGACAGTTCAATTACTCCCTCAATTTTATGGACTCGAAACAGAAAACTCATATATGCATATAAAAGATTTTGAAGAAGTATGTTGAACTTTTCAAGACAACTCTGAACTGGCCAAGATGAAACTTTTCCCTTTTTCCTTAAGGGACGAAGCTAAACAATGACTAAATTCTTTAAAAGCTCTTTCAATACCTGATTGGCGGGCATTACAAAATGAATTTTTCAAAGAGTTTTTTCCTTTACACCGCACTAATACATTGAAAAGGCAAATCATGAATTTTTCGGTCAAAGAAGGAGAAACCTTTTACCAAAGTTGGGAGAGATTCAAGGATCTACTCATGTCTTGCCCATACCATGCTTTTGAGAATTGGACTTTGGTAGGATTTTTCTATGACTCCTTGCCCACTAGACTACGTTCAATTTTTTTGATACCTTATCTGACACTTCTCAGATGTGGGACTCAGCCTCCCCTACCATTGTCGAAACCAAACCATCTACTTTCCAAGGGGGTAAGTATGTCTTGAAAGATGACGATAACCTAAGAGCAAAAATGTCCACCTTGCCTCGAAAGCTTAAAGCTTTAGAGATGAAAAAGGTTCATCAAGTTGATGTTAGCTCTCCCACAGAACAAGTGTGTGGGATTTGTGCGCTGACAGGACAGCCTACTCAGGAGTGTCCTACAATTCCAGCATTCAAAGAGGTTTTGTTGGAGCAAACAAATGTTGTCTCTAATTTCAACAAGTCTTACTCCAACCCATACTCTGAAACATATAATCCAGGGTGGCGGAACCACCTAAACTTCAGTTGGAGAAACGCACAACCAACTCCCATGAACCATCAACAAGATTTACATCCACCACCTCAAGGACCTCCGCATACCAACTAGCACAAAAGAGGAGCCTAAAGGACACACTGAATTAGTTTATGCAAAGCTAAATGAACTACAACTATAGTTCCACTTAGGCTTTCACTGATTTCAAAACCCAGATCACTCAATCTTTCGAGGATCTTAAAAGTCACATCTAAAAGCTGACTCAATTGATGACCACACATGAGAAGGGCAAGTTTTCTGCCCAACCAAAACCACCACAAGGCCAATTTCAGGTGAAAAATCCTTCAACCATGAAAAATTCACAAGGTCAAGCCCAAGTTGTCAATACACTAAGAAGGGGCAAGATGATTGACAAGACCATCAAAGACATGCTAATCCTAAAGCCAAAATCCATACCAGTCAACTCACCAATCGAGCTTGAACCAACTAAGCCTGAACTTGTGAGAGAAGAGGAACTCGAGCCCATAATTGAACAAGAACCAGAGCCATCAAGGGAAGAAGAACCCTCATGTTCTATTCCTGCTCCTTTTCCTCATAGACTCAAAACTGCACAGAAGTTGAATAATCAGCCAAAAATTTACGAGCTCTTCAAGCAAGTAAAAATCAACATCTCATTGCTGGATGTAATCAAACAGGTTCCATCTTATGCCAAGTTTTTGAAAGACTTGTGCACAGTCAAGAGAAGCCCAAATGTTCACAAAAGAACCTTCTTGACAGAACATGCCAGTGTCTTGCTTTAACACAAAACCTCTCCAAAATACAAAGATCTAGGGTGTCTGACTATGTCGTGTGTCATTGAAATTTTAAAATCGAATAAGCACTGCTAGACCTTGGAGCAAGTGTCAATTTGCTCCTATTCTCTGTTTACCAGCAATTGGGTCTGAGAGAGCTCAAACCCACAAGTGTCACACTTCAGTTGGCAAACAAATCTGTCAAAATTCCTAGGGGTATTATTGAAGATGTACTTGTCCAAGTGGACAATTTTATATTCCCTATTGACTTCATCATCCTAGATACTCAGCCAGCAAAACATTCAGAGAATCCAATTCCCGTTATTCTTAGTCGACCTTTCCTAGCAACTTCAAATGCACTAATCAATTGCAGGAATGGGGTCATGAAATTAACCTTTAAAAATATGACTCTTGAGCTGAATATTTTCAATATTGCCAAACACCCAGGAGAGAACAAAGAAGAAAGAGAAATAAATTTCATTGAGTCTTTGGTCCAAGACCATCTGAACAACAAATTTTGTGAAAACTCTACTAAACTTTCTTTGTCAGAATTCATCACATCTGGAACAATAGATGAAGATCCAAAGAATTGCCCAACTCATGTTGTTAATACATGGGCCCCCAAATTCGAGGAACTTTCACCAAGTGGCATAAAGTCACTCTCATCAAGCGACAAGTCACCAAAGCCAGAATTGAAATCTCTCCTATCTGACCTCAAATATGCATTCCTAGGAGAGGACGAGTCATACCCAGTGGTAATATCATCTAAATTTTTAGATTTTCAAGAGTCTAAGCTAATTGAAGTTCTTAAAAGCCACAAAAGCACCATTGGGTGGACCATCACTGACTTGAAAAGTATAAGCCCGTTAATCTCCAATCATGTCATATACCTTGAAGAGGACTTAAAACCCTCTTGTCAAATGCAGCGATGACTGAACCCTCACATGAAGGAAGTCGTAAAGGCAGAGGTGCTAAAACTCTTAGATACCGAGATAATTTTCCACATCTCTGATAGCAAATGGGTTAGTCCAACCCAAGTTGTGCCTAAAAAGTCTAGAGTCATAGTGGTTAAAAATGAAATAAACTAGTACCCACTCGAGTCGTCACAGGATGGCGGATGTGTATTGACTATCGAAAACTTAATTTGGTGACTAGACAAGACCACATTCCTCTTCCCTTTCTTGACCAGGTTTGCAGGCCATGAATTTTACTGTTTCCTGGATGGCTATTTCGAGTACAATCAAATTGAGATAGCACTCAACGATCAAGAGAAAATCACATTCACATGCATGTTTAGCATATTTGCATTCAAAAGGATGCCTTTCGGGCTTTGTAACGCTCCTACAACATTTCAAAGATGCATGCTGGTTTATTCAGTGACATGGTCGAGAAATTTTTGAGAGTTTTTATGGATGACTTCTCTGTGTATGATGACTCATTTGATTTGTGCCTGGCCAACCTAGAAAAAGTGTTGATAAGATGTCAAGAAGCCAATCTAGTGCTTAATTGAAAAAAATGTCATTTTATGGTAACACAATGCATTGTCTTAGGTCACATTGTGTCGTCTAAGAGCATGAAAGTTGACAAGGCCAAAATAGATCTAATTGAAAATTTGTCTGCTCCCTAGACTGTAAAGGATGTCCGATCATTTCTGGGACATGCAAGGTTTTACAGGAGATTCATAAAAGATTTCAGTACCATAGCTAAACCCATGTATCATCTCCTAATTTAGGACGTAATTTTTGATTGGAGTGAAACGTGCCAAAAAGCTTTTGACAAGCTTAAAGGCATGTTAATTTTTGCCCCAATAATGCAACCCCCTGACTTGACTTTACCCTTTGAGCTAATGTGTGATGCAAGTGATTATGTTGTTGGTGCTATGTTAGGTCAACGAAAAAATAAGAAACCACATGTGATTTACTATGTAAGTAAAACTTTGAATGATGCTCAAATGAACTATTCGACAACTGAAAAAGAATTACTTGCTGTAGTTTTTGCTTTGAAAAAATTTCGTTCTTACCTTGTTAGTTCTTCTGTTACTGTATTCACTAACCATGCAGCACTAAAATTTATGCTCACAAAAAAGGATGCTAAACCAAGGCTTTTGCGATGGATACTTTTACTTCAAGAGTTTCACTTGGTCATTAAGGACAAAAAGGATGTTGAGAATGTGGTGGCGGACCATCTGTCCAGGTTAACTTATGAATTTCATGAGGATGGAATGCCCATCAATGAAAAATTTTCCAATGAACAACTGTTCAAAATTGATGAGATCTCATGGTATACTGATATTGCTAATTTTCTTGCTACTGGAACACTTCATCTGTCCTTTTCCCCCACGAACAAAAAGAAATTTTTGAGAGAGGTTCGCAACTTCTGGTGGGAAGATCCGTACGTATTTAAGTACTGTAAGGATCAAATTATAAGACGTTGCATCCCCGCTTAGGAAAGTAAACAGATAATAGCATTTTGTCATTCTGAAGTACATGGTGGCCATTTTTCATTCAGAAAAACCATTGCGAAAATCCTGCAGTGCGAATTTTGCTGGGCCACACTTTTCAAAGATGTCCATGCTTTTTGTTTAACTTGTGATAGATGTTAAAGGTTGGAAAATATTTCAAGAAGAAACATGATACCTCTAAACCCCATTCTGATAATTAAAATTTTTGACTATTGGGGTATCGATTTTATGGGACCATTTCCCCTCTCTTTTGGCTATCTATATATTTTGGTAGCTGTAGACTATGTATCCAAATGGATTAAGGCAATTCCATGTCGGAATAATGATCACCAAACGGTGATCAAGTTTTTTTAAAAAAATATTTTATCCTGATTTAGAATCCCAAAATCCATCATAAGTGATGGAAGTACTCATTTTTGTAATCGACCTTTCTGAAATTTGATGAAAAAATACTTGATTTTTCACAAAATTGCAACTCTATACCATCCACAAACTAGTCGATTTAGTTAATCGGGAGATCAAATTAATTTTAGAAAAAATGGTAAATCCAGACTGCAAAGATTGGTTGTCAAGACTAACTGATGCACTCTGGGCATATCGTACTGCTTTTAAAACAATTTTGGGCATGTCTCCTTACCGATTAGTCTATGAAAAACCTTGTCACCTACCTGTGGAATTGAAATATAGAGCATATTAGGCTATTAAGGCAATGAACTTTGACATGGACAAAGCCGAACTAGCAAGAAAACTTCAAATTAACGAATTGAAGGAATTGAGAAATAAAACATATGAAAATGCTAAGATTGCAAAATTCAGGATGAAAATTTTTCATGACAAGAACATAGTGCGAAAGTCTTTTGAAACTGATCAAAAAGTTCTGCTTTTCAATTCAAGACTCCGCCTTTTTCCTAGTAAGTTGAAATCAAGATGGACTGGACCATACATTGGCAGACAAGTGTTTGAACATAGGGCAGTGAAAGTAGAGAACCCATCAAACGATAATATCTTTACCGTCAATGGACAACGATTGAAACCCTTTGTGGAGGATTTTGTCAAAAACATGGAGACCATTCTTTTAATGGATCCAGAACATCGCTTCGAGAAAAGCGCCTGCCGACACAAAAAGGGGCCGGGTCAGGGAAAACCCAGTCCAACCCGAACCACACCACCGCCATTATAAGGCCCCCACCCCCTTTTCCTTTCTTTCTACACATTTTTGTCCCTTTCCCCTTTCTTTTCTTTCTTATTCTTCTTCTTCTTCTTCTTCTTCTTCTTCTTCTTCTTCTGCTTTTCTTCTTCTTCTCCTCTATTACGATCCTCTGGAATCACGACCCATCTCCCCAACAACATCATGACCATACTACCCGAAGACCCAGTCCTTTGTCTCATGATCTGTGTATGTTTACTCGATTTGTACATGGCTATGCTTCTTCTGTCTGCACTCAGAATCAAGGATTTTCATCCAAACCCAAATCTACAACGAGATGTTTGATTTGTGTATTTTGCTTGTAGGTTTCGACTAATGAACAAGTTCTCTATCGTTCAACCTCATCTCCAAAGCTCACCATATCGATAAATTCGAAATATTGGGGACAATGTTCAGTTTAGGTTGGGGGGAGAGAACTACAGTTCATATGTGTCCATAGAAAATTTTAAAATTTGTGTTGTTGTTGCTGTTCTTGATCAGATTTTGTACCGTATTTTGATTATCATGTTTTGCATTTTGATGGTCATGTTTGTGGGTCATCTCTGATCGTCTTTGTGACTGGCAGACGTTAAAGAACCAGATAGTAAGTCTTAAAAGTATAGAAAGCATGGATGTTAAACTTTTTTGATTTAGTCTAAGAGTTCTACGCACATTTGCTTCTGATGTGCACACTGCGATCATGAGAAAAGCAAGATTGCTAAGAAAGAATGAGATCCGAGAACAACAAGCGAAACCCCTGTGCTTCCGAAGCACCTATGGTAAACGCCGTCGTGCCAAAAGAATTGGTGCTTGTAAACAGTGTGGTAGATATTTTCACAAGAAGATATATAATCAGTATTCTGAACCAATTTTCGGTCGCGCACTCAATCGATTAGACTGGATAGTGAATTGACAGAGTAAGGATTATCCTGACACACCATCTGATGAGTGCGCGAAAATTCATTCTAAATATCCTATTATTGGATTAAAATGCTAAAATGTGAATATAAATAATTAGATATAATTTATATTATTGAACTTAATATCTATTCACACTGAGATATATTCGAGCATGATTTTATAATATTTTAAATCTCAAATATTATATTATTGATTGGTGAGAGGTAATTTACAATCAGCTTTATAATTAACAATTTTTTAAAATTTTATTATTCGACTTTTATATTTGTTTTTATTTTGATCTCAGCTCATGGAGTAAAAAGACTGAAACTGATCAGCTGTAATGGTGGACCCAACACTCAGCAGATTTGGGCTTTGTTCTTTTCAACATGCATGTGGATTTGGACTTTAAGGGCTGAAGTAAAAAGGTTGAAATTAAGAAAGGCTGAAATAGAAAGGCAAGAATAAAGAGGGGAGGAAAAGATATTTTTTTCAAAAGGCCAAGACTATTAGGTCTTTTGGGGGCTTTGGCGGCTGTGTTTTTTTTTGCTTTTCTTTATGTGTGGCGGCTGGTATAAAAAAGAAAAGAAACGAAACAGAAGGAGTGGCTATGTGGGCTGGGAGCAGACGCAAATCAGGGGAGGAGAAAAGCGCCGATGACAGCCAATTTACTCTATTTCTTTGGGGGATTTTTTTTTGTTGTCAATTATATTTATGGATAACTAAATTCTCAAGTTAGGACGAGGGATGAATTTATACGGTAGATAATATTTTATTTATTTTTAATTTATGTATTTAATTTCTAATTAGTAAAACTCTTTTATTTTATCATTCTCAATTTATTGTTAATATTTTCTTCTCCGAATAATCATAGAATTTATTATATATTTGAATTCAATCATGCTTTTTCTATTGAATGTATTGGATATTTGATTATGTTTGGATCAATTATTTATCTATATTGATTTAATTCTTTGCTGTAATATTGCTTTTTTGAGTATATTGTTGTCGTTGAATTTTCTCAATAGTGATAATAATTTACGTATTTTAAAAGTGATGAATGATTTTTCAAAGGGTATCATGTGGTTTAATCTTGGTTTATAAATCTATACCTTCCAATTATGAATTTTGGGAATTTAGTTCCTAATTGAGTTATTAAATGAATTAAAAATAATTAAAATACCAAATTTGTGCAAGGAATTCACAATGCTTTACTGATTGTCAAATTTGAATACTTTTTCCGTTAGTCACTTTATTTCACTTTAATTTGTATTTAAAATTAATCTTTATTATCCAGTAATCATTTAATATTTTTATTTAGTTTCTTTATTCATTCTATTATTCTTTTAATTTGTCTCTCTTTGGAATTGACACCCCAAAACAGTGCTACAATTACCGCGCTATTTTTTGGGCGTAATCGCCTTCCTCTTCCGGTACTTTGCTTAACCGATTTGTGAGACAGAAAATTGGGAGAGTTACTGGTTGTTCAAATGGCATGGAGACAGATGAAGACTCGAATTAGAGTAGTTGGGATGAAAGCCAAGGGTTCAAATTTTTGTAAAAAAGCGTAAAAATTCTGTGTTTTGTACAAACTCTTTTGATTAAAATGAAAACATGGGCCGAGTAAGGAATGTCCCAAAATACCATCCTTGAGTGTGGGTGGGGATTTGTCTTGAGAAGCCATGAAATTTTGGTTCAAACTTGAATATTTTGCCCTATTTTATTATGCATAATGTAGTGCAAAAAAATTTTGAATATTTTTTAGTTTTGATTCCACGTTCAAACGCCAAGTGATGTTCGAACGTCGCTTGCTTACAGTACTCAGTTTCTGATGGAAACAAAAAGTACCGGAAGCTCAGTCCGTTCGAACGCCAATAGCACATTCGAACGACAGGAGCTTACAGTACTTTGGTTTCTAACAAAACTCAAAAGTACTGGGAGTTCACCACGTTCGAACGATATTTTAAAATCCTTCATACTACGTTCGAACGATATTTTAAAATCCTTCATACTACGTTCGAACGTAAACCACGTTCGAACGTTCCTCCTCAAACTATAAATACTTGGATCGTCTTCCTCAGTTCAAAATTCTCAAAGAACTCCAAAATCCTCCAAACCCTAGGACCCCTTCTCACTCCCCAGCCCTCAATACTCCACTCATTCCTCATTTTCACCACAAATCAACCACCCAAAAGCTTTTTCACATCAAAAATCCCCAATTTTCACCAAATAACCAAGACTTTCCTCACCCTTTCAAGCTCAAAACCGAGAAACACACCATGCCTAGGGTTAAGCTTCCTGCCAGGCGCACTCCACTAGTAAACCAAGAACCTAACTTCGTAGAAAAGGTCATTGAAGAAAAAGAAGGGAAGCAAAGAAAGAAGAGGTATGATAGAACCAGATTTCCCAATGCTCTTAAAGCTGAGAGGTATGAAAACTTCTTTCAAAACCACGCTGTGGTTTGTGAACGAGATATTGCAATCACTGATTTTTCTGAGTTGGGTTTGTTGGAGAAAATGGAGAAGAGGGAATGGGTGTGGTGGGATGTCGTTGTTGACTTGGTGAGGGAGTTCTACTCCAACGTCGAGATCATCAACGGCGCAATCCAAACATATGTACGAGGCACCCACATTGATGTAGATGAGGCGTGTATTTTGGAGGTAAGGAAAGAGGTGTCTCAGGTACAAAACCCAACGTACCCGCTAAAGAAGAATGTGGCGTTGAATGTGGTGGAAAAGGAATTGACGGGGTTGATTGATTTTTCATGGGGAGAGAGGAAATTTTTGAAACAGGGGGAGCTCACCAATAAGTACAAAATGCTAAATTTAATTGCGGTGTCCGAAATAGACCCCATAGGACGAAAAAAATGAGATTTTGCCAGAAATGGCATGCTTGCTCTATGCACTAGGGCGAGGGCATAGCATCGACCTCCCCTCGTTGATTTTGAGTCAAATGAAGAAGGGATTTGATGCAAAAAGGAGTGCACTCCCATTTGGCACACTTGTGACTGAGATATGCATTGACAATGAGGTGAAGGTAAGGTCTGAAATGGAAATCCAAAAGCCAATGGGGCCGCTAAACAAAGGGTCATTCAAGAGAAGCCTAGGGCATAGTGGCGCCCCAGCGGCTAGGCAAGAGATGCCCCCTCCTCAAGGAATCGATGAGCTGCAGGAGGAGTTGGATGCTAAAGAAGAGAGAGAGATGGAGATAGAGAGAAAGCAAGAGGCAGGACCCAGCATGACCACTCGACATTCTTTACGAGACATCATGCTTAGCATTGAAGCTAAGCAGGATAAGATCCTGAGGCTTTTGAGGAGTGGAACTAGTGGAGTTTGTGGAGATGGTAGATCTGGAGGAGAGGGAGATTGAGATTGAGATTTTTATTTATGTCCTTGATGATGGAGAGTTGAGTTGTGGTTGATGTTTATTTATGTTCTTGATTGGGGGTTGTTTGTTATTTCTTCTTTGAATACTTTCTGGGAAATTTTTGTACTATTGTGGAGGGGTTTTCTCTTGATAATTCTTGTGGATGTTTATTTGTGATTATTGTGAATACTTGTACTTATGGAAGCTGTTTATTTCTTTTTAGAGTTGATTGTGGATAGTTGAAGTTATGTTTTGAATGGATGAATTGCACCATTGACATTATTGTAGACACATTATCCTTTATGGAATGAATGATTCAGTTTATCACTTTTATTTGTTTAAAATGCATGTATAGGATTAGCACTCTAATTCTTGTTAATAGCGAAATAGATGTGGATGTTAAGATTGCTTGTGAAAATAACTAAACACATGATCGGTTTGACACCTCAACTTAACAACCAAGATGTAAAACCTCATTCTTTTTTTTTTTGGAACATCGATACTATCTCTTTGATTTAATTGACAAATGTACATCA
Organism: Ilex paraguariensis; assembly: GCA_963454935.2. Lineage (NCBI taxonomy): Eukaryota > Viridiplantae > Streptophyta > Magnoliopsida > Aquifoliales > Aquifoliaceae > Ilex > Ilex paraguariensis. Next base: position 784,739 of record CAUOFW020001558.1, read on the forward strand.
GTATGTGTTATTCTTGGGGTATACGGTGATCAGACTCGAAAATAGAATCACTATATAACTAACACTCCTCAGAACACTTGACATAATCAGTGGAGATGACAAAGAAAATCATGGTAAGTCTTGATCTTTACGGTGCTTTTTGAGAGGATATCAACAATTACTCAAAGTAAACTCTTTCACTTCTGATCTCTTTCAATAATCTCATTAAACTTGTTTTGATTGATGCAACTAAAGTGATCTATTTTCACAACCCACAGGGAACTTTTGCATACATATATACATATGCACATACTTGAGAAAGGATCTTAGGTCATTTTTGGATCGACTTTGAGCCTTAGCTAATTCTTTTGCAGAAGTATATCCCTAGTCAGCCATGTTTGAGCCTTAAATGAATGAGTTCTTTTACAAAAGCATACATTTACCATACCCGTGTAATGACCAAGACACAAAAGCATACATTTTCCATATCTTGCTATCTAATTTATTGCACCCTCTTGCAAATCAATATGAAACAGAAAGACAAGAAAAATAGAAAAGAAAAAGGTGGCTACTGTTCAATAAAAGGAAAATTGTTGGAGCTAGCCGAAAGAAAAAAAAAAGAGATACTGTGAGACATGGAATTGCCAAGAAAGTGAAAAATGGGAAAAATAAAAAAAAAATCCCATTCCTAGGCAAAATTTCAAGAAACTAGAAGGAGGTGTGCAACATTGCGTAAAAAAATAGCCTTTGATCACCATTGACGTTATTTCATTAACCACTGACTTCTGGCTCTATTACAACCTACAAAAAGTCCTAGGTGACCTCAAGTGTGATGCATAAGTGTATTGTCTATTACAAGTGGGGTGTGTTAACTAGAATTTCTTTATTTACATCAATATTCTTCCATGAGATTATGCCAAAGTAAATGGTGTTTTCCTCAAAACTTCATTCTTATACTAATTATGAAGTTTTTTCGACTGACCATCTTCAGATCACATGCCCTTTTGAGAGATAAATCATTATAATCAGAGCGATTTGTTTTACTGAGAGCATTTCGAGAGAGGTTTGTGAAATCAAAACTATCCATGGAAGGTGGAAAAAGGGGAATGATTGTTATATACTGCATAGAGTGAGTACCAATGGAAGAGAAATGTAAGTAATAAATCACGATTGAGGGTTGAGTATGCCAACGACCATGACGCCAATTCATTTTTTTTAATCAGTAATCTTACATATACATTTGTTTGACTGAAGTTTGTGGGTAGCTTCACTTAAAACTCTCACGAGACAACACTCGTCCACTAGGGTAAACCTAGCGGTTCAACGGCTTGTTGCATAAGCTAAATGCAATCGGATGACCAATGAAAAAGGCATTAGGAATAAGTTTACCTTTCATTGTTATTGTATTACTAGAGACTAGCAATATTTAGGTTGGGGGGTGTGATTCGTGCATAAAGTTAACAATTTTTACTATGCCTTTTTAGACTAATTGTACTTTGATGGAGTTTAAGTAATGGCATTTCAGGTCCTAAAGTGAACAAAGGCTTAAGAACAACAAAAATCACACTTGAATGTAACACGAGCACAATAGGGAACAAAATTGCAGAAGGTTGGAACAAAGCAAGAACGTTCGAACGTCAACCCACGTTTAAACGTCTTTTGAAATCCTGCCAAGACCAGCTGCTGACACATGGCGTGTTACAATCAACAAAGGGAAAATGTTGAGGTACTTGAATACCACGTTTGAACGCCAACTCACGTTCGAACGTCCTCTGGAATCCTGAGAAGACTACACCATTGGAACCTGGCATGTTGCAGTAAAGAAAGAAGAACCACAGAACAAAAGTACTTAAGTACAACGTTCGAACGCCACTCCACGTTCGAACGTCGTCTTTAGTGACTGAGGACCAAGTTGCTGAGTGTAAGGTCAAAGTTGTTCAAGACGTATGGAAGTCATAGAGATCACAGGCCACTTGAGTGGAAGGAATCAGACTCCATCTGGCGTTCAAACACCCTCAAAGCAAAGACACAGACAACGTTCAAACGACATCTCACGTTCGAACGTCCTTAAAGAAAAGACATACTCAACGTTCGAATGCCAGATCAAGTTCGAACGTCCCCCATTGACTAGCTGCAAAGTTGTTGGCTTTTCACTTGGACTTGGACGAAAAATACTATTCCTTCACCCCGCCCCCCTTTTGCCCTTCCTTGCCTATAAATACTTCCATGTTGGGAGCTTAAAAAGGGATTATTCCTCTTGTAGAGTAAAGGGGGAGCAATCCTTTTTCTTGTAAAGTAAGAGAGTGTTTAGTAATCTAGTTCTTGAACATTTCATGTTTATGTTTTTATTTTGCATTGATATCAACCATGATGGAGGTTTAGACTCCCCTTGTAGTGGAAGTCTTTTATTTACTTATGCTAAGTCTTTACATTCATGTTGTGACAACCATGATGGAGGCTTAGACTCCCCTTGTAGTTATACTTGCTTTTATTTACAAAGTATCAAGAGAGATAGTTCATCTTTTGATTGTGGTAGAAAACTCTCCAAAAGTAATTATCTTTCTTCTACTTTTATTGTTCATGTATTTCACTTTCATTGCTTAAGCATCCTTCATTTTTAGAAGAGTGAAACTTTTTCACTTTTCTAGAGCTTTACCAAAGTCATGAAGGGTGGAAAGTGATTCACTTATTCTTCATTGAACATAAGCTCTTTGTTTAGTTTGTTTCACTTAGTAGCCCCTCTACTTAGAGGGATGAGTAACATTCACTTTTCTAACTTTGCCAAGGCCATGAAAAGTGAGTAGTTCCTCATTCACTCTTTAGTAAGAGGTGATTAATATGTAAAAATTATCCGAAAGCTATATTTGTGCAACTCTTTCATGATTTAATGCTTTATATTCCACCTATTCATTGGATGATTGAATGCATCTAGCAAAGTTGAAGTACTTTGTATAACTAAGGGATTCCTCTATGATACGGATGACTCCTGCATAGAAAAACTCGTTGGTTTAAGGCAAGCACCCTAAGTAACTCTTCATAACAACCATTCAATATTCACCATTATTGAGCTTTATTCAAAGAATGGACCCTTAACGCCATGATTGGATGCCTTATAAAAACACTTGCTTGTTTGTAGACGGGTTAAGTGTCGGCACAGACAATTCTTATAAAATTCTAGAATGGTATCAGAATGATGTACTTAATTTTTACAATCCATCTTTATCTTCTAATTAACTTGCTATTGACACGGGAGTTAATTGGGTTATAAAACATGAACATAATAAACCGGATAGTCTATTACATGTCCTGATTCTCGAGCTAAAGGGTGGCTATTATATTTTGAGAATCTTATATTTTGTCTATAAAACTCTTGAAAAGAATCCTCTATTCTATTCAAGAACCCCACCACTCCAAACTCTTGAAATTTTCAGTTACTTGGTTTCTATTATTGCTTACTTCAAAACACCAATCATAGTTTCCTGTGGATTCAACTCCGGACTTAATCGGATTATTACTACAACTTGACCGCCTGCACTTGGGTGTACACATTTCGGATCAAGTCAATATCAACTATTGAAATTTTGTGTATAGTTATAACGACATGTAATATGTTGTTGTTGAATGTGTAGTTGAATGTTAAAATAGTAAATCTTGGTGTAAAGAAAGTATATTCCTCAACGTCCTTAGCGTTTTTTTATTTGGTATGGCTTTCAATTGAACAATTTTTTTTTGGTTACTACGTACCTTTAGGCACGGGCTCAGATTCGGACCTGACCCTAACCCCATACTAACCCTAGACCTGGACCTGACCCAGGACCCATACTTGACCCCGGACCTAGACTTGACCCTGACCCTTGACCTAACCCTAGACTTGGATTTGACCCCTAACCCCAACCTCGACCTCGACCCTATACTCAGATCCGGACGCTACAACGGCTCTGGAATCGGAATCGCCCCCAGAATCGGACATGACCCGGATACGTTCCCAACCTAATCTTACCTAGGACTCACACCTAACCCTAGACCAAGAATCGAACCCAGACTTGACCCCAACTTCAGACTCAAACCGAACTTGAATTAGAATCAAAGCCTAACCCAAGACCTGGACCCGACCTCGAACTTGAACCCAACCCCAACTCAACCACGGACCTAGACTTGACTTGACCTTGGACTCGGACCTCAATTTGGCCCCAAACCTCAACTTTACCTCTAGCTCGGACCCAGCCTTAGGCTCAAACCCAACCCAACTGTTCGACCAAATGCCCACAAAGAAAACACATTACCATGGACCTCACTCATCTCGGCCTACACTAGTTCCTACAACTCCCACAAGTCCCCCCAACTCTTCTCTGCCATCTTCCACTAAGCTAAGCTACACCAAAAACCAACAATTTCTCTTGGCCAATATAGCTTAGACCACAGTTTTGTTCCAATAACCCCTATTTGGAAATGTCATTTGGAGGAGTGGTGATTGACAAGGTGGTGATGATTATGACAAAATCACTTGCTTTGATTATTTGGTTTATTGATTAGGTGGTGGTGGTGATCGTGATGACATCGATTACTTTGATTAATGATTTATTAGTTACAATCATGAAACACGTTAATTGTTGTTCTAATTGTGTGTAGTGTTGTTAAGAGTCATTCACTTTGTATAGATTTATTTTAGTATTCTAGGGTAAGAATATTTTCTTTATTTTATATTTTTTTGGATAATAGTTTTCATTAGCACTGAATTAGAAATTGATTTTGAATCCCAGAGGTGACTTATATAAATGTTAGCAAATACTTGATGTCTAAGTAATATTAACAATTCAAATACGTTAGATATATGACTTATATTTTTGGCATGTTGTATACTTTAACTATTCATAGCCTCTTCTTTTTCTTTTCTTTTTTCCGATTAACCTTTTATATGTATGATTATGATATGGTTATTTTCGATTTTAATTTGAAAGTGCGGATATTTTGAATCTTTTAGTTATAATATTTAAGTTGTTGTGAAAATGTGAATTTTTTGACACAATTAATATATTAATATATGGTATATGTATACACATAGGTCGTTTTTGTATAATTTAAATGAGCAAAGAAACAGATTGCAATTGCATGTACTCAAATTCTTCAGTATTACATTTGGTTTCCTTAGCGTGCACAAGATTAAAAGATGTCATCTAAAACACTGAGCTGTTAATTATTATTGGATTACCGTAAACAAGCAGATTTAAAGGTAATCTGTACAGAATTCAATCCAATAAAAATTAATAAACAATATGGGCAAAATTTTTTGAATGGGATGCCTCATTATCTGGATCTTACATCTAATTAAGGTTTATTTTTTTACTTTTTTTGGGAGCGTGATAGGGTTAGGGGACTAGTGAATTTTGGTTAGATGCATCAGTTCCATTTTTTTTTTGTGTGTGTGTTTTTTAGTTCAATGGTCAGAGGTCTCCAAGCCAACTTATGTACTTCGACTAATCCCTCTCAAGTTCAGTTAAAAACAGATCATCTATGCCAGAACTAAGATAATCACGAGGGATAAATATTTCATGGATTGACCCAAGATTCAAATTCAAATCGTTTGAATTTATAATTCGTCTCGTTTGAATTTATAATTCGTCTCTGTTATTACTTGAGCTACACTTAGAATTACAACAGTTCCATTCAACCATGTAAAATTAAACTCAAATTTAAACTCAATCACTGCAATGACACATCCAGCAATGGAATTTGATTATGAAACCGAAACTTAAGACAACATAAACATACTGACACTAGAGCAGAAGCAATTAAACAGTCAGTAGTAACACTGAAACTTAAACAACTAATCCATTTAGGGTGCTAAGTATATTGTCTATCCTTCCTTGATGACTCCATTTTCTTTCACATCTTTGACTAGAGTTTTTTCATCCTCCACTTTTTCAACATTTTGTTCTTTTTCTTCCACTTCTTTCTCAGCTTTCAGTTTCTCTTCTTCCTCTGCTTTCAGCCTTGCTTCTTCCTTTGCCGTCTCAAGAGCTTTGATCAAGTTGTTCAAGCAAGTCTCGGCATCTTCTTCAGCAGACTTGGGCATCAAATTCTCCGCAACATCTGCTGGAGTCATATTCGTTTCTTCCAATAAGCGATCAATAGTTCCAAACAAATGGTGAGAGTCAAGATCCAAATAGTTCTTCGCAAGAACCTTGAATGCTTCGAAACAACAGTAGGACAATTCTATGTGCTTATCCATTCGTCCCCTCCGGATGAGAGCAGGATCGAGTTTCTCCACATAATTAGTTGTAAATATGATGAGTCTCTCACCACCACAAGCTGACCAAAGTCCGTCGATGAAGTTCAAAAGTCCTGACAGAGTAACTTTGCTACTCTTGCCCTCCTCATCATCTTTCATCTTTTGGCGAACTGGGTCTTTTTCTTCTTTTTGTTCGTCGTCCTTCTTCTTCTTCTTCTTCTCCCTTTGGCCCGTAAGATCAAGAGAACAATCGATGTCCTCAATCATTATGATGGCTTTACTTGATGTATCGATCAATAACTTCCTTAGCTCCGTGTTGTCCTTAACCGATGTAAGTTCAAGATCATAAATGTCATAGTTCAAAAGATTAGCCATGGCAGCGATCATGGTTGACTTACCTGTTCCAGGAGGACCATAAAGAAGATAGCCACGCTTCCATGCCTTTCCTATCTTCGCATAATACTCTTTTGCCTTGCTGAAGGTGATCAAGTCATTGATTATTTCTTGTTTCTTTTTGGGCTCCATTGCCAAAGTCCCAAATGTTGCAGGGTGCTCAAACATTATATGGCTCCACATTTTCCTTTTGTATCCATTCCAATTCTCACTCTTATTGTTGGTGTAAAGCTTCCTTTGCCGGTTTGTAACAGCGATTTCTTTCCCTTTGTCCAACACATGATTCAAGTAAACTTTGGTAATGATATCACGGTGCTGCTTGTGGAATTTGACGGTGTAAAATCTCGTTATTCCCTCGTTGGGATACAGAGAAATCGACTGTGTTCTAGGAATGTTTGTGCTCGAAGCCCACCAAATCTTAATTCCTCTGAATTCATCAGTGATCTCCTCGTTATCGTCCATGCTAAAGAGCAGAGTTTGACTGTCTTTAACTATGTCTGCTTTAAGCCGCTTGGCTCGTGTTGCTGAATTGGTGCCGTGGTACCTTTCAATGGCGGCGTAGGCTTTACTACGCTCAAACCCATCACCTGGGTATTCTTGAAATGTAATTTGGATGTAGGGGTACACGAAACTCACCAGTTTGTGAGTGTATCTCTCGAGATTGCCGCGGAGTTCATCTGGGAAGTAATTCTTGAACATGGCCCAAATGAACATTACACCCGCCATTGCAGACCCTAGATTAGTCCACATCTCTCCCATCTTCATTTTTTTGGTTGAAATGTGTTGTACTTTTTCGTTGCAAAGGTGAGTTATAAATACGTTAGAAGAACAGGGTCTGTTTTGCTTTACGAGCAAGGTAGAGCTATGTAAGTTTCTTTCTGGTTTCTTACAAAAACACAGTCATAGGCACCAGTCATTTTCGATCTAGTTTCCACGAAACAAACTCCATTTTGGCTTTGGTGCAGAAGAGTGACCAAGGTAAATGCTGAGCAGGTGTTTACTCTTTTTTTTTTTGTTTTTTTCATGGGTTAATTACAAAACTGTCCCATTCAATTTTTGGTAGTTTGTCATTCTCTCCTTCAAATTTTAATTTTAATAAAAAGCTTCCTTTAAGTTTAAATATTTTGTAATTAACTCAAATAATTAATTTAAAATTATAAAAATAACAAAAATTAGACATGAGAAATTCACGTGATCAATGATTTGTTAAAAAGTCTCATAATTACCTCTAAAAGAGTGTGCATGTGTGCCCGTCCACCTAGGTGTTGAGTAGAGGTAGACGTGGAGGCAAAAGTAAAGGCGATCATGTTGTTGTGTAGTGCATTGGTGTTGAACTGAACAAATGTATTTTTATTTTGACCATCTCGTTTCTTTATCTCTTATGGATTGAATTAGTATCTCGGAAAAAAAATAAAAAATAATTTAAAAAATAGAGGGTGTAATGATATTTTTATGTTTTAACCATTATTATCAATTAATTTAGTCCATTTAAAATTTAGAGAGAGCATAAAATTACAAAGCAGTAAAGCACTAATTGCAACAAAGAACATAATCGTAGATAGAGATATCAATGGACTGAAGCGGGGGCGGGGGTATGGTCTTCATCCCCGTACCAGCTTAAAAAATCGTCATCCATCCCCGGTCCACCCCTGCTAGCGGGTATAATTTTTATCCCCATCTCCGTCCACGGGTAAATTTATAATCCTCATTCCCGTCCCCGCTTCTCCCGTACCCGCCCAAGTCCAAGCATAAGCATAAGTCCAAGCCCAAACCCAAATTCAAGCCAACATAATCCAACAACATTATATATAACAAACAAAAAATTCGAACAACAATGAACAATATTTTAATAACTAAATAGAATTACCACAACTGTTAATATTAACTTTAAATTATACTACGGCGAAACATGAACTATTAATACTAACTTTAACTTTAAATTATAAAATTGTTAATGCAAAATTTACAGATGTAATTAATAATGTCATACTGATATATGTATATGTATATATATAACGGGTAACGGGGACGGGGACGGGGACGGGGAAGGGGCGGGGGTAGGGGTAAGTCCATCTCCGTCTTCATTCTTGTACGGGTTTATACGGGTATTCCCGTATATGTCTACCGTCTAATACGTATAGTCTATTTTTGGTCCAAACGAAACGAATTTGGATAAATACCCATTTTATTTTCGGTCAACTGTCATCCTTAATCGTAAATAATAAATTGTAATTAACCCTATTTTCTTTTTCTATCGGAGTAGGTGTTGAATTGATTTGTCTTGGCACCCACTTTTTGAGCAGGTTCACTGCCTTTTGTCCAATTGCTTTAGAATATTGGCCAATGACAGTGACCTATTATAAGAAAAGTATACGTCAACAGTTATTTAAACAAGCAACTTCCCTTCACCTTCTAAGAGGAATTGATAGGCTAAGAGAAAAGCCATGCCTGCACTTGGTCTACTGTTGTCTTACCTTATGACCTCAGTTTTATTACATCACTAGCTCCATCATTACTTATTAAATATAGTCTTATTTAATAAAATTGCTACAAGTTGCAAAATCATTTTCACTATTATTGCATATTTAAATGCTCATTTGCAATTGAAACAAAACTGAGTAATGCTACTGTCCCCTTCGACTTAGACGGAAACGGAGAAGCCATGTGAAGCATCGGAGGACGGCTGAAACTTGAATGATACCTTATTTAATCTGGGTTGTCCAATTGATTCATCAATTTTTTACGTGCTCTCTCACTCTTGTCATTAAAGGCCAGCATCGGAAATACTTAGGCGGCACCTACTGACTTGCTGCTGCTTTTAAAGTATACTCACTTCGATCTTAAATATCTGTCATTTTACACAATTTTTTTGTTTCATAATATTTGTCGTTTAATGAAATCAAAGAATAATTAATATTTTTTTTTCAAATTTACCCTTAACTTTTCAATGCATTAAATTAGGTGGAGGCTAAGTGCCTTTCATATTCTTTTCCTTCATAATATGTTTTGAATAAGAGTATTTTAGTCTTGTACAATTATTTTTTACTCATATTAGAACTATTTAATAGCTTCCTTAATCACTGTGCAAAAACTTTAAACGACAGATATTTAGAAACGGAGAGAGTACTGAAGTAATGAGCGGTAGTTGGAAGCGTAGTACGGATAGAGGCAATCCCCGAGCAAAACCCAAGAAAAAGTTCAACTTCTTCATTGATACTATACTACTTAATGCAGTATCGTGTTATTAAATTAAGTCACAATTTTAGGTCCAAATAACATTTCTAAAAAAAATTTGTTAAACTCATTAATGATTAATTTTTTTGATAATATCCAAATCAAAAGGAAAAAGAAGATGATTTATGGGCATTTTTCTATAAATATAAAAATCAAGGCCATTGCTAGTGTGCCAATATGTGAATGTTATATGAAATCAATGATCAAACTCAATGACCGTGGATTACAAAGATGATGAGATTTTAGATCCAATTTTAAAATTCTGAACAAATTATCTGATAGACTTTATTTTCAAAGTCCGTATCTAAATTTACAAACAATAAAAAATACAACACAAAAACTCAATCAGAACCTAATAACTAGATTAAATTCAAATTTTATCACATTATATCTTCATTTGAATTCGATTTCATCAAATAATCATTAAATTTAATTATATTGTATATATAACTAGGGCGTGATGTGACAATTTGTTGTGCACATGCCTTCCTTGTGAGCCAACAGTACCTGATTTGTCTTGCCTTCGTGCCAAGTCATGCCTAACTCATGGTTTGGTCTTCCAAACTAGCAATGCCCCATAATTCGAGCCCACCGGCTAGCCTTGTGTGCTTGTGCCCAACGTGCTCATGCATGAGTTGCCTCCCTCAGCCACGCATGGGGCTTCAATCAACCCACTGGTCGTGTCCAACGTGCCCATGCATATGTTGTCTTCCTTAGTCATGCCTGGGACTTCCGCCAACAATGGGTCCCACCGATCATCGACCCTGCATCTTGGGTCTCGGACTTTGGAATGCATTGCCTCCATCCATGGCAAGCATTTGTTGGAGTCATATCTTGCTTTGGTGTGCTAAGGTTTAGAGATTGGCCTAGTAACCCCTTCGCAGAGCACCCCCTATAATAGCATTAGTGAGCAAAATCCTATCATCAGTAATAGACATACTCTGAGTTGAGGAGTCATAATAACTTGAGTCAGGGGCATAGTCATTGCATGCCACTTAAGTCTTTGCCGAACCATTTTGTAACCTAACCAAGTACACATCCAAGTCCTTATGAAACCAACTTTGCACTAAGGGTTTGCTTCACAGAAGCACAACACAATTTGGCTAAGGCATGGACGTCTTTGGGTGAGGCAGCCACATGCCAAAGTCAAGCCAATGAGCTAAGGGGATAACAAATCACCCCCCATCAAACGAGCTTGATGTCCTCGTAGAGAGGTTGTCCCGATTCTCCTTGATTTGATCAGGATCAGCATTCTTCTTCCTTCAACAGGCAGGATTGGCCAAGCTGTCTTTTGCCTCCTCAAGTAACCCCTACTTGGAACAAGCAACCCAATATGCAGTAGGACATCCGGTTCTTTGTCTCACCATTTCATAACTAAGTGACTGCTATTGTCCCACTACCAGCATTAGATAAGGGACACGGGTTAAAAGCTTTGCACCATGCTTTAGCTCGTCTTTGTGATCAACTCCCCATCTGGGCGAAAGAGTTTTGGGGAGTTTTAGAAGCATAATCTCAACACATTCCTTCAAAATTTTTGCCTCCAACCTGGGCATTTCAACCTTGTCATCAGGTTTGTTCTCCTCTAAGGCTGCGAGATATGTAATCTCACCTTCCTGTAACCTAGAATCCACTTGCATAGCGGACAACATCTCCATCTTCCGCTTGCCATCTATTTAGGTTTGGTCTGCCACCATTGCAAGCACAAAACATGTTGCTCCCTCATCTGAGATCAACATCCCATTTAAATGTGGCATCAATGTCACCTTTGCCTTTATAAAGAACTCATTTCTGAGGATGACATCAAAGTTGTTCAAGGGTATAGCTGTCATGCTCACCTGGCCTTCCCATAGACCCACTTTCAAGCATGTCTCTACAATGCCACGTACTGAAAATTGCTTCTGAATTGACAGCCTTGAGCTTGGTAGAGTTCTCTGTCAACTACAGGCCAAACGTTTCCATCTCCCTCTACGCAAAGAAGTTATGGGTGGCACCCGTGTCCACCATAGCCAAAAGTTCTTTCTTGTTTACCCAGGAATGCATAAACATAAGGCCTTTGCGAAGTCATTGAACCTTTCCCATAGTGATTGAGTTTTCGCAATTGCTGAGAATAAACTCGAGTAGGGTATGCATCATCACCATTATCTCCATTTTTAGCGACAAGGACACTCAACTTCTCCTGCTTGGGGCAGTCTCTAGTACGATGAGGGCCACTACAAAGAAAGCAACTAATCGAAGCTTTTCTTCTTCTGGTTGTTGGTTGACATTTTAGAATCATTTCTACTCGTCTTTTTCTTCTAATCCACTTCCTCTACGTTTTTGAAAGTGTCATTCTGGTCTTTCTTGCCACCACCATCCCTCCTTTTCTTTTCAAAAGGGCCTTAACTGTTGCCTATTTTGAAGTCAACCAGGCCATCTGCAGCAGAGATGGCAGTGTGCAAATCGCGCACCCTTTGCCTATGCAACTTAGCCTATACCCAGCCTTGCAAACTAGACATGAAATTGAAGAGCTTGTCCTCCTCGGACAAGTTCTTGATATCCAACATCAAAGAACTAAACTCTGTCACATAGTCACAAACGATTCTTGTGTGCTTAAGTTTCTTGACCGACTCCCTAGCAATCCATATCATGTTGCTAGGAAGGAATTGATCCTTCAACTCCTTCTTTAACGTATCCCACGTCTCTATTTTGGCTCACCCTGTAGAAGCATCATCGTCACTCTGGGTTCACCACCAAAGCGTGGTGTCACCAAAGAGGTACATGCTTGTTATGATCACTTTCTTTCTCGCAAGCACATGGGCAGCTTTGAAGTACTACTCCATGTCCTATAGAAAGTTCTCCACTTCCTTGGCACTCCAGGTACCTTTGAATGCCTTAGGTTCAGAGACCTTGATTTTTGAAGACATCTCACCCATACATAGTCGAGAATGCACGACCCTCTTCAACAGGGACAGCTCGTCTTTAGGTTGGTTTTGAAAGCGTTAGTCAGGGACAAAATGTCATCCATTATCGTTGCAAGCTTCACATTGTTGCTGGCCACGTAGCTGTCAAAGGTCATCCTTAGGCCGACAATTTGAACAGTGTGCTGCTCTATTTACATAACCACGCTGATTGCAGCATCATCATCAGGGGCGCCTAGAAAATTCCCTAGACGATTTACACATTCATGTAATTCAAGAGCATTTCCACAAGCCATGATTGGAAACTTGGCTCTGATACCAACTATCACAAGGGTTAAATTTCACTCAATTTTCTACCTCATGATGCCATTGAGATTCCACACTTAGTCTCAACTAATGCACACAATTGCTTACAGAAGCACATAATGAATAGAATATGGGCAGACACACAAGCATTACAAGCCAAATGGTCAAACCTTTTACTTCTCAACAAGCTTAAAGAAAACCGACTAAGGCTTTGCATACAAAACATGCCCAAACTCTCTTGGTTGTACTACAAACCCTAGCATACAAAGTGGCGATTACAAGCCCAACCGTCTAGGTAATGCAAGACACTATTCAAATTCGTCTACAAAGCTTCCCATAACCTGCTGATCATGGTTGAGTCCTTCTACCACTCCCACAATGTGCTGATCATGGCAGGTGGCAGTTGCAACCATTGGCTGACCCAGCCAACAACTGTCCATAACTGTTTTCCATGCTGTGTACACATGCAACAACTTTCCTCTTGCTACGCACATGCTAGCAACTGCACAGAACCGCTGTACATGCCAACAATCGTTTGGAACCACCACCATCTGCAGTGCATATGCCTCAACTATTTGGAACCACCATAGATGTTGTGCACAAGCCTTGCTTGCGATCCCACAACACCTAGTTTTCCTTGCATTTGTGCCAAGCCATGCCCAGCTTATGGCTTGGTCTTACAAGCTAGCAACGTCCCACAATTCGAACCCACCGACTAGCCTTGCTTGGTTGTGCCCAACGTGCCCATGCATGAGTTGCCTCCTTCAGTTATACATGGGCTTCAATCAACCCATTGGTCGTGCCCAAACTGCTCATGCATAAGTTGCCTTCCTCAGACATGCATGGAGCTTCTGCCAACGACGGGTCCCACCGATCATTGGCCCCACATCTCAAGTCTCAGACTTTAGAATGCCTTAACTCGATCCATAGCAAGCATTTGTTAAGGTCATGCCTTACTTTTGTGTGCCAAGGCTTAGGGGCATAAGGGTCCCTAGGGAGGCTGGCCTGGTACCCCCTTCGCAGAGCACCCTCCCTATAATATTATTAGTGAGCAAAACTCTATTGACAGCAACAGCCATACTCTAGGTCGATGAGTTATAATAACTTGACCCATGGGGTATAGTCATTGCATATCACTTGAGTCTTTACTGAACCACTTTGTAACCCAACAAAGTAAACGTTCAAGTCCTTAGGAAGCCAACTTTGCACTAAGGATTTGTTTCACCAAAGCATAAATCAATTTGACTAAGACATTAGTGTCTTTGAGCGAGGCAGTCACATGCCAAAATCGAGCCAACGAGCTAAGGGGGTAACATTAACCCAGTTGGTGTGGAGGAGTGAAAGACTAGAAGCAACAAGCAGTGGCTTGTTGCACAAACTGAGAGGAGAACGACCAAAGTGTTTTGCATAAGATCTTTGAGCCAAAATTCAAGTAGGCAGTCAACGTCCGATTTAATGAAATTTTAGTATGTTGTTCAAGACAACAAGTACTACACATTGATAAATTGATTTTGTGAAATGTCTTATCGGATTTGATATTTTGCAAGACCTATTAGGTTAAATCTCTTCTTGTTATTTTATTGATTCCCATCTTCGGGTAATGAATTATTGACACTTTCATGGCCTCTGAAAATTGTTCTAGGGAGGATTGTTGTAAACTCAATATTGGAATAAAGTAGAATGTTGAGATCGACGTTCATGGACGTACCCTGGGTTTGGGGGAACCACGTAAATTTTATGTTTTACTTATGGTTGATTTTATTATCTTCTTTTAATTTTGGTTGATTGATTTTAGTACATTGTCTATTTAATTTGCATAAACAGGACTAGAAAAAATTAACTCTACTAATTTTGTGAGTTCATCCTATCACTTTGAAACTCCATTTGAGAGTGAGTGATTTTTCTCGTGTCAGCCTATAGTTTTTTGCGTCCATCACAAATGAATGTCTAATCCAAGACTTTTTTTTCATCGGCAACCATGCAAATGCTGGTGTTTTGCACGAGCAATTTGCCATCACAAAAAGTATTAAGTTACAACATTTTTCCATGAAAAATAATCGACACAAATATTTTATTTAATTCGTTTATAATAATGTTTTCCCCTTTAAATGCATGCATGACCTATTAATTGTAAAAATTAACCTACGTGGATACAAACGTAGTTAATTAATCCAAAGAAAAGCAAAGAAACTGAAAAGCACTCGAGAGGCCAATAGCAAAGACTGGCTTTTGTAGATGCTAATAAGAAATAGTATTCAATTTTTCGGTGCTGTAGTTGGACTCTATAAAAGCCTGTCTTTTTTATCAACCTGTCAAGTCCTTTTCAGTCTCTTTGTTTTTCTTTGAATTAGTCCGTTAAGTATAAAGTCTTGGTCTTCTTGTGGGGATCTTGTAGCTTCAGTCATTGAAGAGGGTGGGGTTAGAGCTCTAGGTCTGTCAATCCTGTGTACATTTTCCTTTGGGGGAATGACTTTATGCACATAGAAAGTTCAGAGTATAAAAGACAGCCAATGACTAAAGTTTGAGTCTATTAATTGTGCCCATTCCGATAATCACTAACTTATTTATGGGCCTTAGCACTCTATACAAGAAATGGGTGGTGACTTTTTTTTTATTTTGAGTGTACCTAGCCTTTTTGTTTTGTTTTGTTTTGAGTGGATCCAGTTTTTTATTTGTATTTTTTTACAATAACTGAAGTAGTTATAAATTTTCAATATTCAATTTTAAAGTGGTAACAAAGTATTGGCATAGCAAAATATGAGACAATGGTAAATCATAAATGGTAAATTTATATCAAAGTAAACCCTCCCCAACCCTACCGCCGATGCACCTCCATAATCCACAACCGATCATCCATCCATCCAATTGCCACCGCTCCACAATAAACTTCTTGACTTGACTGCCACCCCCAACCTATGGCAACACCCAACAGTCCTCTCCCTTCGAGTTTGAACCGATCGGAGTTTAAGGGATGAGATACATTTGATATGGAGACACGAAGAGAGAGACTGAGGCAACGCCGGTCACTAGTGTACAACCACAAATTTCCACACAATCCTTCACTCCTCCTTTTCACTAGGCATCGTTACACTTCACTCCTTTTCATTCTGGTGCACTCCACTTCGCTACTCCGTTTCGCTTGCCGATTGTATTCTGGGCATAGTGAATAGGAATCATCCACTCTGTCACACAAGTGGCTAATAACCAAGCCTAACTTTTTATAGACTGATTCTTGAGGTTGTGAATATTTTAGGATCCGACGATGAATGCTGTGTGCCACTCATGGGCAAAACTAGGGGTTTCTATGGCCGGGCCGGTTTAGGCCCAAATTCTTAGCTAAGTAAACTATTAGACGCGTCGGATTGGTGTTTGGATAGGGATAGGTTATCTGCAACCCAACACACAAACCTATTAGGCGAGTTTGCATGCAGGCTTTTTTATATACAATTTTATTTAAAAATAATGAATATTTTTGTAACTTAATATTTGTGTAAATTATATTTTTGAATAAAACTTATAATCAAAATAGATAAAAATAAAATAATCATATTGTATATATAACTAGGGCGTGATGTGACACTTGGGGTTGGAAAAAAATTGGTAGGCCTTTTTGCATAAGCAATTATCTTTGTGCAAGTTTCTAAAAATAACGTGACAATTAGTAGCTAATGGAGGGTCGGGTAGACACAAATAAGATGTTAATCGAGATGAGTAATTTGGGTTCGACTCGGATAAAATTTGGTTTGAATTTAACTTGTGTTATAAACGAGTTGAACTTGAACAATTTTTTAGACTTATTTAAAAAAACGAGCCTTAAAAACTCACTTCAAGCTGACAAAGTTCAATTCGTTTATATGTAATAGTAAAGTTATTTTGGCTCAGGCTCGACTTGAGTTTTAAATAAGCCTAATTTAAACAATTTTTTAAGCTTGTTTAAAAAAATGAATTAGGTAAGCTTGGGCTCAAACTCGGTTCAATAAATACCCTTAAATTCAATTTTCGGAAATGGGCGTGCTTCATGGAATGCTATTAAGTATTAGAATTAATACTAAGTGGCCCAAGAACTATATTAAACCACATGAACTGGAAAGAAAATGCTATACATGAGCTTCACTAAATAGGTACACTACAACCCGCACGGATAGCCTAGTGATGTGAAATTCAGCTTAGAGTCACCCGTAAATTCGAACGTTTCTGAGTTTAACTCTTGATGTGGCCTCTCGAATTTAACCTATACTTGTGGATAATGTATGGTGAAAAAAAAAAAAAAAGAACAAAAGCTAGTGTGAGGATCATAATGTAAAAAAATTAATCTTTGAGGGTTTCAATTGAGAATTTTAAAATTTTGGGGTGGGGTCAAGTGAAATTGTCCCCTCAATAATTCACAGTATGTTCTTTAAGATAATGTTGCAGATCAGAAATTCAATGTTCGCTTCTTCTTAATTTGAAAAAAAATAATTTAAATCGAGAAATAATTTTGCTTAGTTAAAATAGTTGTTTAGATTGAGTTTCAAATTTTACTATCTTTGACTTTGAAATAATTCATTTCACTGTTTAAACCATCATAGCAATTTCATTTCTCAAAAATCAAACTGATAAACCTTGCCCATGTATTAGCCAATATCTCAATGAACTAGGACTAATTGAACTTCACGGAAACTAAGGGCGTATTAGAATTACATCTCAAAAAATAATATTCGAAAATAATTTTTGGAAAGAGTTTGAAAAAAGCGTTTTTGAAAATTTTTATATTACAAAACTTGTTTGTTTATATGTTTTTTAAAATAGTTTTAAAAAACAAAAAATTGTAAAACTTATTTGAATAATAATCCACATAACCCCCAATTTTTATCTCTCTCTTTCTTTCCCCTCTCTTTCTCCACAAAACACACGCACACACTCACACACACAACCCACATATATACACATCTATATACAAACAGATCTATATATATACACAAAGCTTTATATATATATATATATATATAAAGCTAAGACAAAAGAAAAAAAAGGATACGATAGATATAATACGAAAGAAAAAAAGGGGGGCTTTTGTTATTAATAAAGTTCGAAGTGTAGACCTCATCAAAGAGGAGGAGTTGTTTCTCTTATTTTCTATTTTGGTTTTAAAACTTAGAAAACATAATTTAGGCGTTTTCTAGTTTTTGTTCTCAATTTTCACTTTTTTCATGAAAAAATTGTTTTTGAAAATTTATAACCAAACATCTCTCTACTTTTATTGTTTTTGATAACATAAAACTGTTTTTAGAACCCAATCCAAACATTCTCTAAAATTCCAAAACACAGCCCAATTTCACCATCCTATTTTTGACAATGAAATATTGATGATGTAACTATTAGATGGTTGGACTAGCATGATCGAATTTAAAAGTCTAAGTCAAAGGTTAAGAGTTTTTATTCCAAAAAAAAAAAAAATAAATACACTTGGTATATTTGTTAAGATTTACTTATTTTATATTTTATATTTATTATTTAAATTTTTAGTTAGATAGAAATTTTAGGAAAATAGTTTATTTATGGTAAGATGCTTGGTCTATAAATAATGATGAACTCCACATTATTTTAATCAAAATTGAATATTAATATAAAAATTATCAGTGAAAATTTATGTTTCTTAACTTAATTCTTAGGAAGATTAATTATTACCTTTCTTTTTCTTTCCTCTCAACATCAATGGTATCAAAGCAAATTTCGATCCCTTGGATTTGTCTCCCCCAATGTTGCATCTACTTCTCCACAGTCAATTGCGTGTATCACTCGTCCTTACTAACCATCACTGACAATCAATTGTTTGTGCCGCCAATTAACTTGCTCCTTGCCTCGCTGCCGCTACTTTTGGGTCCCAACTTTATTTAAAATTCGAGACTTAAACATATTCGTCAATTAAGCCTTATATTAGTAATCTTATTTGGTAGTTAAGTCTATTTTTAATTTTTTTTTCTTTTTCTTTTTATTACTCAAACGCCATTAATAGATTGTTTCACCATTAAAAAGAGTTTTCAAATTGATTTAGAGATTATTTGTATAATAAAATACAATATAAAAATTAATTTATTTTTCACGATTGAGATCCTTTTAAATTTTATTTTAAAATTAATTTGACAGTTAATATTAACTCCCTAAATTTAATAGAAAAAATAGTCCTTCTAATGATGCATTTGGAGGTAAAAGTTAAAAAAATAACGTCTATTTCTTTAAAATCACTTCTCTACAAAACACTTTACTACCACCACTGTCGCCGACACCCCACCACTATCGTCGTTGTTCCACCACCATTGCTATGGTCCCACCACTACCCACCATTATTACCATTGCCCACCATAATTCACACTCAGTCATTGTTCCACCACTATGGTCCCACCACTATCAACCATTATTACCATTACCCACCACAATTCACACCCACCATCATCACAGCTGTCAACCATAATTGTCATTGCCACCGACACTATACAAAAACCTATCACCACAATCACTGTTATTATTCACGGCTACCACCACTATCACGTTTGTTTTTTGCTCACCAATAACCACCACCATCACTACCACTAGTCACCCCACTACAACCATTAGTTTAAATTTTGTTGTCTTTCATCTAATCTCAAATCTAAAATTCTATAAAATTTTGAACCGCTCTTTCTGAAAGCATGCCTCCCGTTACCTTTGGTATCACTTCCTCCCAGCCAGGTCCTTTTAAGGGGGAACACACTAGCATCAGTATCCGGCTCTCCACCTTTTTTCGATGGACTGGCAATCAGATCACTGCGATACAAAAGCCTCTCTAAATCTTCATCACTAATCTGTGTCTGGACCAACTTTTCCCCAACATCTTTCATTCTCTTGTAGCAGCGCCAGCAGATCCTCTTCCTGTAAATTATCTGACAGCGTTAATGTGTCAAACTCGATCACTCAAAACTAAGGTGATATTGACTCACACCTAATTCATGTAAATTATCTAACAGCTTCAACTATGATGAGTACAATAATTAAGGTTCTTGAAGTTCTTTCTAGAGAATTCTACGGTTACTATCAAGGGTCCTATGTTTACTAAATCATGTTAATATTTGGAGACCGAGTAATTGATTATAATTATACTAATTTCAATTATTTCTGGTTTATCTAACTCATGTTAGTGTTAAGGACATTTAGTCTCCTCCTTGGTTTGATCAAATACTAGAATTAGGATAATCACGAGAGATTAATCTCCCATGAATTACTTCCAAGTAGTTACCAAGATTTAAACTCACGACATTTGAGTATATAGTTTGTCTCTGTTACTACTTCAACTACCGTTAAAATCATAGCAGTTCCATTCAACCATGTAAAATTATACTCAAATTTAAAATCAAACACTGCAATGACACATCCAGCAATGGAATTTGATTAGTAAACCGATCGAAGCTTAAGACAATATAAACATACTGACACTCGAGTAGAAGTTATTCAACAATCAGTATTATGATTATTACACTGAAACTTAAACTACTAATCCATTCACGCTGCTAAGTAAATTGTCTATCCTTCCTTGATGACTCCATTTTCTTTCACATCTTTGACTAGAGTTTTTTCATCCTCCACTTTTTCAACATTTTGTTCTTTTTCTTCCACTTCTTGCTCAGCTTTCAGTTTCTCTTCCTCCTTTGCTTTCAGCCTTGCTTCTTCCTTTGCCGTCTCAAGAGCTTTGATCAAGTTGTTCAAGCAAGTCTCGGCATCTTCTTCATCAGACTTGGGCATCAAATTCTCCGCAACATCTGCTGGAGTCATATTCGTTTCTTCCAATAAGCGATCAATAGTTCCAAACAAATGGTGAGAGTCAAGATCCAAATAGTTCTTCGCAAGAACCTTGAATGCTTCGAAACAACAGTAGGACAATTCTATATGCTTATCCATTCGTCCCCTCCGGATGAGAGCAGGGTCGAGTTTCTCCACATAATTAGTTGTAAATATGATGAGTCTCTCACCACCACAAGCTGACCAAAGCCCGTCGATGAAGTTCAAAAGTCCCGATAGAGTAACTTTGCTACTCTTGCCCTCCTCATCATCTTTCATCTTTTTGCGAACTGGGTCCTTTTCTTCTTTTTGTTTGTCGTCCTTCTTCTTCTCCTTCTCCCTTTGGCCCGTCAGATCAAGAGAACAATCGATGTCCTCAATCATTATGATGGCTTTACTTGATGTATCGATCAACAACTTCCTTAGCTCCGTGTTGTTCTCAACCGATGTAAGTTCAAGATCATAAATGTCATAGTTCAAAAGATTAGCCATGGCAGCGATCATGGTTGACTTACCTGTTCCAGGAGGACCATAAAGAAGATAGCCACGCTTCCATGCCTTTCCTATCTTTGCATAATACTCTTTTGCCTTGCTGAAGGTGATCAAGTCATTGATTATTTCTTGTTTCTTTTTGGGCTCCATTGCCAAAGTCCCAAATGTTGCAGGGTGCTCAAATATTATGTGGCTCCACATTGTCCTTTTGTATCCATGCCAATTCTCACTCTTATTGTTGATGTAAAGCTTCCTTTGCCGGTTTGTAACAGCGATTTCTTTCCCTTTGTCCAACACATGATTCAAGTAAACTTTGGTAATGATATCACGGTGCTGCTTGTGGAATTTGACGGTGTAAAACCTCGTTATTCCTTCGTTGGGATAGATAGAAATCGACTGTGTTGTAGGAATGTTTGTGCTCGAAGCCCACCAAATCTTAATTCCTCTGAATTCATCTGTGATCTCCTCGTTATCGTCCATGCTAAAGAGCAGAGATTGACTGTCTTTGACTACGTCTGCTTTAAGCCTCTTGGCTCGTGTCGCAGAATTGGTACCGTGGTACCTCTCAATGGTGGAGTAGGCTTCACAACGCTCAAACCCATCACCTGGGTATTCATGAAATTTAATTTGCATGTAGGGGGACACGAAACTCACCAGTTTGTAAGTGTATCTCTCGAGACTGCCGCGGAGTTCATCTGGGAAGTAATTCTTGAACATGGCCCATATGAACATTAGACCCGCAATTGCAGAACCTAGATTAGTCCACATCTCTCCCATCTTCATTTTTTTGGTTGAAATGTGTTGTGCTTTTTCCATTGCAAAGGTGGGCTATAAGTACATTAAGGAAATGTTTGTTTCCTGTATAAAATTGAGGTGATATTAGGTTTTATATTTATTCCACTCCAATCTAATAGTATATTATATTCGGTGTTAAACTATAATCTCATCATTCTCCTTGTTTATAACAAATATTATCTGTGTAATACCTACTTAAAAAAGTCTACAATTGCGGTTAACCAATGTAAAAGACAATTTTAACCTTTAAAAAGTCAAAAATTACAACTAAACTTTTATATGGGAATTGTACCGGAGGACATTTTAATCTTTTTAATTTATAATATATATACCAAGAATATAATACCACCCCATATGTGGTATTCATTAAAACCTTCTACAATGCATTATGATTACTGTTTATAACGGGTCGGTATTACGATCCGAAAAATAGTACCGACTATAAAATACCAAACAAACAGCGTATAAAATGGGTCTCACGTATTATTTTTCTAATATCACCTCTTTATACCACTCTAATACTCAAAACAAACGACCCTAAAAGAATAGGCTCTATTTTGCTTGACGAGCGAGCCATGTAAATTTCTTTCTGGTTTCTTACAAAAACACAGCCATCGGCACCCGTCATTTGCGATGTAGTTTTCCACGAAAGAAACAAAATTTTGGCTTTGATCCAGAAGGGTGATCAAGGAGGACGCTCAGCAGGTGGTTTTTTTTTTTTTTTGTTTTTTTTGGTTAATTACAAACTGACCCCTTCAATTTTGGGTAGTTTGACATGTACTCCTTCAAGTTTTAATTTCAACAAATAGCCCCCTTTTAGTTTGCATATTTTACAATTAACTCCAAAAATTAATTTTAGATCAAAAAAATAAAGGAAGTTAAATATGAGAAATTCATGTGATTCCTATTTTATTAAAAAGACATAACTATCTTTGAAAGAGTGTGACTATGTGTACACGCTGGTGATGGGTGGAGATAGAGGCGAATGTGAATGCAAACATGTTGTTATGTAATGCATTGGTGTTGGGTTGAACAAATATATTTTTGTCTTGACTATCCTCTTTTCTTTTTTTTTTTTTATGGATATAATTGGTATCTCAAAGAAAATGAACAAAAAGGTAAACGATGGAGGGTGTAATTATACTTCTATGTTTAATCATTGCTTTCAATCAATTTAGTCTACTTAAAACTTAGAAAGAATATATTGCAGCATTTAAAATTATAAAGAACTGATTGCAACAATGAGCATAATTGAAAGGAACAAATTGTAATTATCCTTTTTTCTTTTTCTATTGGCGTAGGTGTTTACTTCAGAGGACTTGGCACCCAATTTTTTAACAGGGTCAGGTCTTTGTCGTATTGCCTTGGAATGGTAGCCAACGATAGGTACCGCGCATTATTAGAACACTAACACTATCCGGATATAATTTATAGACATAATTTAATAATATAATGAGTTGTTATTAATAAAATAATAATAAAATATATTTAATTATGGGTCCTATTGTAATATTAATGAATTTATTATTATATTATTGATAATAATTTATTATATCTTTAAATTATGTGTATAAATTATATCCTAATAACATTCATATTGTTAGAAAGTATACGTTCACCTTCTAAATAGTAATTGATAGGCTCGGAAAAGCCACGCTTGCCCTTTGTCTGCTGTGTTGCTATACCTTATGACCTCAGTTTTATTACATCACTGCCTTCGTCTGCTGTGTTGGTATACCTTAGTATGACCTCACCTTTCTATCTCTTTGAGTTTTTTTTATTTTATTATAAAATATAGTCTTATTTAATAAAATTGCTACAAGTTGCAAAATCACTTTCACCATTATTAATTATACTTCAATAAACACCAATTTTAATTTAATTATATCTCAATTATTTCTTCTCACAATGATATAACAATTAAATGTAAGAACATTTTTTCAACCACCACGACCGTTAATACCTATAAAGCTTAGTGTATTGAATTTGTTAATTCAAATACTCAACACTTAATTTCTTATGACGATCCCAATTCAATGACAACAAACTCAATTAAGCAACTATATATGACATGTATATTCAATCAATCAATTTATCGAATACATAGTGTCCGTGTGTTCTCAAATTACAAATGTATGTATAAAAAATAACAAAGAATAGAAGAAATTTGTTAACTCGAAAACTCTATTGACAACTTTGAACCTCTCTAAGGTTAATAAAAGTCTAATTTAGTTAATAAGTATTCGAGTCTTAAACAATTATGTAAACGATTGTTTAACTCTTGAAATTGCATATTAATAGCATCATAAAAAAGCTCAACGCGATAATAATGTAAGTTTGTCATTTTTTGAGCTTTGCACATTGACCGTCCTCGATACATTACGTATACCTTTCAAAGTCTCTTGATTAAAGCATAAGTAGGTGTTCAAATAAACCATCTTAGACTTATATGAAAAACACTTCAATGATTCAATCTCATAAATGTCTGATTTTCATCGAGCTTATTGAACCAGTCTACTGACACAGATCAAGGAACAAATGAGAAAAGAGCCTAACATCATGTCCTAGAATAAAGATACTATTGTCATCCACTCCACAAATAATTTTTTGATTAAAAATAAAAAACAAAGCATTTATTGAAGAAGTAGGGCATGTTAGAGTTTCATAGCTGTTTTTGAAGAAGAAGAAGCATACTAGGAGTGATAGAGACATTGTCTCTGTGTGATGGTCATAGATGCTTGAATAGTCGCTTGAAATGTAGAGATGTGAACGGGAGATACTCAGAGAGATACACAAGTTTTATATTTGGGGGTGGGCCTCTTCTAGCAAAACGATGTCACTTTAACTATCTGACTGTCAAAACAACGTCATTATATTAGACATAAGGTTAAAAAAAAATAATAAAACGAACCGTGCAATTCCTTTGATTTGAATCGAATTGTACGATTCTTGCAATTCAAGTGCGATTCTCTACTAAAAACGATTTTTTAGTAAGATACAAATCGAATGGTACGATTCTTATAATTCGGGTGCGATTATCGGCTAAAAAAAATTCTATAGTAAGATAGGAATTGAAAGGGGACAAAATTGAAACGAATCAAATCGCGAATCGTATAATTTTAATAATAATGGTATTCCTTCATTTATCTCTATCTCTATATATGTGTGTATGTATTTTTTTCTAATGAATAATGAATACCAAATAAATTAACATTTAAAATTGTAAACATATTTAGAAAACATTCGAGTGCCTATATTACCCTTAGAAATATATTATAATAGTATTATCATCCTTAATTTAAACATGGACTTCTTATTTTTATTTTTTCTCTAAATTTACCATGTATAACTTTTTTTACCTATATGTAGAATTGATGATAAAAATATAAACTTGAAAAATAAATTTAATAAATTTTCTTAATTTTTATAAATTTAATAAAAAATTATTAACTAATTAAACTTGTTCATGTGCAGCGCACTTGGTGCATTACTAATTATATAAGGTGGGGTTATCCCATTTAATTTATTTATTTAAAATTATTAAATTCAACCATCTATACTTACTCCATGAGTTATTAAATCCATTCCGTCTATATTTACTAATTAAAAACTAAATTCATTCAATTTAATTTCAACCTACAGGTAATGATCAAAATTTCATTTCAATGTAATATTTTATTACATAATATTTTTAAAAAAGAATAAAAAATAAAAAATTAATTTTATTTTTAAAATATTAATCCAAATATATCAAAATATCTTAAAATACCTCAAAATATTCCAAAGACATTGATAAAATTATGTCAAAATACCTCGAAATATTTTAGATCACATCGGAACATTGAAATTTCACTTATTATTTTCACATCGAAACATTCAATTATTATTTTTGTTTTAGTTTCTTTGAAATATATATTTAATAGTTTAATTGGATGAATATAAATGAGGTGAATTTAGTTATTAATGTCATGAATATCGATGGGGTGGATTTAATAATTTGAAATAAGAGAATTAAATGGGGGTGAAAAAAGAGATTTAAGAGAATTAGATGCTACAAAATAGGAGGTGATTGGTATTCAATCAAAAATTACTAGAGATTCCTCGACAAGTTTGAGAGTCAGGCATTATTGTAAGATATTTTTTTTTATTTTTTAACTTAATACTATAAATTAATCCCTTAGTCAGATATGAGTACTCACTCATGCATTATTCAAACATTAATTTAAACATAATTATTATCACCAATTTAAATAAAATTAAAATTAAAATTAATTATCCAATCTCAAATCAAACCATCCTTTATCACAGCAGAAGTCCCTCATTCTTCCTCTTTTTTTTTTTGTTTGCTACAGGGTATACAAACTTAGGTCGACTATTCACTCTGACTCTTAAAAATTGTGACAAGTATTGAACTTGAAACCACTTGCTTACAAAAAGGCAAGTTTGATCATTGTACCATTGGTAAGGGTTCCATCTCTCTCCGTCATATTTCAAACTCTTTATTCACTTTGAAGCCTAACCGTCTCTGTCTCTCATCTGAGACCCTCATTCACGGCTCATTCGCAAGTATCTGAAGTTTGATTCGTCTGAACAAAGGGTCTAATGGTGTCAATTCCTATCATTATTGAGTTATCTACTGCGAGCTAATGGTAAACGCATTACATTAGAGCATCTTCAACAGTATTTTTTTAGATTAATTGTTCTGGCTGCCTTTATTAAAGTAAAAATTGACACCAATAGATAAGTCAATAATGTGAGTTTCTTTGTTACAAATCCACCCTTATTAGGGAGTTATTGGAATTTGTCTTTTTTTTTCATGAGAAATTGATAATTTTATTTTTGTAATATCTGGTTGCTGTTATGCCAACTATCCTACTTTAGATAGTGTTAAATCTCTGCTGTCATGACTTCCAGCATCGGATAACAGGGTTTGAATTTAGGGATTTATTCGAAATATTCAATAACTTGATTTATAATAATGTGTCCAAACCTACTGATTTTGATGCTATGGAGGAAAAAATGATATCTAAAGAGAAATATTTGTTGTACTAGAGTGATGATCTTCTTCTAATGAGAGATAATATAAATTTAAATTCCAATTTAAGAGTGAATTAAGGAATAATAATTTATAATTTAAGAAATTAATTTAAAGCTAATTTCGAAGTCTCTAAAGTTTCTATAATTGAACAGAATAACACTATTAAATGTATTTTTGGGAATTTAAAAATTAGTGGATTTAAGTACTTATTAGTAAAATAAAAAACGGTCTTATTATTAAAAAAATTTTATTGACAGACTCAAGTTATTATAAGTCACAACATTGCGACACATTGACCTACAGGAGAATCTTCTTTCAGGCACACTTCCATCAAGTATGGGCCTAGATCTTCCCAATCTTGAAGCAATTGAACTTGCAGGAAATTACTTGAATGGAAATCTTCCCGACTCCATCTCAAATGCTTCTAGAATGTCAGCAATGATTTTGGGGTCCAACCTTTTTTCAGGTACAATACCCAAATCATTGGGCAGCCTAAAACTCCTTGAACGTCTTGCCTTGGAAGAAAACAACTTCACTAGAGAATCTTCATCTACGAAGTTGAACTTCTTCTATTCTTTGGCAAATTGCATACATCTAAGGGACTTGCGGATATCTCATAATTCTCTCAATGGCTTTCTTCCAGTTTCCATTGGAAATCTCTCCGCTTCTCTTTTTTATCTATTTGCAAATTATTGTGGAATTAGAGGCAACATTCCGAACCAGGTCAGCAATTTAAGCAATTTGGTGTTTTTAGAACTTAGAGGCAATGACTTACATGGATTCATTCCGACAACAATCAAAGAGTTGCAGAAGCTTCAAATTTTGAATCTTCATCAAAATAGGATATGAGGATCCATTTCAAGTGATCTTTGCTATTTAAGGAACTTGGGCCTTCTGGATTTAGGCAAAAATGAGTTTTATAACACAGGGCCATCGTGCTTTGAAAATGTTACTTCTTTAAAATACCTCTATTTAGATTCCAACAAATTAACTTCCAGCATACCCATGAACCTGTGGAGATTGAAAGATCTTTTGGAGCTCAACTTGTCCTTAACTTCTTTAGTTGGCTACTTGACCCCAGAAATTGGAAGCCTAAAAGTTGTGACAAAAATAGACCTATCCAAAAATTGGTTATCAGGTATTGTTCCTAGCACAATTGGAGGTCTGCAAGATTTGTCGACTCTATTATTAGCACATAACAGATTGCAGGGACCACTTCCTGAGTTACTTGGTAACTTGATAAGCTTGGAGTTTTTGGATTTATCTCATAACAATATCTCTGGAACTATTCCGAAGTCCTTAGAGGCGCTCTTTCATCTTAAATACCTCAATGTATCTTACAATAAATTAAGAGGAGAAATTCCAAATGGTGGAGCTTTCACAAACTTCACTTACCAGTCTTTTATGTCAAATGAAGATTTGGGTGGTGCTCCTCGGTGGCTAGTGCCTCTATCCGAGTCTAGTTCTCTTCAAAGATCATGGAAGAAAAGAGTGCTTCTAGTTGTGTATATCTCCCTGCCGATTGCGATAATGGTTCTTGCCTTGACCTTGATATTCATTTTGATTAGGCGACAAAGGAGAAGTACCATCCCAATTGAAAATGATTTGTTTCGTGCAACCACCCAAGAAAGAATTTCATATTATGAACTTCGACAAGCAACTCACAATTTCAATGAAAGCAACTTGCTTGGCATGGGTGGCTTTGGTTCGGTTTACAGAGGGATCCTTACATATGGGACGCATCTAGCCATAAAAGTATTCAATTTGCAACTAGAAGGTTCATTCAAGGGTTTTGATACTGAATGTGAAGTATTGCGCAATCTTCGCCACCGAAATCTTACCAAAGTCATTAGCAGTTGCTCTAATCTTGATTTCAAGGCACTAGTGTTCCAGTATATGCCCAAGGGAAGCCTTGAAAAGTGGTTGTATTCCCATAACCATTTCTTAGACATCTTGCAGAGATTAGATATAATGATAGATGTGGCCTATGCATTGGATTATCTCCACCATGGCTACTCCATACCCGTGGTTCATTGTGACTTGAAGCCTAGCAATGTTTTGCTAGATGAAAATATGGTTGCACATGTGAGTGATTTTGGCATTGCAAAATTATTGGGTGAGGAGAGTACTACATTAACCAAGAGTCTGGCTACATTGGGATACATTGCACCAGGTTTCACTTCTAGCCTTTTAATTTATACTCTTATTTTCATTTAGATTCTCTTTCCCACTTTGATATTCTTTTTGGGAATATAATCTCATACAAAGTATAACATTCCTTACGAGCATTATTGCTTTGCTAATGTGATGTTGTATGATGGTGTAGAGTATGGATTGGAAGGATTAATCTCCACAAGGTGTGATGTTTACAGTTATGGCATTATGTTGATGGAGATATTTACAAGAACAAAACCTTCTGATGAAAAGTTCACTGGAGATTTAACCCTAAAGAATTGGGTGAATGATGCACTACCAAATGCCATAATTCAAGTGATAGATGCCAACTTAATAAGGGCAGATGACGAACACTTGACTGTGAAAGTGGAATGTGTATTATCCATCATGGAGTTGGCTTTGAAATGCTCTACAGAATCACCTGTAGAGAGGATTAGCATGAGGGAGGTTGTCACTGCTCTCCAGAAAATCAAACTTCAGTTTCTTGTGAAGTGTGAAAAACATTGAAACATGGTAAGTGTTTTTCGACATTATCTTATGTAATTATCTTACGTAAAGTGATATAATTCCTCACTCAAGTATGAGTCTTGACTTGCAGTCAAATTTTTTTATGCTAACATCATGATGTTGTTGCCACAGGTTGCAAGGTTTGACGTGTGGAAGTAGCAGTGACACTTCGCTCCAAACTCACTACAAAAACATGCATTTTAAGATAGATAATTAAGGTTTATAGCTCGTCTATAGTGAAGGGTCATACAAATGTACTTTTGATATCGGAAACTATAGCATGATCTATTATCTCATTATTATTTTGGCTAGTTATGTTGTATTGTAATTGGTCTTAGCTGTTTGTTTTGTATGTTGCTGTCCCATGGGTCCCATCTCCATGCATTGTTATGTAGTATGAATTCCTTAGCTTTCTATTTAAATGTATCCTACTTTTTAGTTGTTGTCAATAATGACGAGGTACTTCTGAAATTGTCACATGTATGGTAACATTTTAGGCCGCCAAAAATTTCTCGCTTGTTTACTAAATTATGAGTCATGATTTGTTCACCCGAATATGGAGAATTGTACTTTACATTCTAAAAGATTTCAAGATTTTCACTTTGCACAATCAAAAATTAAGTTTTTCATATTATACTCTCAATGTATCAAAAATATTACAATGTGACACTTCTTGCTCAAACTTAGCTCAATAGAATTTTGTGCACATTTGAACCAAACTCGAGCTCAATTTTTTGTAACATTTTTATGAAAATTTAGCCTCATAACTTAGTAACCAACTCTAAAGTAATAAATATATATATATATATATATATATATATATATATATATATATATATATAGGACAAACCAAGATCCATAATACAAAAATCAAATTAGAATGAGGAAGAAGAAGGTGATCTAAGTCCATTATATATCGATAAGAATCTGATGATGCACAAAAATGGTTTTGCACACCACCTATCAAGTATAGGTAATAAATGCGGTGAAATCAATGAAAAAAAATTAAAGAAGACACGATTTATAGTAGTTCGGTCAATTCGACCTACGTCCACTCTTCAATGGCTTCAGTTGCCGGGTATTTTATTAATTCAGAGGTATGGAGAATAGAGATACAAGTTTTGAGAGAATGGAGAATCAAAGAAGGAGTGGTCTCCAGTCGTCGATCTGTCCTCTGTAAGTGTTGGTGGGGCGTGACCTTCATCTCTGGTCTCCTCACAGATTGAGGCTACTTTATCGCAGCTAAGAGATCATTCTGGTGGAGATCATGACTTATCCTCAAGGCTACTTTATCGCAGCTAAGATATCATTCTGGTGGAGATCATGACCTATTCTCAACGGAAGGAGGAGGTTGGGGAGCTTTTCATGAAACGTGGTCAAAGCTTGGACCGTTTCCTTCGGTGGTGCAGATAAGCTTCTCGTGCTCTCCTCTTAATGACGTGCTAAGCAAAAAGTCTAACCGGTCTTGGACTGTCTTGGGCTTGGTAGATTCAAAATGAGGTTGGGCTCCTCAACTGGAGTTGGACTTTAACACATAAATTGGACTATTTGGGCTTAACCCATCATTTGTCCCCCAATGCCCCATGTCCAATGAGATTTGGAGAATGAGACATTGACTATATTATTATTATTATTCTTTTTTTTTTTAACTTCAAGTCTTTCCCACTTTATTTTGAGGAGGGTCCATAATATTCTATTTGACCTTTTTATTTTGAAAAGGACTTATAACTTTCTATTTGACCACTTTATTTTGAAGAGGGCCCATAATTTTCTATTTGGGCTTTTTCCCTCTTTTTGAAAAACCCTAGACTATAAATATAGTCTTCTTCTTCATGTTACCCATTTCACTCATTTTTAAGGTTGAACACCCACCTCTTGAAAACCTTGAAAACTCAAGTCCTACCCATTTTGTTGAAGCCAAAGTGTGTTCTCCTTGAATCCTTTCAAGAGTGTGATTTCTTCCTTGCTAGTTGAGCTTCTTAAGTAAACAATGTCGATTGAAGAGGGAGTGGTGGAGGTTGAAGAAAGGGAGGAAGTAGGCACCATTTTGGAGAACTTGGAGGCTGGTTTTGAGCATTCGAATGCTGTTTTGGACAGCTTTGGGGCTGTAAATGAAGGGTTGGACAGCGAAGGGGAGATGGGCAGCGCGAGGAGTGGCTTGGGTAGCGAAGGAAAATGGCGGGGCGTGCGACTGGACAACCCAGGCGCGCGGCTGCGCAGCGCAGGCGCGTAGCTGGGCAGCTCGCGCACGCGCGGTGGGGGGCTGGGCGGCTGCCTTGGCTCTGCTCCTCCTGTCCTGGACAGCCCAGGCGCACTGGGCAGCTGCCTGTGCACTGGCCTTGCTGTCCTGGACAGCCCAGGTGCGCTAGGCAGCAGCTTGGCTGCTGCTTCTGCTGTCCCGGACAGCTCAGCTGCGCTGGACAGCTTTAGTTCTGCTACGCTGGGTGGCTTTGGAACGCTGGGCAGCAGTATTTTTTCATCAAGGGGCACTGAAAATCAGTCCAAGGTTCATCAGGGAGAGCTAGGCAGTGGCCTGGGAGCATGGGCTGATCCGATTCTCACTCGAGGCGCTGATTTGGGCCCCTTAGGTGCTAATTTTTGCGCCAAAAATTCTGCTTTGCCCAATTTTGAAGGGCCAGGCACCCTTCAAGCTACTGGGCATCCTTGTTTTGACGAGCAACAACAGTCAAGCACGCTTCCAGGTGTTGGGCTAGACATTGCAAATAGTAAGGAAGCTTTGGGTGCTGCTCTTGGTGATCAAGCCCCTATTGTAGCTCCCCCGATTCAAGTTCCTCAAGACTCTCCCAATGGTGATTTGGACTACTCCTTAAGGCCCCGGAATAAGAAACGCAAGAACAAAGTGAGACTTGATGATGACGGGTCTAAGGTGAGCACCCTTTCTAGTTTGTTCCGCTTAGATGAAGATATTTCAAGGCTTGTTTTTACTTATCGCATCCCTCAGACTTGATGATGCCGTCGGGCTGAGTTGGGCGAGCTTGCTTGCAACGACTCTTCCGGGGATATTGTTGTCTACGAGGAGATGCTTGAGGCTGGGTTAAGATTTCCCATGTCCTCCCCCATTTGTCGTGTTTTGCATTACTTTTCCTTGACTCCGAGGCGACTAGCACCCAACGGTTGGAGAGTCTTGATCGATTTTCTTGCATTATGGAGAAAGGTGCACCACAAGGATGCTTCCCCTATGGAGTTTCATGCAGCATATAATTTGAGCGAAATCCCTACACCAAATAGGGGATGGTACTATTTTACCGCACGGAGTGGTACAGTACTTACATGAACGCGCTCTAATTGCGGTGGCTGGAAATCTTGTTTCTTCTTTATTGGTGGAGAATGGGCTTCAGAAGCCGACAGAGCTTTGGTGCCAACACTTTGGGGTGCTGCTAAATAACCCGGTATGCTGCACACTTCTTCTTTTTCCTTTTTTTTTTTATATGTGTGTGCTCACTTTTTCCATGCAGATATACCAGTGCTTTCTCGGGACCAGGAGTGAAAATTGGAGACTGTCAAAGCTTGCCCTTGTAAAGATTTGGGAGTTCTCCTGCCCAAGTATACTAGAACTGTTGCTCCATCTCATAAATCTGGCGGCTCCTCTTCGAAGAAAAGGAGTGAGTTAGTTTCCTCTCCTTTTTTTTTTTTATATAACCCTTCTCTACTTTTGTAGCAAGTAAAAGGGTGGTGGTGTCCCACTTTTCTAGTAGGAGCCCTCCTTCTTCCAAAGTGGCAAGGAGGGATGATGCCCCCCATGTGACTCCCACGGTGGCTCCTTCTCAACTGGCAGCTTCTCCAGCTGCTACTCCAGAATCTTCTTTGCCAGGCACATATGTTCCACCTTTATCCTTTCCTCATGCTACCCCTCCTTTGTCTCCTCCTTGTTCATGAACTTCTACCCGAGTGCCGATTTGGGCTGGTCCTATGATGGGGAGACCGGCAGTTATCAGGGCAAGGCTTGACAGGTTTGTGTTTGGGCCAGAAGTTTCTGAGCTTAGCGCTTCGGGCACTGATAAAATCGTCAACACGTATTTGGAAGGTCTGGCTCAGGTAAGGGTCTGTTATTTCCTTTTCTCCAGTCGTTTCCTGTGTTTTGGACTTTTCTTAATCTCTTGTCTTTTTTTTTTAAGGTTTCGACTTCCTCCATCTGCTTGCTTTCGAGGGCCTATAATCAAGACAAACTGAAGCTGGATCTTAACCTTGTGCAGAGGGAGCTCGTTACCGCTCAGGAGAGGATTGTCGAGCTTGATTCTGAGCTTTTAGTGACCCGTGAGAGGGACGTGCTCCGGGAGGGTGAACTTGTGACAGCTCATGAAAAAGCTTCTAATTTTGAGTCCAAGCTTTTGGCGGCCCGCGAGAGGGACGCGTTCAGGGATGGTGAGCTTGCTACAGCCCATGAGAGGGCCATTAAGCTAGAGGCTGAGCTTTTGGCAGTCCGCGAGAGGAGCACGCTCAGGGAGGCTGAGCTTGTAGAGACCCATGGGAGGGCCATGCTTAGAGAGGCAACTGTTGCAGAGGCAAAGTTGACGGCTGCTAGGGAGAGAGTTTCCTGTGCTGAGGAAGACTTGGAGAATGGTCTTGCAGATGCTTTTATTGATGGTTTCAAGGATCTCCAAAGGAAGGTTTCTACTGCTTTCCCTAATATTGACTTCTCACCTTTCGTGCCCACTGACGACAGTGATGAGGGGGGGTCTGATGCTGTTGATGACAATAAGGAGAAGGTGAGGGACGACCATGAGAGCAGTTAGAGTGTTTAGGACTTTTGATTTTTATTTTTTTTTGAAAAGGTAGTATTTGGCCTTATTTTTGTACCGATACTCATTTGAAATGAAATACAGAAAATCTTTTTGCAGTAAATGGCATAGAAAATTTTATTAATTTATTGCTTATAAAAGGCGATATTGGGTAATAATTCCCAAAAAAAAAATATTGAAATCTTGGATAACACCCCTAAAAATCAAATCAAGTCCCAACTTCTACTGCTTTGATGCTCTTAAGGTGTCATTGGTAATACCTTTTCAAGTGTTCTGCATTCCATGGGTGGAGTAAAACTTTTCCCTTAGAATCTTGGATTTTGTAGGTGCCTGGTCTCACTACTTTTGTTATGCGGTAGAGCCCTTCCCAATTTGGTCCTAACTTTCCTTCGCGTGCATACTTTGTAGCGAGGATCACTTTTTTGAGGACCAAATCCCCAAGTTGGAAGGAACAGGGCTTCACCCTCGAATTGTAGTACCTTGTCATGCGCCGTTTATACTCCGCGTTGCGGACTACAGTCATCTCCCTCGCTTCCTCCACCAAGTCGAGGTTGCTGCGGAGTCCTTCCTCGTTGGTGATGGGATCGTGGTGCTGGACCCTTATGGAGTGTACCCCTATCTCAACAGGGATGACCGCCTCGGTTCCAAAGACGAGGAAAAAAGGAGTCTCCCCAGTAGGGGTTTTTGGCGTGGTTCGATAAGCCCACAGTATGCCTAGAAGCTCCTCTACCCAAAGGCCCTTTGCTTTTTCAAGCCTTGTCTTTAAATTGCGTAGCACCGTTCTTACCATGGCCTCTACTTGTCCATTTGCTTGTGGATGTGCCGGGCTAGAGTGAGGTTGTTTTATTTGAAGGTCAGAACAGAAAGAGTTCAGCAGCTTGTTGTCAAACTGCTTGGAGTTGTCGCTGACAATGGCATGGGGAATCCCGAAGCGACAGACCAAGTTTTTTCAGATAAAATCTTTGACCTTTGCGTCTGTGATTTTTGCTAAAGGTTCTACCTCTGACCACTTGGTGAAATAGTCGACTGCCACCACCACGAACTTGCACTGCCCTTTGCTTAGAGGCAAGGGGCCTAGGATATCGATGCCCCACTTGGAGAAAGGCCATGGGCTTGAAATGGTTGTTAGCTCCTCAGGTGGTTGCCTCGGCACAGTCGCAAAGCGTTGGCACTTGTCGCATTTTTTGGAGAACTCCTGGGCGTCCCTTATCATGGTAGGCCAGAAGTAGCCTTGTCTGAGCGCCTTGTGGGCAAGGGAACGCCCTCCAGAGTGATTCCCACAGATTCCTTCGTGGATTTCTCGCAAGGCATAGTGAGCTTCTTCAGGTGAAAGACATCGTAACCACGGCAAGGAATAGCCTCTCTTGTATAGAGTGTCCTGCAAGATGGCAAACTTGGAGGCCCTTATCCTTAGCTTCCTGGCCTCTAGGGGATCATCTGGTTGCACACCCTCTTGGAGGTATGCCCTGATTTGGGTCATCCAGTCTGACTCAGTAGATACACAGTCAATATTTGTGGCCTCCATGTCCATCCTGCTCGGCTCGCACTGGTGACCAATTAGTACTGGTTCCCCTGATGAGGCTTCCATGGATGAAGCGAGCTTTGCGAGTGCATCGACAGCCATATTATCCTCTCTGGGGATGTGGTTTATCTGGAAGTAGTGGAATTTTGTGATCATGTTTCTAGCCATGCTGAGATATTCTTGCATTTTGGCTCCTTTGGCTTCGAACTCGCCCCTCACTTGATTGACTATCAGCTGAGAGTCACTGTAGGTGGCAAGGTGTTGAACCTCCATTTCCATCGCTAATCTTAATCCAGAAAGGAGGGCTTCGTATTCTGCCTCATTATTGGAAGCATAAAAGTGGAGCTTCATCGCATATCTGAGAGTGGTGCCATCTGGGCTGATCAAGATTAAGCCCGCTCCTCCTCCTTCACTAGTCGAGGAGCCATCTACGTAGAGTTTCCAAAGCAGATGAGTGGAGAATTTGGAATTTGAAGTGGAAGACCGGGGAGGTGCAGCTTAGGCATCCGGAGATGAAGCCTGTGGTGCCTGGGCATCCAAAGGTGCAGCCTGTGGTGCCTGGGCATCCGGAGGTGCAGCCTGTGGTGCCTGGGCATCCAGAGGTGCAGCCCGGGATGCCTGGTCATCAGAAAAAGTTGTTTGGGCTCCTGGGGAGGAGACTTGGGCGCCTGCTTGAGGGTCTTTGTTAGGCTTCTTGATGTCTCCGTTGGGCATTTGGGGATCCTCATCGTTCCCATCTTCTGTTGGTGTGAGTTCAGCTACGAAATCTGCTAGGGCTTGTGCTTTGATGGCCGTCCTAGGTTGGTACTGAATGTCGAATTCCCGAGTTCTACTGCCCATTTAAGAAGTCTGCCAGATACGTCCGGCTTTCCCAAGATTCTTTTAAGAGGTTGGTCGGTGATGACCACCATACGATGGCCCTGGAAGTAGTGTCGCAGCCGTCTCGCTGTCGTGACCAGAGCGAGTGCCAGTTTTTCTAGTGCTGAATATCTGACCTCTGCCCCCCGGTATGCCCTGCTCACGTAATAAACTGGTTTCTGCACTCCATTGTTGTTTCTAACGAGCACTGAGCTTACCGCTGATGGGGAAGCAGAAAGGTATAGATGGAGAGTTTCTCCAGGGGTAGCATGTGACAGGAGGGGAGGTGCTGCTAGGTAGGCTTTGAGCCTTTGAAAAGCCTCCTCTGCCTCAGGTTTCCACTCAAAGGCTTTTCAGAGAGTTTTGAAAAAAGGGAGACATTTGTCTGCAGATTTGGAGACAAACCTATTTAATGCTGCGATTC
This sequence comes from Ilex paraguariensis, assembly GCA_963454935.2. NCBI lineage: Eukaryota > Viridiplantae > Streptophyta > Magnoliopsida > Aquifoliales > Aquifoliaceae > Ilex > Ilex paraguariensis. Next base: position 822,139 of record CAUOFW020001558.1, read on the forward strand.
TTCCATTGAGGCGCTGGAGCTCCTTGGTTGAGGAGGGTGACTTCATGTCAAGAATGGCCTTGATCTTGTCAGGGTTCACCTCAATTCCCCTCTGATTGACCATAAAGCCCAGGAATTTACCAGACCCTACACCAAAGGCGCACTTCTCAGGGTTGAGCTTCATGTGATAGGACCTCAGGACGTTGAAAGTTTTTTGGAGGTGATCGATGTGGTCTACTGCTGCAAGGCTCTTTACCAGCATGTCATCCACGTACACCTCCATTGTTTGCCCGATCTGAGATTGGAACATCTTGTTCACCAGCCGTTGGTAGGTTGCCCCAGCGTTCTTTAGCCCAAAGGGCATGACCCTGTAGCAGTATGTCCCCTTTGGCGTGATGAATGATGTCTTCTCTTGGTCTGGGGGATGCATGCTAATCTGGTTGTACCCCGAGTATGCATCCAGAAAAGTGAGCAACTCATGTCCAGCGGTGGCGTCGATAAGGAGGTCAATCCGTGGCAGTGGATAACTATCTTTTGGGCATACCTTGTTTAGTTCTGTGAAGTCGACACAGAGGCGCCACTTCCCACTAGCCTTAGTAACCATTACTACGTTGGAGAGCCACTCCGGATACGCCACTTCCCTGACTGCCCTGTTATCAATCAGCTTTCTAACCTCCTTGTCCATGGCTTGGGCCCTTTCAGTGGAGGTTCCCCTTAACTTTTGGCGAACACGCTTGTACAGTGGATCGACATTGAGGCGGTGGGTAGCTACTTCCGGGTCGATGCCCTCAAGGTCCTCATGCGACCAAGTAAAGATGTCCATATTACGCTTCAAAAAATCAATCAACAGGGGAGCCAGCTCTTTAGAAAGGGAAGAGCCAATGTAAATTCTTCTGTCTGGGTGCTCCTTTTCTAAAACCACAGGGATGAGTTCCTCGACTGGTTCTCCTCTTTCTGTTGCGGAGTCATCCCTTGGGTCAAGGACTTCAACCTACAATGCTTTTTGGGGCTTCTTAGCCTTCATAGAGGATACATAGCACTCTCTGGCTGTTATTCGGTCCCCTTTGACCTCTCCGACACCATTTGAGGTTGGAAAGCGGAGAACGAGGTGGTAGGTAGAGGGCACAACTCTCAATGTGTTAAGAGCTGGCAGCCCTAATATGATGTTGTAGGCTGACGGGCACTCTATTACCAGGAAGTTGACCATGACTGTGGAGCTTCGGGGTGTTACTCTGGCGGTGACGGAAAGTGTGATGGATCCAAGGGATACACTTTTTCCCCTGAGAATCCAATGAGGGGTGACCTGATTGGCTGTAGCCTCTCCCTGCCCAGGTTGAGCTTGTCATAGGCCTCTGCAAACAGGATATCCGCAGAGCTGCCACTATCCACCAGGATCCTGTGCACTTGAAAATTGGCCACCGCCATGGTGAGCACCATGAGGTCGTCATGGGGGTGTTGGATTTCCTCCAGGTCCTTGTCTAAAAAAGATATGACCACGTCGCCTTCTTGTTTCGGCACCTTAGATGGGCGCATCTCGTAGACATGTCTTGCCTTCCTGGCATGGGCCTTCATCGCGGAAAGTGATTCTCCCCCACCTGCTTGTCCCCTTGAGATGGTGTGGATTTCCCCCACTGGCTGCTGATCTTCCTGGTTGTGAGGTTGTGGTGCTCGTTCCCTTCCAGCAACGTACTGGCGTAAGTGACCACGCTGGATGAGCCCCTCAATTTGCCTCTTCAGGTCATAGCAATCGTCGGTGTCATGCCCGTGGTCACGATGGAAACGGCAATACTTGTTAGGATTTCTGCGATTTGGAGGAGACTTCATTTTTTCAGGCCACTTTATCGTGGGGTCATCCTGGATCTGGAATAGGATGTGTTCCACGGAAGCATTGAGGGGAGTGCAGGGTTGAAGGTTCCTCTGAGGAGCAGGACCTAGCCGGTCCTTGACAGGGACTTTCTCTGTCCTGCCATGTTTGTTACTGGTCCCCTTCTTATCGTCCCTCTCCCTTTCCTTCCTTTTATCCCCTGCTCTGGAAGACTCACACCGCCTGGCCCTTGTGATGTCTTCTGCATTTATGTACTTTTGGGCCTTGGCTAGCAGCTTTGGCATGCTCTTCGGTGGACGCTTCAGAACTGAGAAAAGGAAGCTTGATGAACGGAGGCCACCCAAGAAGGCGGTCATCGTCACCTTGTCGTCGGGTTCATCAACTTGGAGTACCTCCTCGTTAAAACGAGTGAGGTAACTCTTCAGGCTCTCCTCGCGGTCCTGCTTTATACTAAGCAGGTGTGTAACTGGCTTCTGGTGGCGATGCCCTCCAATGAAGTGTGAGACGAATGATCTGTTAAGCTCCGTGAAAGAGGAAATAGAGGCGGGGGAGAGCTTAGCAAACCACTGTCGGGCAGACCCCTTTAACGTGGTTGGGAATGCCCTGCACATGATTTCGTCTGGTACGTTGTGCAATTGTATCAAGGTCTTGTAAGTGTCAAGGTGGTCCAGTAGATCATTTGTTCCATCAAAGGTCTCCACAGATGACATTTTGAACTTTTGAGGGAGGGGGTAGTTTGCTACATCAGGTTTGAAAGGCGTATCAGTACGCCTTACCAGGTGGTCAATAGTCTCGGGTCCTTGTGCCTTCATGCTGTTGAAGACATCACCAAGTTGATTTTGTACCTCTTTTATCTTTTCGTCCCAATGATTGGGGGCTCCTCTGGAATGATCATGGAAGTGGCTTCCATGCTCCATGCTTTGGTTTTCACCCTCATCCTCCTGGAGATAAGGGTCCTCTCCCTAGGAAGCAAGGGGAGGGGGAGGTGGAGCTCCCTCATGTGGGGCTTCCCGAAATGGGGTGTCCAATGGGGTGCCCGGGCGTGGAGCAACAGGGCGTGGTGCTCCTTGATGTCCAGGACGTGGAGCTCCCTGGGGTGCTCTATGTTGTGCACCTCCGTGGGGCCCTCCATGTTGTGCATCTCCGTGTGGTGCTCCACGTTGTGCACCTCCGTGTGGTGCTCCACCTTGGTGTCCTCCATGCTGTGCATCTCCATGTGGTGCTCCACCTTGGTGTCCTCCATGCTGTGCACCTCCGTGTGGTGCTCCTCCTTGTCCAGCAAGTATGAGTTGCAGTAACTGTTGATTTTGAGCAACCAGTTGCTGCATGGTCTCCAATATTTGCTGGGGATTCGGGGCTAGAGTATCCGAAACAGGGTTGATAGGCGGGGGAGCAACCTCCTCCTCTCGTGGAGGATTGTCTTCATGTTGGTTCATGGATCGAGTAGTGATCGCCATTAGTTAATGGATGTAATGTTCAGGAGTGAGAATTTTGTCGAATTCCCACAGACGGCGCCAAACTGATGATGCACAAAAATGGTTTTGCACACCACCTGTCAAGTATAGGTAATAAATGCAGCGAAATCAATGAAAAAAAATTAAAGAAGACACGATTTATAGTGGTTCGGTCAATTCGACCTACGTCCACTCTTCAATGGCTTCAGTTGTCGGGTATTTTATTAATTCAGAGGTATGGAGAATAGAGATACAAGTTTTGAGAGAATGGAGAATCAAAGAAGGAGTGGTCTCCGGTCGTCGGTCTGTCCTCTGTAAGTGTTGGTGGGGCGTGACCTTCATCTCTGGTCTCCTCACAGATTGGGGCTACTTTATAGCAGCTAAGAGATCATTCTTGTGGAGATCATGACTTATCCTCAAGGCTACTTTATCGCAGCTAAGAGATCATTCTGGTAGAGATCATGACTTATCCTCAAGGCTACTTTATCGCAGCTAAGAGATCATTCTGGTGGAGATCATGACCTATCCTCAACGGAAGGAGGAGGTTGGGGAGCTCTTCATGAAACGTGGTCAAAGCCTGGACCGTTTCCTTCGGTGGTGTAGATAAGCTTCTCGTGCTCTCCTCTTGATGACGTGCTAAGCAAAAAGTCTAACCGGTCTTGGACTGTCTTGGGCTTGGTAGATTCAAAATGAGGTTGGGCTGCTCAACTGGAGTTGAACTTTAACAAATAAATTGGACTATTTGAGCTTAACCCATCAGAACCTATTTATGTTCAGATTGGACTTATTTATAAAATGTGCTTAAAATCAAATCTGTTTTGATCGTTTTGCTGTCTGAATGAACTAAAACAGAGTCAAGAGAAAGCCAAATTTAAGCTACTTGGATCGTTTAACAATGATGAAAAGTGCTGTCCACTACACTTTTAAAAAGTATTGTATTTTAGTAAATAAGTAAAGAGTGTCGTTATTCAACAATTTTGTTTGAAAAATGTGATTCCAATAATTAATTCACAGTGTTTGTGGTGATGGAGTCACCGGGAGATAGGAAATCATCCTTGGGTGGTAGGCAATTTAATAAATTTATTTTTTTCCAATTAATAAATACTTAAAAAAATCATTAGACACAAAGACCCAAACCAGAATGGGTCGAATTACAACCATTGGCTATTAGTAAAATTAATGTCAAAATGGCAAGTAAGTAAATTAGTGGATATACAACATTTTTCTATTCTCAACCAATTTTTGAGTAAGGAATTCAACCTCTACTAGGTTTGAAAATAGAATGTATAGCGCACGTAAATAAGATAACTGTCAAACTGATCACAAAGTGTCATGAGTTATCTAGTGGTATAATGTTGTCACTTGCTGTGCAAATCTACAAAAAAGGCAAGTTGCATTTCACTAGAGGATAGCATAACCGTTAGAGAGTGCACAATCGTCGGCAGTCGCATAGTTCTGATCATCTGTGTGTGTGTGTCTTACTTGCTCGTTTTGTATGATTAGATTATACTAACATATTTATGTTTGAGTTTTTTTAATTTCAAATTATTTTGTAGTGTTAAGTTGAACTCTGATTTTTATGTATTTAAAAATGACCTTGTATTTTGCTAGACATCTGAAAACTCATAGTCGTTTAGGTATGGTTATATAACTAATTGAAAAGTCAAAAAAGTAATGAGGTGGGCAAAATTATATTTGCGTAAGGAATATTTAGAATATACATATAGATAACTTGAGAAATTTTTTTTTTAGGGTAAGTATGTGCCCTAGTTATCTATTGGCTATGCAAGAAAAATGAAGGAGACGGTGGATACTTTATTCACACTTTTTAGTGATTGGATTAATTATACACCCAAGTATAAGTGGTCGAATTATAGTTTTTTCGGTTTTAAGTTGAAGTATTGATCCCACGAAGAGTTTTAATAATTTGGAAATGAAATAAAATAGTTAAGTTGTTAATTCGAATAGGACAACATGTGATAGCTTATGATGTGAGCTTAGATTGATAACTAGTCTAAGTAAACGTTTATGGGCAGATAAAGTAAGAAAATAATAAAAAGTATCCTTTAGTTTAAGAACCTCATATGCGTTATATTGGTTAAATACTAGAAATGCTATCTTACAACAATTAACTTCCATGTTACGGACAAGTCAATTGGTAGGTCTGATGTATATAAACCATCACACAACAACTTCTTAAGTTAGCTGGTGGTATCCATGACAACTGATTAATCCAAGCAAACCAGAAGGAGAGGCCATTCATGAGGAATACTTGAATTATTCATTTGTCCTCATAATAGTAGATGCATACATAATAAACTATAACATAGCCACTTCTTAGGTCAACTGGTGATAGTAGTCATAACACAACAATTTCTTAGGTTAGCTGGTTATAGATGTGTTAATTAACTAATCCAAGCAAACCAGAAAGACAAGCCATTCATGAGGAATACTGGAATTATTTATTTGACTCTATTTGTGATATATATATATATATATACCAGTTAAACATCCTCAGCATTCCGGTGAAGGATAAACCATACTGATAGGAATGTCGTGGTTGTTAGACTGATAATATTATCATTAATCGCTGTTAAACGATCTGAGTAATCCAAAAGGAAAAACCATTCATGAGGATCACTTAGTTCATTCATTTGATAGTTATGTATATATATATAAGTTAAACCCTAATAACCCAGAAGGACAAGCCATTCATGAGGATCATTTAGGTTATGTATCATGCATCAGTTAATATCCTCAGCATTCCGGTGGAGGACAAGCCATACTGATAGAAATGTCGTGGTTGTTTTACCGGCAGGTTGATGATGCACTGATGACATATTTCCAGGCACAGCACCGAAAGTACGTACATCACCGAATCATGCATGAAACATATAATACATAAATATATAAAACATCAGCATTTCCATAATTTACCCACTATTATACATATGTTTACCTCTTACTGGAGGATATACGAAACTACTCATGCCCCACTGCTACAGACAAACAAGAAGTGCAGATAGTTTTCATTATAACTAGAATTCAAATACAAAATCTAAAATTTCTTTCACAAGGAACAACTGAAATACAATCACCTTTATTATTAGTTATGACAAAAAGGTGACGACAATTCAACTATCTGAATAAAAAGATACAACAGAAATGTAGAAGTACAAAGTTTGGACTGAAGTGCATCATGGACCGAATCGTTTTGTAACTTTTCTTTTTTTATTTCTCTTTTCTCTTTTCTCTCTTGGTTTCGGCCTCTTTCCAAATGCATCAAGGCATGCATATATATATAGGAGAAGAAGTAGGAGCTGGCAGATCAAGTTCAGCCGCTTGTGGAGTACCGTTTGGACGCCACCACCATCGTCCGGACGGTGAAGTTTTGCTGGAATTTCCCACTTGTTTTGTATGCTGACTCCTCTTGTGTTGAAATTACACTTTGGCCTTTGGCCTTTGTTTAGCTTTTATACTTTGTTCCTTGCATTGTATAGTGATTTTGCATTAAACCTGAAACTTTTAAACATAACACACATAAAACCCTAATTACGCACAAACCCTAATTGACTCTAGTTAATAGTTTTTAGTTATTTGATCACACTAATTCGACTTTATTAACTATTCTAATTTATATATTGATTATGGTTAATCACACTCCCCAACTTAAACTTTACTAGTGCCTAGTAAATTTTTTAAAAAAACTATTAACAAAATATAATACAAACAGAGGTAAAATTATTTTCATAGATTTTTCAAGATTGTATTTAACTATACAATAAGCCTTTAAACCTCTAGGTGATTTCTAGTGGACGAGTTTTGTCTCGTGAAGGTTTCCAGTGAAACTACCTACAAACTTCAATAATTAGGAATTCATAACTCATATTTTTCACAAGTAAAATTAAATAAATATTCTATCTGTCTTGTCAAGATATTTCTTTCTCTGATCACTATAAAAGTAACACATGTTGGTTGTAATATTATCTATATATTTTGATAAAAACTTGTGTGTGTGTAATGATTTCTTTATTTTTAAAAATCACTTGAGAAATATTATTCTCTTTTGTGGTAGTCTTGATGTCAATCCTTCCCTAAAATATACTTAGCAAAAAGAACACACCTGTTATAGTGACTATTCTCACAATCTACATGTGATTGGAATATATGTAACAAAGCAAATAATTTCACATGTAATTAAATGAGCGGATAGTTGAATAAGCTAGAATTTGAGATAATCTCAGGAAAAAAGATTAACACTATATTAAATATACTATTATCATTTTCTTTTTTAGAATTGATAGAAGTAATACAAATATATGATTTTTGTAATCAAAAAGGACTTTATTAGGGTTGTAATGTGGTCATAGGGTTAAGGTTTATGAAATGACATCATTGAATTTCAAATGCTATCTTTTAGCTGTGTGGCACACCTCATTTTATTTTTTTAGGACTTCACATGTTTCTTTTTTTTTTCTTTTTTTTTCCCATTTTTTAGTTTCTTGGTGTTTTTTTTCTTATTTTCCTTTTCTTTGAATTGTGATCATTTTTTTTCTTCTGCCTTTTCTGTTTTTCATGCGTTTCTGTATCCTACTTATTTAGAAGAGAGTGCAAAAAAATTAGATAGTAAAGGTAAGTTAATATATTTTTATTTGGCTCGGGTGTTTCTTGGGTTTTAAGAAAAGAATATATTTTTAGGTTCAATCATGGCTGACTAAGGATATAATTTTGTAAAAGAAATGGTCAAGACTCAAGATCTAATCAAACATGACCTAAGATTATTTTCTCGAAATCATATATATATACAATTTCTGCATGAAAGTTAAGGATAATGCAAATAATACAATTTAATAAGTGCTAATCAAAACAAAGTTAATGAGATTATTCAACGAAAGTTTACCGCTGAATCGAAGATTTGTATTTGAGTAGATGTAGAGTATCTCTCCAAGAAAGATTGGTTCAAAATCTGCAATAGGTTTTACATCTCCACTATATATGCAAAGAGTGTAATATTTTACAAGATTTTTAACAATAAAAAAATCTAATTGTGCTTTTAATACTAAGTTTAAACAAAATATTAAGATAATACACAACTAAAATATGAAAATTCTGCTTGATTAGATTAAGAATGTTTTCACAAAATACAGGAATATTAACCTAATTTCACTGTGAATCAAATGAACTAGTTTCCCTAACTTTAACAATATAGGTTCTAACTTTAACAAAAAAACAAACTTAAACACACATTAGTTTAAAACAAATAAGTTTAAACACACAAAAATTCAAAACACACAAAAGTTCGGAAGTAAATAAGTGCACAACACAAATTAAAGTTCAAATACATAAGTAAAAGTGCATAATTAAAAAGCTGAGTGGAAGATAGTAGAGTTTTTCAGTAGAATCTTCAGTTTTCTCTAGGAAGTGAATGACCCTCCTTCAAAACGTTCTCTCGGTAGTCTCAAGCTTTCAGCTTGGTTTTGTTCATAATTCTCCATACGTTTGTTGATATCTATGATACTGTTACCAAGTTGGGTGACAATGGTCTCTAATCCTAGCAGAATATGTTTGTCAGTTTTGTCATCCACCGGTATGTATGGTTGATCCTCTTGTGGCTTTTGTTGTTCTGGTGGAATGAATTCTTCAAGGCCTTGGAATGGCTCCTCTTGTGCTGGAGGGGGTAGCTCTGATTGTTCTTCTTGTTGTCCTCCATGACTTTTTCTTAATGAAATTTTGTCTAATGGGCCAAAATGGTCTATAGTCTTCCATGTTGGATTGATAATCACTCCTTTGTTCTTGCAAAGCTGAGAAACTAGCATAGCATAGGGGAGTGAAGATTTCTTTCTATCCACAACAAGTACCATTTGATTCAGAATTAAATTTGACAGATCGATGGTATGTTCCATTCCGAATGCATATAGAAAATAAGCTTGTTCAGTATAGATTTGATTCTTTTGGGCACGAGGTAATAAACTGTATACTGTGATCAAGTTCAGGATACGGTATTTATCAGTCAAGTCTATTTTCTTGATATATTTATTTGGTCTACCCCACCCCAATTCTGGATTACCCGTCACTTCTCTCCCTATGGTATCTAAATTAGGTAAATCAGTGAACGGATATTGCGGGTTTTCAGGTCTTTACATGGGTTGAAAAAATTCGGCTATAGTAATCGGTGTAACTTGAAAAATAATACCTCGCCCAAATACTTGCAATTGTCTTTCCCCAATAATCTCAACATTACTATAGAATTCTCGAACTAAACAGTCATAAGTAAGAACAGATAATCTAACATAATATAACCATACTCTAGTTGCAAGAATTTGACATACGTCTATGTTCTCAAAATCTTCGTAAATACCCGACCTTCAGAAATAATAGTTTTAGTTAGAAAATTAGCATCGTACCAGGCTTGTTGTTCAAAAGTCTCAAACATCACCTCGTTGAAGATATTTTTTGGTCCTGGTTGTTGTGGAGGTGCTTGAGATTACTCGGGTTGATCTCTTTGTGCCCAACTTGAAGATCTTCTCGTTCTTCGTCTCGAATTCATTTTTTCTTAATTTCTTCACAAATGCTCCGTTTCAGTTGATTCCAATTGATAGTTACCTTCAAAATTTGATGGGTAAGAAGATAATCAGAATAAATTTGACAAAAATACGACTGAAAGTTGCAGATTTGAGAAAATATTTTCTTGAGAATTTTGGCTATGTTTGAAATTTTGAGTTGATGGAGTGCAACTGATCGTCATTTCCATGGGGCTGTATATAAATAAAGCACTACCGTCCGGACGTCGGCCCACCGTCCGGACGGTGCTATGTTTCGGTTTTTTGGACTTTCAACTGTGTTCTACCATTTTGATTTTCTAATTTTCTGCAATTCGTTCCTTCAAATTCCTGTAGTTCACAAAATTAAATAATTTTATAGTCTACAAAAACTTTGCTAACCACTCTTTTTTTCTTGTCACAAAAATTGGTGGGTTTTTTTATTTATTTTATATGTTATTTCATATTTACTCAGTTCCCTATTTAATTTATAGTTATTTACAAATATTTATAAATATTTACAAGTATGCACAATTCTTCCAAAAAATCATAATCATACTGATTCAGAGTCGGAACTGTCTAGATCAATATTACTAGTGACACGGTTAACTTCATTTCGTACGTATCTTGTTAACATTGGGGTGGAATAGGATGGCGTCTCAGGGTAGTCCTTACTCTGCCTATACCTAATCCACCAGAGATGATCTAATGCTCGACTTGAAATTGGTTCTGCATACGATTATATTGTCTTAATTTTTGTAAACGACCACATCTTACACAACCACTGAGACGATCCGCTCGTCGATTTTTCGCAAATGTACTTTTTCTACATAGGATTCTTGATTGACTTTCAAAAATTTCTAAATTTCTGACTCTTTTGGCTTTTTTCATGATCAATACATGAATATCTTTTGGAATATGACGCAGTAGAAATAAACTTAACCAAAATAATTTTCCATCCATTGTACATAAAATTATTATTATTTTTTTTATGACTCTCTATCCGGTTTTTTAATGTCTGTCAGTCACAAAGACAAAATTAACATTGATATTAAAACAAAATAGATACTTTAAATATAAATACTAAAGTTATATCCTTACCTCCTTAACTTAATTTAAAAATTATCTGAAATGTAACAACAGTGATAGTTAATATTGATAGGGAAACCCTACAATCTTTTGTCATTTCACCGATTGAGATATCTGACTGTACTCAGGAGATACTCTGTCAAATAAATTACAATTCATTAGTAATTTTATTGAGACATAAGCAATAATTTACTTTTCAGGGCATATAAGCAGGATCAAAAAGTTGTACATCAATTATTTCTTGAATAAATTCATCATAATATGGTTTAAGTTTTTGACCATTAACTTTAAAGATATTTCCAGTTAATGAATTTTCAATTTCAATTTCTCCATAGTCAAAAACTTGTTTGACAATATAATTACCTGTCCATCTTGATCTTAATTTTCTAGGAAATAAATGAAGTTTTGCATTATATAATAGCACTTTTTGAGATGGTTCAAAAGATTTTCGCATGATATTTTTATCATGAAAAATTTTTGTTCTTGATTTTGCAATTTTTGCATTTTCATAAGCTTCATTTCTTAATTCCTCTAATTCATTTATTTGAAGTTTACGAGTTATTCCAGCTTTGTCTATGTCAAAATTCATCATTTTGATTGCCCAATACACTCGATGTTCTAATTCTACAGACAAATGACATGGTTTTCCATATACTAACCGATAAGAAAACATCTCTAGAATAATTTTATATGCAGTACGGTAAGCCCAAAGCGTATTAGTCAACCTTAAGGACCAATCTTTACGATCTAGATTTACTATTTTTCTAAAATATATTTTATCTCCCTATTAGCTAATTCAGCTTATTCACTTGTCTGTGGATGGTATGAAGTGGATATTTTATGTGAAATTAAGTATTTTTTCATAAAATTTTCAAAAACTTTATTATAAAAATGTAATTCACCGTCACTTATAATGGTCTGAGGAATTTCAAATCTGGATAAAATATTTTCTTTCAAAAACTTGATCACTATTCTGTGATCATTATTTCTACATGGAATTGACTCTACCCATTTAGAGAAATAGTCGACAGCAATCAAAATATACAGATATCCAAAAGATGGGGAAAATGGACCCATAAAATTGATACCCCAATAATAAAAAAATTCAATGATTAAAATGGAGTTTAAAGGCATCATATTTCTTTTTGAAATATTTCTCATTCTTTGACATCGCTCACAATTTAAACAAAAGATATGAACATCTTTAAAAAGAGTTGACCAATAAAATTCACACTACAGAATTTTAGCAGCGGTTTTCTTTGAAGCAAAATGACCTCCACAAGCTACGGAGTTACAAAACTGAATTATTTGACCTATTTCATGATTAGATACATAACGCCTTATAATTTGATTTTTACAATATTTAAACAAATAAGAGTCTTCCTAAAAAAAGTTACGTACCTCACTTAGAAATTTATTTCTATCAGACCAGATATAATTAGAGGGCATACTACCAATAGCTAGATAATTGGCTATATTTGCATACCATGATGATTTTGTTATTGCAAATAGTTGTTTATCTGAAAATGTTTCTCTAATCGGAGTTGGTTTTTCCTTTATTTCATAATTTAATCTTGACAAGTGATCTGCTACCATATTTTCTATTCTCTTCTTATCTTTGATGATTAAATTAAATTCTTCTAGTAATAATATCCAACGTAGGAGATGTGGTTTAACATCTTTTTTAGTAAGTATTTTAAAGCTGCATGATCGGTAAATATAATAATTGATGATCCAACCAGAAATGAACGAAATTTATCTAATGAAAATACAACAGGAAGTAGCTTTTTCTTTGTGGTTGAATAGTTCATTTGTGTATCATTTAGAGTTTTACTTGCAAAATAAACAACATAAGGTTTTTCTCTTTTCTTTGCCCTAGTACGACTCCTACCGCATAATTACTTGCATTACACATTATTTCAAAACGTAACGACCAGTCTGGAGGTTGCATGATTGGTGCAAAAATAAACATGTTTTTTAATTTATCAAAAGCCATTTGACATGCTTCATTCCAATCAAATAGTATATCTTGACACAACAAATTACATATAGGCTTGACTATTAAACTAAATTTTTTTTATAAATCTTCTATAAAATCTTGCATGACCTGAAAATGAACGAATATCTTTCATTGTTTTTGGTGAAAGCAGGTTAGCTATCAGATCAATTTTTGATTTATCCACTTCAATTCTTTTTTTAGACACTATATGACCTAAAATAATACCTTGTGTAACTATGAAATAACATTTTTCTCAATTTAAAACAAGATTTATTTCTTCATATCGAATAAGCAATTTTTTCAGATTTTCTTGACATATATGAAATGAATCCCCATATACTGAAAAATCATTCATAAAGACTTCTAGATATCGTTCTACCATATCATTGAATATACATAACATACAACGTTGAAAGGTAGCTGGCGTATTACATAGTCCAAAAGACATTCTTTTATATGCAAAAGTGCCAAAAGGACATGTAAATGTAATTTTTTCTTGATCATCTATTGCAATTTCAGTCTGATTATAACTAGAAGATCCATCTAGAAAACAATAATATGCATGATCAACTATTCTTTCTAAGACTTGGTCAAGAAAAGGCAATGAAAAATGACCTTTTTTTGTGAGTGAATTTAGCTTTCGATAGTCAATACACACACGCCAGCCTGTGACTGTACGCATTGAGACTAATTCATTTTCTTTATTTTGTATTGCAGTAATACTAGACTTCTTTAGGACTACTTGTGTAGGACTAACCCATTTACTATATGATATAAGATAGATAATATTTGCATCTAATAGTTTAAATACTTCATTGCGAACTACCTCTTTCAAGTGTGGATTTAATCTTCTTTGCATTTGACGAGATACTTTAGCATTTTCTTCTACATATATACAATGCGTACACAAAAGTGGGCTTATACCTTTTATATCAGCTATTGTCCATCCAAGAACACTTTAATGATTTTTCAATACTCTTGTTAATTCTTTTCTTGACTTTCAAATAAATTCAAAGATATGATTAAATGATGAATTTCATTTTTTTCTAGGAAAACATATTTCAGATTGATTGGAAGTGGTTTTAAATTTGGCTTAAAGATTTTAACATTGCAGTTTTCAGGTTTAGATAACAAATTTACATGTTTTGGATTTTCTAGTTTTTTTGATTCATTTTCAGATACAGATTTTACGATGGATAAATCTTTTTCCAGAAAAACTTTTTTAAAAACCTTTTGGGTTAATGTTTCAACACAATTTATTTCATACACTTCATCTTCTTCTATAGGTTATTTAGCACTGTTAAAAACATTTAGTTCCAAGGTCATATTACCAAATGAAAGTTTTATGATTCCATTTCTACAATTAATCAAAGCGTTTGATGTAGCTAGGAATGATCGACCTAAAATCAAAGGTATATATGCAGATTCATAATGAATTGGTTCTGTGTCTATAACGATAAAATCTGCTGAAAAATAGAATTGATCAACTTGGACAATAACATCTTCTACAGTTTCTCGTGAAATTTTTATTGAACGGTCTACTAATTGTAATGTGATATTGGAAGGTTTTAGTTCACTTAATCCTAATTGTGTATAAACTAAATATGACATTAAAGTATAACTGGATCCAAGATCTAGCAGAGCTTCTTTGATTTAGAAAATTTCAATAATGCATGAGACTGTAGGACTACCCAAATCTTTGTACTTAAGAAGAGTATCATATTGTATTATAGTTTTAACTTTTTCAATTAGGATTGCTTTCTTTGGTACATTTGTTCTTCTTTTTAATATGCAAAGATCTTTTAAAAATTTAGCACAAGCTAGAACTCGTTTTATTGCATCCAACAAAGGAATGCTAATTTTTACTTGTTTGAACAGTTCAAAAATTTCAGATTGATCTTTTTCAGATGCAAGTTTCTTGATCCTTTGAGGAAAAGGTAAAGGAATAAGACATGGTTGATTTTCCTTCTTTTGTATTTCTGGTTGTTTTTGAATTGAAGGTTTAGGTTCATTAACAGGAATTTCCTTTCGTATTTTCTTTGGAACCTTAGGCTTTATAGTTTTATCAATTATTTTACCGCTTCTTAACGTTGTGATTTCTTATACTTGACTTGGGGAAGCTTCAATGACACAACATTAGCTTGACTCTGACTTTGTGGAGCTTTAGGTTGAGATGAAAACTTTTCTCTCTCCAAAATACTCAAAGACTGGGTTAATTTAGCTAGATGACTTTTAATATCTTTAATACTCTGAGAAGTTTGAGTTTTAAAATCATTCAAAGCTTGAGTTGTTTGAGTGTTAAAATTCATTTTGACTTTAAATAAATTGATTCATAGTATCTTCCAGAGTTTTTCTTTGAGGAGGTTGATATGACCGATAACTTTGTTGATTTTGTGGTTATGGTGGATTTTGTGTTTGATTTGTAGGTTGTGTATTTCTCCAACTAAAATTCGGATGATTTCTCCATCATGGATTGTAAGTTTCAGAATATGAATTCAAATAAGTCTTATTATTATAAGTTGGAACAACATTAGATTGTTCAATTAACACTTATTTGAATGTACGTATAGTTGGACACTCTGTTGCAGGATGTTCTGACAACGCACAAATTTTATATATTTGATCAATAGTAGATATAACAGATACTTGTTTTACTTTTTTCATCTCTAAGACTTCTAGTTTTTGAGATAAACTTGTCATTTTAGCTCTTAAAACACCGTCTTCTTTTAACATATATTTTCCTCTTTCGGATGTAGATGGTTTAGTTTCTATTATATTTGAAGAAGTTGAGTCCCACATCTAGGAACTCTCAGAAATAATATCAAAAAATTGAAATGCTTCTTCAGGATTTTTACTCATAAATTCTCCTTGGGTCATCATTTCAATAAATTGTCGCATTGCAAGTGGAAGAGCATCACAGAAAAAATCAACTAAGGTCCAGTTTTCAAATGCATGATGTGGATAAGCTTGAAGAAGATCTTTAAATTTTTCCCAACATTGATAAAAAAATTTCCCTGCTTTTACAGAAAAACTCATTATTTAACATCTTAATGTATAATGTACAGGAAAAAACTTTTTAAAGAACTCAGCCTGTAAAGCTTGCCAGTATGTGATTGAATTGACTCTTAAAGAGTTAAGCCACTGTTTTGCTTTATCTTTTAAAGAAAAATGAAATAGTTTTAGTCTAACTATTTCAGAATTATCTTGCAATATTCCACAGGCTTTTTCAAATTCTTTCATATGAACATAAAGATTTTCAGTTTCTAGACCATGAAATTGTGGTAATAATTGTATTGTTCCTGGCTTAATATTAAGATTTGAAGCATCTATTAGAAAAGCAAAACATGACGGGACATTAGTTCGTGTAGGGTGTAGATATTCTCTTAATGGTCGAATATTTTGAACTATTTCTTGTTCTCTAGATTGTTCTTCCTTAGGTACATTTCTAGCCATACTTAGTTCAAATAATTATTGTGTGATGAATATGAAGAAGACAAAGGAGATGATTGATTTGTAGATCCTACAGATGAATGAACAGAAATAAACTATTTAAAAAGAAAACAAACTTTATATATATATAATACAAATAAACAACTTTTGTATTTTGTTTAATTTCAAATTATTGTAACTCCCCCGCAACGGCACCAAAAACTTGATTAGCACTTTTTACTGATTAGATTAATATTATACACCAAAGTATAAGTGGTTGAATTGTAGTTTTCTCGGTTTTAAGTCCAAGTATCGATCCCACGAAGAGTTTTAATAATTTGGAAATGAAATAAAATAGTTAACTTGTTAATTCAAATAGGACATCATGTGATAGCTTGTGATGTGAGCTTAGATTGATAATTAGTCTAAGTAAACGTTTATGGGCAGATAAAGTAAGACAATAATAAAAAATATCCTTCAGTTCAAGGATCTCATGTGCGTTATATTGGTTAAATATTAGAAATGCTACCTTATAACAATTAACTTCTATGTTACTAGTAAGTCAATTGATAGGTCTGATGTATATAAACCATCACACAACAACTTCTTAGGTAAGCTGTATCCATGACAACTGATTAATCCAAGTAAACCAAAAGGACAAGTCGTTTATGAGAAATACTTGAATTATTCATTTGTCTTCATAATAGTAGATGCATACATAATAAATCATAACACAACCACTTTTTAGGTCAACTGGTGGTAGTAGTTATAACACAACAACTTCTTCGGTTAGCTGGTTATAGATGTGTCAATTGACTAATCCAAGCAAACCAGAAGGACAAGTCATTCATGAGGAAAACTTGAATTATTCATTTGATTATATTTGTGATATATATATATATATATATATATATATATATATATATATATATGAGTTAAAAATTCTCAGCATTCCGGTGGAGGATAAACCATATCGATAGGAATGCAGTGGTTGTTAGACTGATAATATTATCATTTATAGCAGTTAAACGATCTGAGTAATCCAGAAGGACAAGCCATTCACGAGGATCACTTAGTTCATTCATCTGAATTATATATATATATATATATATAGTTAAACCCTAATAACTTAGAAGGATAAACCATTCATGAGGATCATTTAGGTTTTGTACCATGCATCAGTTAACATTCTCAGCGTTCCGGTGGAGGATAAGCCATACCGATAGGAATGTCATGGTTGTTTTACCGACAAGTTGATGATGCACTGATGACATACTTTCAGGCACAGCACCAAAAGTATGTATATCACTATATCATGCATGAAACATATAATACATAAATATATAAATATATAAAACATCAACATTTCCAGAATTTAACTAGTATTATACATATGTTTACCTCTTACTGGAGGATATACGAAACTACTCATGCCCATTGCTACAGACAAGCAAGGAGTGCAGACAGTTTTCATTATAACTAGAATTCAAATACAAAATCTAAAATATCTTTCACAAGGAACAACTGAAACACAATTATCTTTATTATCAGTTATGACAAAAAGGTGACGGCAGTTCAACTATCCGAATAGAAAGATACAACAAAAATATAGAAGTACAAAGTTTGGACTGAAGTGCATCACAAATCGGATCGTTTTGCAACTTTTCTTTTTCTCTTTCTCTTTCTCTTTTCTCTTTTCTCTCTTGGTTCGGGCCTCCTTCCAAATGCATCAAGGCAGGCATTTATATATATATATATATAGAGAGAGAGAGAGAGAGAGGAGAAGAAGCAGGAGCTGACAGATCAAGTTCAACCACCTTTGGAGTACCGTCCGGACGCCACCACCACCGTCCGAAGGGTGAAGCTTTGCTAGAATTTATTTAGGATAGCTTATTGTGCGGGCTCGATCCTGCACGATATATAAAATATTGGGAACAGATCTCTCCCCTGGTGAACTTTGAGTGAGCCGGTTGAGTAGCCAAACACGCTGCTTGAAACAGCCTACAAGGTATGGTGGCAACCTGAAACGGCAAAGGGAGATCCTGGGAAAGGAGGAACGATCCTGTACGTGTGAAAGGTATTTCCTGGAACAAAGGAGAACAAGTTAGAAGGGCGCCGGAGTGTTTTCCGGCGTATCCCCTCCGACGGTCTAGTCAGTCTTTGAATGAGAGAGAGGAAGGAGAAAACACTGAGAAGGATATTTCGTAGTAGAGAGTTTGTGATTGCCTACCGCTTTGCCTTTTTGGGAGGAGTATTTATACCTTAGAAGCTCATGATTGCTGTCAGTGTGGTCAGCAGGTGATCATCAGGCACAGGTAGCGTGTGTATTGATTTGATGAGGAATGTCTTCTCTAATTGATTGCTCGGGGTCCCGAGCAATCAATGCTGAGCCGTCCGGACGCCGACGGTACAATATGCTCCTTTCGGGAAGGATGCAATAAATGCTCTGTAATAGGAGCATTTATTGCCTTTCATATCCGAACCTTACCGCATTGAATGCGGTCTCGTCAACAGAAGGGTGCAATTAATTTGTTTGCTTTCCCAAGTCGCGTGTCAGCGATGGCATGCGGTTTGTCTGCTTCTGATGTGACATTATTTGCCACGCGTCCATCCCTTATTGGCTGTGACGTCGGTATCCCGGCGTGTTCTGACATAACTTGTGTTAAGACGAGGTTATGATGAATAGTCTAGACTGGCATAGGCTGATGTCCCGTACGTCAGTAGCTTTATCCGGGAGTAGAGGAAGCGTCCAGGATGGAGTGACCCTCGGCACCGAGGAAAGGCTCACCTCGGGGACCGAGGGTGGTATGTTCCGAGATATACAGTGACCGAGGACACGCGTCGTTTGTATAATGCACCGAATATGTGGTCCTTTATGAGAGGTACCTCGGGGGAGAGGATGCCTTTTGCCGATGGTGCTCGAACCCGAGCAACATTGTTCTAGAAACCCCGAGGACACGTGTCTTCATCATAGGACTTTTCAGAAGAGTCCCATCAACTGCCCCCCAGCCTTCGATCTTCTGACGCCGAGGACACGCGTTGTCAGGAGACGAAGGGTTTTCCAACTGCCATCCGTCCTTCATTATGGCCTCGAGCAGCTTTCCCCGGCTTGGGACGTCGTGCGCATTAAATGCGCTATTTTTGGTTCTCCCGCCCAATGATGACAGTTTCCCCCCTATATAAATGGGGGTTCTTCTCTGGTTTCCATCGTTTTGCCTTTCCGATCTCTGACCCAGAATCTGCTCGCCGGAGTTTTTGTTTCCTCAGCCATCGTCGACAGCATCTTCTCTTAAAATCACAGTCAGTAAACCCATTGTTGACTCCTGGTCTTTCCGGTTCGAGTTATTTTAAAGCTTTTCCTGAAAAACTCCGTTTCCGACGTCTTCGGGTGAGTTTCAGAACCTTTTTCTTTATCGTCCTCCTAGCCTTCTTGTTTTCCGTTTGAACGGTGGTGTCATCCGGTCGGTACGTCTTGATTTAAACCCTCGGGGAACTTCCTCAGATTTTCAAGAGAACACCTTTTCCTTCCCTTTCTTTTAGAGATGCCTCGTCATCGCCCTGCTCCCGAGAATCCATCGGCTGGTCCCTCGGGGTCAGGGAAATACAAGGTGACAGGCGAGGCGCAGATTGATAGGTTCAGGGCTAAGTATGGCATCCCCCCGAGCGTGGACGTAGTGGGTTTTAACCCTTTGTTGAACTCTCCTACCTTCGGGGCCGCGGATGCCATGCCTTTCTATACCAAGGCCATCATAGAGGGTGGAATTAGGTTTCCTTTACCCCCCCTGCTTCTTCAGTTCCTGTCTCGCTTCCGTCTCTTCCCCGGGCAATGCTGCCTCAACGTCTTTCGGATAATTATGGGGGTCCTAGAGCTCAATAGGCGCCTCGGGGTGAATATTGGGCTCAATGATCTCCTTTTCTGTTACTCCCTCCTAAGAGTCATGCCTCACCAACACTTCTACCTCAAAGCCAGGGACCCCTCCATGTACCTTGTAACCCATCTTCCTGATTCGGACAAGGGGTACAAGGACGACATCTTGATCTTCAAGGGATGTTGGGAGAGGGGTGTTGGTCCCGAGTACAATGACTTATTTTGCCCTCGGGAATGGAGAACGACAAGTACGTCGGTTCCTTCGGGTTCTTTATTTGTTTCTTGGGACTTCTCATGTTTATGACAATCTTTTTGTTGTGCAGATATTCCTTCTCGGGAAACAGCTCCACCCCCTCGGTCGCTGGTCAATTTTGCCGACCTAATAACGGTTTGGAGTTTCACGGGCGCCGACGGATTTGGCCGAGCTGCCCATAATCTGCTGCACTATACCCCGGGTATAAGAAGTTCTCACAGCTCCCTCAACCTTTCGAGCCTTCGCAGTGGTCAGAGCTCTTTGATCAGGCGGCGAGGCTAGAGGTCGAGCAGAACTTGGAGGAAGACCCGGATCGGGCTTCAGAGGGAGAGGTAGAAGGAGTTGCTGAGGTCGGGGTCAGAGAGGACGTTGCTCCTTCGGACGCCGAGGTGGGGACTTCGGGAGGCGACTTGTGGCCTGATTTTCAAATTCTCCAATCTTTGGACGCCGAAGACGCTCTCGAGGAAGCGATGTCCAACGCCCCTCGCATCAATTTGGGGTTTCTTAGGCAGAGGCAATCCCTCGCAGCCGGGAGAGGCCGAGGGACGACCGGCGGTACTCCGGCAGGAACCAGTTCCGCCAATTCTTCGAGGGCTCCCGGTCAGGGTCAGGTGCGAGACCGGGATCCTCAGGTGGAAGAAGAGAGAAGGGTAAAGCATCGGCATGACGGCCTCAGCCGGGGACCCAGGGCATCTCCCGCTCAACCTCAAAGCGGGAGGGATCGTGGATTACCGCCTGCTCCCCCACAACAGCAACAACAACAGCAGCCCCGACAACAGCAACAGCAGCAGCAGCAGCAACAGCAACAGCAACAACAGCAGACCCCTCCTCCCGTTCCGCCTCGGGGGGAGGCCGCAGAGTGGAATCCCCGAGCCACTGATCACATGAACAGAGTGATCAGGGTCGATGATTCTATTCTGTCGGATCCTCATGTCGCTAATGCAGTGAGTGAGACACTGCATTTCGAGGCCGACATGGAGGCTCATAGGGGGCGATCAACCAACGTGTTGTTCCGCTCCATGATCCAGAATTCCCTGGTGGTGAGTTTATTCCTGTTTTGATCTCTTCACTCTCGTTTTCTATTTTTGTGTTTTTAACACTCTTTTCCTTCCTTTACAGGCTACCCAGCAGATTTCTATCATTGCTGGCCGGTACTACGCGTCCAGGATGGATCTTCAGAGGGCCAAGGATCAGAAGGCAGAAGCGGAAGCTGCCCTTGCTCGGGCAACGGAAGATGTTGCTGCCAGGGATTCCACCCTGGTGGGGCAGGCTGCCCAAATAGAGCAACTCCTCAAGGACGCTGAATCGGCCAAGTCGGGCGCTGAGAAGCTAAGTGCCGCACTTGCCGATGCTGAGAGGAGGATTACTGAGCAAACGCAGCGGCTCTCTGCGGCGGAGGAGAGGGCAGTGGGCTCCGAGGAAAGCTGCCTGGCCCTTACCCAGGAGCTAGATAGGATCAGAGCCGAGGAGCTGAACCGGAAGTCGGAGCAACAACTTCTGGAGGAGTTTGCCGATGACGTGCTCCCCGCTCTTGAAGAAAATAGCAAAGAGTTCTTCAAGAAAGGGTGGGACGAGGCGCTCCAGGCTGCTGGAGTCCCGTCAGACTCCCCTCTCTTCCAAGTGCACAAGTATGTGCCCTCGGCAGAGATGGAGCAGGCAGAAGCACAGGTTGCTGCCGAGGATGAAGCCCCTACACCGATGCAAACCTCGGCTGATGCTCCCGAGACGGTGATAGTGGACTTGTCCGAGGACGCTCCGTCCGACCTTGCCCTGAACCTCAAGCTGCTCAAACTGTTCCAGCTGTTCCTGCTGCCGAAGTTCTTCTCCTGCCCGCTCCAGAAGCTTCCCAACCATTTATCGCTGATTCGCCCTCGGCCGAAGTTCTGGAGGTGCCTGGAGCCCGATGAAGCTGCTTTTCCTTCCCCTTTTTTGTACCCCTTTTGCTTTCCTTTTGTAGCTTTCGGGGACGCAAAGCCCCTATTTCTTTTGGAAATAAATAACTAGTCTTTTCATTCTTCTGTCTTCTTCTGTATACAGTAGTGTTTTGCTTTTCTTTACTTCTGTGTAGAATAAATCATAAGTGTCTTTGAACTGTCTTCGGGGCGTGCTGGCCCGTTCCGGAGGCGAGATCTTGTATCTACTCTGGGGACTTGGGGTGCTTGTGTTTTGTTCTCAGGACCATTTCTTTATGAATGCTCGTTTCCAGTTTTTTGCCTCGGGGACAGTAGTCCTTGCACTCTGTCCCCAGGGCCATACCCTTGCAGGAGGCTTGCTCCTGTATGTACTTCGGGGACGAGAGTCCTTGAACTCTGTCCCCAGGGCCATACCCTTGCAGGAGGCTTGCTCCTGTATGTACTTCGGGGACGAGAGTCCTTGAACTCTGTCCCCAGGGCCATACCCTTGCAGGAGGCTTGCTCCTGTATGTACTTCGGGGACGAGAGTCCTTGAACTCTGTCCCCAGGGCCATACCCTTGCAGGAGGCTTGCTCCTGTATGTACTTCGGGGACGAGAGTCCTTGAACTCTGTCCCCAGGGCCATACCCTTGCAGGAGGCTTGCTCCTGTATGTACTTCGGGGACGAGAGTCCTTGAACTCTGTCCCCAGGGCCATACCCTTGCAGGAGGCTTGCTCCTGTATGTACTTCGGGGACGAGAGTCCTTGAACTCTGTCCCCAGGGCCATACCCTTGCAGGAGGCTTGCTCCTGTATGTACTTCGGGGACGAGAGTCCTTGAACTCTGTCCCCAGGGCCATACCCTTTGTCTTTTGTTTGGCGAGTTCTTGAGAGAGAGTACTTTAAAAGTAATACTTCTTCAAATTCATAACATTCCATGGTCGTATTACAGGTCTTCCACTCATATCTTCTAGTCCATACGACCCGGCGCCCCCGATTGATATTACTTTGTAAGGCCCTTCCCAGTTAGGTCCCATCTTTCCCTCTGTTGGATCCCGGGTATTGGCCGTTACCCTTCTGAGGACCAGGTCGCCTATCCGGAATTCTCGAGTCTTGACCCTCCTGTTGTATAGCTGGGAGATCTTCTCTTGATACTTGGTTATCTTCAAGGCGGTTTCCTCCCTTCTTTCTTCCAGTAGGTCCAGATCCAATCCCAGTTGATGATCATTCCCCCCTTCATCGAAAGCTTGGGTCCTTATGGTCGGAAGCCCTACTTCGAGGGGTATGATTGCCTCCATCCCGTATGCCAGGGAGTAGGGGGTTTCGCCCGTCGATGACCGAGGGGTTGTCCTGTACACCCATAAAATGTTTAACAGCTCTGTCGCCCACTTTCCCTTGGCTTTCTCCAACCTCTTCTTGATTCCATTGATAATTGTCTTGTTGGTGGCCTCCGCCTGCCCATTGGCTTGAGGGTATGCAGGGGTGGAGTAGAAGTTACGGATCCCGAGATGCTCACAGAAAGACTTAAAGCGCCCGCCAGTGAACTGGGTCCCGTTATCCGATACCAGTGCGCGAGGAATCCCAAATCTGACGACTATGTTCTCCCAGACGAACTTTTTGGCGTCTATGTCTCGGATGTGACTCAACGGCTCCGCCTCCACCCACTTGGTGAAGTAATCTGTGGCCACGATGAGGAACTTTTTATTTCCCGGAGCTTTAGGCAGAGGTCCAACCAAATCGAGCCCCCATTGGGCGAATGGCCAAGGGCTGGTGAGGGGGTGTAAGTCCCCCGCAGGTTGCCTGATCGCAGGGGAGAACCTCTGGCACTGGTCGCATTTTTGGACATATGCCCTCGCGTCCCTTTGCATTCGCGGCCACCAATACCCCTGAGACATAATGCGGTGCGCCATTGATCGTCCTCCAGAGTGCCCCCCACATATTCCTTCATGCACTTCGTACAGGAGGTCTTGCACTTGATCTTCTCGGACGCATAGCAAGTAAGGTCCTGAGAAAGACCTCCGGTAAAGCTTCTGATCCGAAGAGACCCAAAATCTTGGAGCTTTCAGCCTTATCTTTCTAGCTTCCCTTGGACACTCCGGGAGATCTCCCGTTGTTAGGAATTTGACAAAGGGATCAATCCAACTGAGCTGCTGGGGCGCGTCCTGGATGACCATCGCCTCGAGAGTATGATCAATGCAGGATGTGGGAAGATACTCAATGGTGATCCTGCGCGACTGGGAGGAGTCCACTGCCGAGGCTAGACAAGCCAGGGCGTCGGCATGTGTGTTCTTGTCGCGGGACACCTGCTTGATTTCAAATCGGTCGAACCTTTGGATAACGGTCGTTGCCTGGTGATGGTACGCCTTCATCCTAGGGTCCCTCGTTTCGAATTCCCCATTGACTTGATTGACCACCAGCATGGAATCGCAATGCACGATCAAATTGGTAACTCCAGTCGCCTCAGCTAACCGAAGTCCTGAGATGAGTGCCTCATATTCCGCTTCATTGTTCGATGCTTTGAACCCCAACCGGATGGCCTGCTCTGCAATAATCCCTTCTGGAGAGGTCAGCAAGACACCGATTCCGGACCCCTTACTGTTCGATGAACCATCCACACATAAAAGCCATGGCGATCCTTCAACATTTGTTGGAGATGCTAAGTTGGGAGGAGGCGATCCTTCTAGAACAGGATTCTCCCCCGAAAACTCGGCTATGAAGTCCGCCAGTATTTGTCCCTTTATTGCAGTTCGGGGTTTGAAATGAATGTCGTGCTCCCCCAACTCTACAGCCCATTTGGAGATCCTTCCGGAGAGTTCAGCTTTCCTCAAAATTGCCTTCAAGGGCTGATCAGTTAGGACAGTGATTGGGTGCGCCTGGAAGTAATGGCGCAGTTTCCTTGCAGTGGTGACCAAGGACAGGGCCAGTTTTTCTAGGGGCAGATATCTTGTCTCTGCATCCAGGAGCGCCTTGCTGATGTAGTAAATCGGCTTCTGTCGGTGCTCATGCTCACGGATAAGTACTCCGCTTACTGCAAATTCTGAAACTGCCAGGTATAGGAACAGCATCTCCCCCTGGATGGGGACGGATAGGGTCGGAAGAGTCCTCAGGTATTCTTTGATCCCAGCCAGGGCGTCCTCGCACCCCTGGCTCCACATACTCTTCCCAGCACATTTGATTGCTCCAAAGAAGGGTTTGCATTTATCCGAGGAGCGTGAGACAAATCGGTTAAGTGCAGCCAGCATCCCTGTGAGTTTCTGGACTTCTCGGACAGTGCGAGGGCTTCGGATATCCAGGATTGCTTTAATCTGATCTGGGTTGGCTTCGATTCCCCGCTGACTAACCAGATACCCGAGGAATTTTCCCGACTCCACTCCGAAGACGCACTTCGCTGCATTCAGCTTCAACCCATACTCCCTGAGAGTGGAGAAGGTATCCGCCAAGTCTGTAAGATGATCACCACTCCGTTTGCTTTTTACCAGCATGTCGTCTATGTAGACCTCCATGGTGTTGCCGATCTGCCTCTTGAACATCCGATTCATCAATCTTTGGTATGTTGCCCCGGCGTTCTTCAATCCAAATGGCATCACTTTATAACAATAAACTCCCTTCGGAGTGATAAACGCCGTTTTTTCTTGGTCCGGGGCATAAAGAGGGATCTGATGATATCCTGCTCGAGCATCCAGGAAGTCCATTCGTTCATATCCGGCTGTGGCATCTACCAGCTGGTCCACCTTCGGCAGGGGGTAGTCGTCCTTGGGACATGCCTTGTTTAGATCTGTGAAATCCACGCAGACACGCCATTTCCCCCCTTTCTTTTTTGCACATACTGTATTGGACAGCCATTCTGGGAACTGTATCTCTCGAATGGCGTCGGCTCTTAGGAGTTTGTCTATTTCCTCATTGACCGCGTTGGTGTGATGCGGGGCCATACGTCGTGGCCTCTGCTTTACTGGCTTGTGAGATGGGTCAACATGCAGCCTGTGAGTAATTATCTCGGGGTCTACTCCTGTCATTTCCATTTCGTTCCAGGCGAACACGTCTGTATTCCCTCTTAAGAACCTGATCATCTCCTCCTGTTCGGCTGCGGGCATCGAGGTCCCAACTAGGAAATACTTCTCTTCTTCTCCTTCAACCAAGGGCACCTTCCGGAGGTCTTCAACCGATCGTTCAGCTGGGTCCACCCGGGGGTCATCCATCCCCGGACGCCCGGACTGTAATTGCTATTTTTCTATGATCTCTTCCGGTGCTCGCCCCTTCTCCTGGCTGGACGCCCCGGCTCGGACGGCCGAATAAAAACAGTTCTTCGCAGACGCTTGATCCCCCCGAATCTCCATGACGCCCTCTGGCGTGGCGAACTTCAACTTCTGGTGGAGAGTGGAGTGCACCGCTCCCAACGCGTGCAGCCATGTTCGCCCCATAATCACGTTGTAAGGAGAGTCCGTGTCGATCACCACAAACTCTGTGTCGATGACGAAGGGGCCAGTGGCGACCGGTAATGTAATTTTCCCCACGGGCAAGGCGAAAGAGCCGTTGAACCCGATGAGGGGTGTCCTGATTTTGGTTAAGTCTTTGGGGCCAAAACCCATCCGCTTCAAAGTCTCGAAGTACATCACCTCCGAGGAGCTCCCTGAATCTATCAAGATTCTCTTGACATCGAATTTCCCTATCTTTAGGGTTAAGACAAGGGCGTCGTTATGAGGAATCACCACGCCCGTCAAATCCGCGTCAGAGAACGTAATGCCAAGCTCACCCATCCTGGCCCTTTTACTTGATGGCCCCACATCTCCTTCTGCTACCTTTCTGGTAAAAGCTACCCTCTTGAGGTCGGATTCGAGCTCTTTGGACGTGGGGCGCTCCAGTGGACACACATGGATGACGTCTATGATGTTGGTCGGTTCCTCGGTTGGGGCAGGGCTCGTTTTTCTTCTGGCCTAGGCTCTATGTATTCTTTCAGGTATCCATCTCGGACTAAGCTCTCCAAGAATGACTTGAACACCCTGCAGCTCTCGGTGCGATGCCCGACATCCCGGTGATATGAACACCTTACATTTTGATCACGGGTGGAGGGGTCACTTTGCATCCTGGGCGGCCATTTGAAGAACGGCTCGTGTTTGATTTTATGGAGCAACCTGAAGATGGGTTCCTTGAAGACGGTGTGAACTCCTCTGGACGAACCCCCTGGATGGGGTAGCAATCCCTTCCGGGGAATATCTTCGTGCTCTTTTTCCTTTCTCTTGGGTTGGAGGGCTCGGCCTTTGTTGCTCCCCATCTCGTCTTCGACTCTTGAGTACTTGTTGATCCGGGCCATCAGTTGCCCCATGTCCGAGGGAGTTTTTTTTGTCAGGGATCGGTACAGGTCCGTGTCCCTTGCTAAGCCGAGCCGGAAGGATGCTGCTGCCATGACCTCCGAGCATCCCTCGACCTCATTGACTTCTTCCCAGTATCGGATGGCGTACTGGCGAAGAGTCTCGGATTCCCTCCTCCTGAGGGTCAGCAGTGATCCAATGTCCTTGGGGCGCTTACTCCCCGTGATGAATCGGGTTAGGAACTGCCTTGTCAATTCTTTCCAGGACCCAATACTGTTTGGGGAAGCGCCTCGAACCACCTCATCGCAGAGTCCCCCAAGCTCATAGGGAACACCCGGCATAGAAACCGTTGGTCCGAATGATAGAGGGACATCATCTGCTTATAATGTCTGATATGGGCATCGGGATCAGATCGCCCATCATAGGTCTTGAACCGTGGCACGACGAACTTTCTTGAGACATCCATCTCACTGATTTCCCTCGTGAAAGGTGTTTGCATGACTTCGTCCTCGGCCTCGTCCTGGATCGTCTTGCCCTTTCTTCTGGAGTCTAATCGGGCTCTGAGATCTACTTCTTCCCTTACGGGATGCCTCCTGAAGTTTCTGGGTTCGTCGGTAAGCCCCTCGTTTCCTGGGCGTCGTGTAGATTGGGTTGAGTCCTCCTCGGATTCATCTCCCTTCCTCCGTCTGGATAAACCTCGCCGGAGGTCGTCTAGGGCCAATGGCCTTGCTTTCCTGGAATGGTTGTCAAGATGGCATTCGCCAGCTTTGGGTCGCTTCGGGGCCCTGGAGCTTTCTGCTTTGTGATCCAGGTGGTTCCTTAGATCCTTTGTCTCCGCCTCCTGGACGGGGAGTCCTCGGGAGAGGAATGAATCCCTCGACCCTCCGCCTGAGGCAGCAAACTCGTCGAGCCGGCTAAGGACGTTTACATTGTCTTTCTCCAGCTGACGTAATCTATCGCCAAATTTCTCTTCTATCACCTCTGCCAGCTGACGGGCCAAGGGGGCTGATCCTCCTGACCTGATCCCCATACTGGTTTGGGGGGTTACCCCCCTTGACCGAGTAGAGGCACTTTTAATCGTACTGGTCCGATCCCTCCCCCCGTGATGGCAGGGAGCTTGCAACTCATGACTCCTTTGGTAGGGTCCCTTCCCTTTCTGTCTGGTGTTCACCATGGTCACTGTTCTTTATAGAGAAAAGATTAGGAAAACTACTCGTTTCCCACAGAAGGCGCCAGATTGTGCGGGCTCGATCCTGCACGATATATAAAATATTGGGAACAGATCTCTCCCCTGGTGAACTTTGAGTGAGCCGGTTGAGTAGCCAAACACGCTGCTTGAAACAGCCTACAAGGTACGGTGGCAACCTGAAACGGCAAAGGGAGATCCTGGGAAAGGAGGAACGATCCTGTACGTGTGAAAGGTATTTCCTGGAACAAAGGAGAACAAGTTAGAAGGGCGCCGGAGTGTTTTCCGGCGTATCCCCTCCGACGGTCTAGTCAGTCTTTGAATGAGAGAGAGGAAGGAGAAAACACTGAGAAGGATATTTCGTAGTAGAGAGTTTGTGATTGCCTACCGCTTTGCCTTTTTGGGAGGAGTATTTATACCTTAGAAGCTCATGATTGCTGTCAGTGTGGTCAGCAGGTGATCATCAGGCACAGGTAGCGTGTGTATTGATTTGATGAGGAATGTCTTCTCTAATTGATTGCTCGGGGTCCCGAGCAATCAATGCTGAGCCGTCGGGACGCCGACGGTACAATATGCTCCTTTCGGGAAGGATGCAATAAATGCTCTGTAATAGGAGCATTTATTGCCTTTCATATCCGAACCTTACCGCATTGAATGCGGTCTCGTCAACAGAAGGGTGCAATTAATTTGTTTGCTTTCCCAAGTCGCGTGTCAGCGATGGCATGCGGTTTGTCTGCTTCTGATGTGACATTATTTGCCACGCGTCCATCCCTTATTGGCTGTGACGTCGGTATCCCGGCGTGTTCTGACATAACTTGTGTTAAGACGAGGTTATGATGAATAGTCTAGACTGGCATAGGCTGATGTCCCGTACGTCAGTAGCTTTATCCGGGAGTAGAGGAAGCGTCCAGGATGGAGTGACCCTCGGCACCGAGGAAAGGCTCACCTCGGGGACCGAGGGTGGTATGTTCCGAGATATACAGTGACCGAGGACACGCGTCGTTTGTATAATGCACCGAATATGTGGTCCTTTATGAGAGGTACCTCGGGGGAGAGGATGCCTTTTGCCGATGGTGCTCGAACCCGAGCAACATTGTTCTAGAAACCCCGAGGACACGTGTCTTCATCATAGGACTTTTCAGAAGAGTCTCATCACTTATATATGTACCTATCATATATACACAATATAGATAGTAAATTTAGTCATAAACTCATGCCTATTGGAATAGAGAAAATATAAAAATTAAAGTGATAGATTAGTTTTGAATAACCCAATAATTGTATTGCATGAAAGTGAAACCGTTACGCTTTTTAGAAAATTTTGTTCATCAACAATGAATTTAGGATAACTTACATCTACCTTACCTTGGGGTATGAAGAATAACAACTAAACTCACTCAGATATGACAAATAATACTAACTTCAGTTGTCAATGGTTATCCATTTAACTTTTTTTAGCAGAAATAAGTAAATGAATATAACACCTTGAATATAAAACATTCTATACTGGTGGATCCTAAGCTACTTTTACAACATCCAACTATAGAATGCCACGTCATTTTATTATATATATATATATATAATACACAATATTTGCAAAACACAAGAACAAATTTCATTTATTCCTCAAAATTGACTGATAATTCAAGAAAAAAATTATGCTGACTCATTAGTCAAATTAATTTCACATGTTTAAGTTGTGTTTACTCAGGTTCGTATCAACATATCTATTAATCAAATATTACAAGTCAACTAGATTATTAAGACTAATATCTGATAAATTCGTGTAGACTTATTATTTGGCTGACGACTAATATTAAGAATAGTGAGTTAACTATCTATTTAACCTCTAAATTATATTATTTGTGTCAATTAAGCTACTAAACTATATTTTGTGTCAATTTAACCCCTCAACTGTACCATTTGTATCAATTTGGCCTTTTTGTCCCAATTCATGATTAACTTGGACAAAATTTCTCGCGTACATATCATGTGAGTCGGGGGACAAAAGTATAATTTAGGGGTCACGAGCTGTGCACATGAGGAATTTTGTCAAACTTAACGATAAATTTGGACGGAAGGGTCATTTTGACACAAATGTTATAGTCCAGGAATTAAATTGTCACAAACCGTAGTTTAGGGACTTAATTAACACAAATAATATAGTTGAGGGACCAAATAGATAGTTAACTCTAATAATAGGTTACTCGAGTTAAACCTGTGAACTATCAGTGCAACAGAAGTTGTATTTGGGTTTGCTGGTCTACTGATAAATACTTCTATATGCATCCACATGACCCATTTCTTCGAAAGGTTGGCAGGAAGGTGCCCCTATTCATAGCCCAATTACCATTGAGTGCACACTAATACCTGCTGTTGGAATAAAAATAAAACTTTTAAAATTTCTTCTTAATTGTAATTATTTATTAGGGTTACATGCAAAAAACCCCTGTAATTAGGGTCATTTGCGGGTAACCTTCTTATAGTTTTAACAGTTGCACTAAACTTCCTTCAACTTAAAAATAAAATGACATAGTAGATGTTTGTTACAGAATTTATAAAATACCAAAATACCTTCATTTAGCCATTTCATTCCAATACCTTTCTTCTACCTCCGACCCTTTTCTCTTTATACTTTTCTACCTCAATTTTCCAAAACCCAACAACACCTCTTTTATATCATCCTCTGTCCAAAAAACCCACAAGAACAGATTTTATCAACAAGTTTTGTCATTTGGAATGAATCCCCGCATCATGAACCTTGTAGTTGTTGTTGGTGGTAGGTAAATTTAATAAGCTTCTGTGTTTGCTTTGATCTCATTTCAATTCGTCGAATCTAATTATGCATTTTATTAATTAGATTGGTATCATGAAATGAGTTTTATCTATTTATAAATCAGGCTTCCGACTTGGGTAGAGATACGATTGAGTTCTTGGGGTTTATAGAATGCTAACAATTGGAAGGTAATGGTTATGGATGGTGGTCAAAGATGGTGATATAGGATGTGTTTGTTAACCCAAATTCAACACTTAAAATGAATATATTTGGTACTTATTAATTAAGCTCGTTTGATAATTAAAATTTAAACTCTCTTAATATGTTAAGTACTCCTTAAAAATAGGCCACAATATTAAGTAGGACATCTCTTACGTAATTCTGAAAGGTGAAAGCATTAAGCAAAACTATCGTTAATAATATTTATAATATGAGAATTATATCCTGAAATATTTTATAATCTTATTAAAACTCTAATTAATCTTCTCTCCAAATCCTGTAACACATCTATCCTCTTTGCCGATCGTCATCTTCAACAATAGGTAAGTCCTACTTCTTTTTTCTGAAATATATAAATATATTTATCATATATTATTGTTCACTTATTATGTTATTTAATTTATTATTATTCACTTATTATTATTTTATGATCAGATTTTATTGTTCACTTATTGTACAAATTTATAAGTATTTTCAAATTAAAGAGTGAATGGATAAAATTGACAATTAATTTATTTTTAGACGTCAGCTCTGTGTAGTTATCAACCAGTCTGATTTAATTCAATACTTAAATTTCAGTGGATACCAAACAATCTACAAATTCATTTTTCAGTTTTCAATTTTCAGACTTTAACTTTCAATTTTCAGACTTTAGCTTTTAGTTTTATCAAGCACTACCATAGTAAATAACTTATTCCCTTTTCTATTACATCATAAGGGCATCGTCCAAAGAATTTGGTAGCAGCTAATCCATGGTGAACATGAGAAACCCAACAAGTGGGTGGTGAAACAAATTGCTTAACTGACTGAAAATGTTTCTGATTTTGGGTAGAACAAATGGGTTTGGTCCAAGGAAGTGAATTTGATCTGGGTTGGAGTTGGAGGGAAGGATAGAAAGGGCCTTGAAGGTGAAGTTTTGGGATTGAAGAGAGGACAGAGAGCGAGGAGGGAGAATGATATCCATGACAGAGAGAACAACTGATATGGATAAATCTTTATTGTTTATCTAGTACTTTAGATGACTTTATTCTTTTTAGAGAAGTTAGGAAATATAATCTGATGCTAGCTACTTTGTAGGCTTTTTTATTGCTAGTAGAATTTCTTTTGTTTTCTTTAGCTAAAGTTTAGATGTTTCTCTTCCAGTAGGATTCTAGTTGTAAGCTCTATTTATAGAGCTTTCGATTATAAATAAAATGATGAAGAATTACATCTCTATCAACTAAGTTGATACAAGGAGGTCCAGTTCCCTTGAATGAACCAGCAGGACGTCCAGGTTCCCTCAAAGTATCCTAGCAAAAATGTGTCGCCAACGAAAGACCAATCCCTGTGCTCTTCCCATTCATAAGCTAGTGACGCGTTCTCAGTCAGGAGCTCATAACAACTTCGTATCAGAGCCAAGTATGTCGAATCAAAGGCTCAAACAGATTGAGAAAGAGGTTGGAGCTTTGAGTGTAGGACAAAGTACGTTAAGGGTGGAATTGCAAAGACAACTTCAGGTGGGCGAAGAACAAATAATGAGGCAAATAGAGACTATGTTCCGATCAATGACTATGTTCCGAGGACAGCCACTCTGAGCAAGTTAATAGTGGTCGAGGTGGGGTTTTTCCTTCCAAAAACAAAGAAAAACAAGCATCTTCCTCTAGTGGATCCATTGCGCCAAAGGTTACCAAACTGGATTTTTCTCGTTATGATGGAATCGAAGATCCAATGGGGTGGATTGCTCATGTGGAGCAATTTTTTGAATTTCAACAAATTGAAGAATCAGACAAACTACCTATGGTCGACTATCATCATCTCTATGGAGTTGTCCAAATTTAGTATAAGAATTTCAAGGAAGAAGAGGAAGTAGAGGAGGCCATACCAGGAAGAGATGAAGAGTCACCAGAAATCAGCCTACATGCTATCTCAGGCGCACACGCCCCTCAAACGGTGAGGGACAAGGGGAGGGTGGCCACTCTCGGGTTGGTTCTCTTGGTGGATACAGGGAGCTCACACAATTTCTTAGTAGCTCAAGCCAAGGAAAGAAAATTTCTCTGTCATCGTCACTAGTGGAGAAAAAATTACAGGGGAAGGGGTTTGTAAGAGGGTCCAAATCTAGGTACAGGGAGAAACCTTTGTGGTGGATTTTTTCCTTCTCCCCATTGAAGGTTGTGATGTCGTTTTAGGCACTTTATGGCTTCAACAATTTGGGCCAGTGATTTGGGAATTCAAGGAATTATGGATGAGATTTTGAAAGTTGTGATGTCATTTTAGGCACTCTATGACTTCAGTAATTTGGGCCAGTGATATGGGAATTCAAGGAATTATGGATGAGATTTTGGTGGAAGGGAAAGGCGATAGAGTTGTAGGGGGAGAAGGGTCCTCAAAATATATTTTTTGAAAAAATTCATTGCCCAGAGATATCTGAAAAAAGAAAAGGGCCTATCTTCTTCAACTTACTTCCATGTTATTGGATTCGGATCAGTCAACGGGTGAGCCAGCCGATCCTAGAATGCAAGCACTATTGGCCAAATACAATAGCCTATTTTCTGAGCCCAAAGGATTACTCCCACAAAGGAGTGAAGATCAAAGAATTTCATTGAAGCTTGACACAGGCCCAGTAAACATATAGCCTTATCGATACCCACACTATCAAAAAAATGAGATTAAAAAGATTGTAATTGACCTACTTGCATTTGGGGTAAGTAAGGATAGCACAAGCCCTTACTCTTCTCTAGTGCTTTTGGTCTAGAAGCATGATGGTTCATGGAGACTTTGCATTGACTACCGGGCTCTCAATCAATTGACCATCAGAGATAAGTTTCCCATACCGATCATTGATGAGCTATTTGACGAGTTATATGGTGCATGTTTTTACACCAAATTAGATCTTCGTTCCGAATACCACTAAATTTGGATGTGCCCCGACGATGTGGAGAAGATGGCTTTTTGCACTCACCATGGACACTATGAGTTCCTTGTCAGGCCCTTCGGGTTGACTAACTCCCCATCCACTTTTCAATCCATTATGAACAAAGTATTTCAAGATTTTTTGAGAAAGTTTGTATTGGTTTTTTTGATGACATTTTAATTTATAGTCAAAATGACAATAAACACTTGGAGCATGTTGGTAAAGTATTTCAAAGGTTGCTTGAACACCAGTTTTTTATTAAGAGGGAGAAGTGTCAATTTGGGCTCAATAAAGTTAATTACTTGGAGCATGTAATTTCATTAAAAGGGGTAGCGATGGAACCCGAGAAAATTGAAGCCATGGTGTCTTGGCCACAACCTATTAATTTGAAGGGGTTAAGAGGTTTTTTGGGACTCACGGGATATTACAGAAAATTTATTCAAGGATATGGGGAAATAATAAGGCCGATTACACAAATGCTCAATAAGGATGCTTTCAAGTGGAGTCCACCAGATGAAGAGTCATTTCAAAAACTCAAGAATGCCATGACACAAGGGCTAGTTTTAACTTTACCAGATTTGTCCACATCCTTTGTAGTGGAATGTGATGCATCAAGTACAGGCCTTGGAGTAGTCTTAATGCAACATAATAGACCTATTGCTTTCTTCAGCCAAGTCCTTAAGGGAAAAAACTTAAACCTCTCAACTTATGAGAAGGAAATGTTGGCCTTAGTTAAAGCATTACAAAAATGGTGGCCATATTTTTAGGCTCCAAATTTGTAGTAAGGATGGATCAACGAAGTTTACAATATCTTTTGGGTCAAACAATTACCACTACAACCCAACAAAAGTGGCTAGTTAAATTGATGAGATATGATTTCAAAGTAGAGTACAAAAAGGGGAAGGAGAACTCGGTGGTAGATGCATTATCAAGAAGATTTGAAGGCGAACTAAAGGCTCTCTCTCAACTGATACCTCACTGGGTAGAGCCCATTAAAGCTGAAGTGAAACAGGAGGCTGAATTACAGGAGTTGGTCAAGAAAATCTTGGATGGGGAGGCACTCGGACTATGGGTTTTCAAAGAAGGTATTCTTTTCTTTAAAAACCGAATTTATCTAAGAGAAAAATCTTCTCTAATTCCGTCCATAATACATGAGTATCATTCCACCACACATGAAGGCCTTCATAAGACATTACATCGCATTAGAGCTACTTTTTACTGGAAGGGAATGAAGGGTGGTTCAAAACTTCATAAGGGAATCTGGGGTTTGCCAAACGCATGAAGCTGAGCTTACTAAGCCTGCCGGTCTCTTGAGTCCACTACCTATACCCAAGCACGTTTGGACTGACATCTCCATAGACTTTATTGAAGGACTTCCTAACTCTAAGGGTAAGATCACTATTTTTGTGGTAGTCAATAGACTATCTAAATTTGGCCACTCCATTCCTATTGTCCATCCTTACACCGCTTATACAGTAGTTCAAATATTTTTTGATCAAATTTTTAAGTTGTATCATATGCCAGATTGCTGAAAAAAAAATGGTATGCCGATGACCATAGTATGTGATAGAGATCCAATTTTTACGAGTGTTTTCTAGAAGGAGTTATTTCAATTGAATGGGTTGAAATTTAATTTTAGTTTCGCTTATCACCCCCCAAATGGATGGTCAAACAGAAGTGCTTAATAGAACCCTTGAAATGCATCTTCGATGTTTGACGAGCTCTAAGCCTAAGGAATGGTCCAAGTAGATTCCATGGGTCAAATATTGTTATAATACTAGTATTCATTCGGCTCTTCAGAAGTCCCCTTTTGAAATCCTCTATAGCCCACCCTTTCTCTTGGCCTATGTTAATGGAATGGCTATTGTTGATTCAGTTGATAAATTTCTCTTGGAGAGGGATGAGGTGCTCAAAGAAGCCAAAACCAAGTTGAAGGAGGCTCAGAATAGGATGAAGGTAATTTATGATAAGAACCACGTGGAGAAGAGTTTTGAGGTGGGTGATTGGGTATATGTTAAGTTGAAGTCTTATCGCCAGTAGACCTTAGCCAACGAAGGAATCAAAATCTATCGACAATATATTTTGGCCAATTCCAGGTTGTGGGCAGAATCGGTCAAGTCTCCTAAAAGCTACAATTGCCGCCTACCAGTAAGCTTCACCCAATATTTCATGTTTCCTTGCCAAAGAAGAAGATTGGGGTAGCATGGGAAGAACAATTGGAGGTGTTTCCATTTGAAGATAATGGCGGTGTGATCATTCCAAAACCTCAAGTTGTTCTAGACAGGCGGGTTATGAGAGGGGAAGAGGAGATTTTGGTGCATTAGAAAAACACATCCCCCGCGGATTCAACTTGGGAGAGAATGGAGGAGTTTGTGGCCCGATATCCCGATTTTTAGCCTTGCGGACAAGGGAAATTTTTAGGGGGAAGGAAGTTGATATGGATAAATCTTTATTGCTTATCTAGTAGTTTAGATGGCTTTATTTTTTTTTAGAGAAGTTATGAAATATAATCGAATGTTAGCTACTTTGTAGGCTTTTTTATTGCTACTAGAATTTCTTTTGTTTTCTTTAACTAAAGTTTAGATGTTTCTCTTTTAGTAGGATTCTAGTTGTAAGCTCTATTTATAGAGCTTTCGATTATAAATAAAATGATGAAGAATTACATCTCTATCAACTAAGTTGATAAAAGGAGGTCCGATTCCCTAGAACGAACCAACAGGAGGTCCAGGATCCGTCGAAGTATCCAAGCAAAAATAGGTCCCCAACGAAAGACCAATCCCTGTGCTTTTCCCATTCATAAGCTGATGACGCGTTCTCAGTTAGGTGCTCATAACAAAAATAAATTAGTTTGGTACATATTTTTTTGAGGGGTTTAGATTTCTTTGGTCTGGATTGGTTTTGATGAGGGAGTGTTGTAGGGGGTGGGCTGGCATGGGGAAGGTGCGACGGAAGTGGGTTGGGATGGGGGTGTTGCAAGGGGTGGCGGTGAGGAAGGGAGAGTTACAGGGGGTGGCCTGATGTGGGGGAGGTGCTGGCTGGGGGTGGCGGTGTTGCATGTGGTGGGTTTCAAAGGGGAAAGGAAGAGAAGATTTGTAGAGGTTGTGGGAGAGAGAGAGAGAGAGAGAGAGGGTTTGGGAGGCAAGGCTTGAGGGTATTTAAGAGTTATACATTCTAATTTTAACACATTTTATTTTCACACACATTTTTGAGCTCGTAATTCACATACTCCGTTAAATTAGTAACGCTCATCTATTTTTATACTTAATTTTTAAGTTGAGGGAGCCTTAGTGTAATAGTTAAAATTACGATGACCGTAAGTACAAGGAGATTTTTCGCATTTAATCCTGTTTATTATTTTTGTTTTAATGGATCACTTTTTTTTTTTGATCAAAATAATGGATCACTTTGAATGCTGGATTTTAATGGAAATTTTAAATGTGTTTTATGTCATTGGGCTGATACTGGCCATTAGTCTATTGAAATCCCATTACCGTTTGGCACCCAATGTCCTTTATAAAGAAACATGGATTTGGTCTTGTGAATGCACCATTTTTACAATCAGTATTTTCTTCCATATGCTCAACACCTACTTTTCTCCCAAATTATATCCTCTAATTACACTGTCGTGTTGTAATATTTTACACTATTTATTCTTCATGCAAATTTGATTCATATCAGGTTCACCCCTATCTTCTAACTATTGAAGAAGTACTGTTGCTGCGATCGTTTGAGTTTGATCATGAAGTCGTTGATATCCGTCAGTAGTCTTATGCAGAGATGCTCAACTGTTTTAGGACAGTGTTTTCACGACTCTTAGACTCACATACTAGCTCGTTTTATTTTATGTTCTGCTCTTTATTTTAGGGTAAATTACAATGAGACCCCTTATTGTTTTTGACAATTCATTGCACCACTTCTTGTTTTGAAAATTTCATCCAAATCCCTTGTCTGTCAGTGTCCCAACCGGTGTCAACAGACACCTCAAAGTTACAATTTTACCCTCCCTTATATACTCTTTGCTATAACTGAACACATGGTCAAATGTTGGGAAAATTCCTTACGCAAAACTTTTTGGTAATTTTACGTAGATTTTGTTAATAACTTTTGGTAAGATTTTGGACCAATTTGTGGATAAAATGTTGTGGGCATACTTATGGGTAAATTATTTGGAAATTTATTAGCATGTTTTTTGATCAATTTTATTAGTAGATTCGACAATTTTTTGGTAAATTATTTTGGAGAAACTTTTGGGATATTAGTGGTAGACTTGTGAACAATTTTTTAATTTTGGCAAATAGTGAAACCCACCTTTGTTTTAATCTCTCACCGGTAAAAAGACTAGAAGATCAGAGATCTTAATTTTTTGTTTTGGGTTAGGGCAAAATGGGTAGTTCAAGATTTAAATTTGCGTGCAAGAATGTTGTCAAACTTGTCCGGTAGCGGCCTGGGGGTGGATTTGATCCAACTTGTCACATCTCAAGGGGGTCAGTATAATTTTAAAAACAAGAAAGGGTGCAGAGAAAATGTCAAAAACAGTGAGGGGGTGTCACTGTAATTTACCCTTGATTTTATTGATGTATTAAATATTATATTTTATACCTAATGCAAGATCTCATACTATACGATAACCTCAACATTAGTATGGTAAATGTTCTCCATTATTTGACTATTGATTTGGCTACTATTCATAAATTAAGCATTGCCCCTTCAGATAAGGATTCAGTTGCAATGAACCCCAGAGGTTTTAATTTTGTAAAATTGCCGTCATGAAGTTTGAATTAATCCTTGCCACGAACTATCGATGTTCAATGAGATTACCGACAGATGATAAATTTTTATTTCTGGGAATTCCATCAGTTTAGTTATATTGGTGGGATAAAACCCAAATCATACGCCATGTCCTGAGTTCTAGTCATATTGACCGGATAAAACTCGAGTTTAACGGATACTTATATAGTCTACATTTGATTGCATGTAAACTATAACCAAAAAGTGAGTATTACAATTCATTCATCATGATCTAACAGAAAGGTTATTAGCTGAAAAAGTAGAAAATATCCCTTGGTGCACGGGATCACAAACAAATAGTAAAATGTATCAGAAAAAACAAGGACCATGAAAATATACGTGGTAAATTCTGAAAGGTAGTTCAAGTAGTAATAAAGATGAGAAGTCGATTTACACGTCCTGAGTTTAAATTTTGGTAACACTTTAGGGCCAGACCACACCCTAGTCCTAGTGCAGAGACCGGACTGGGAAGGAGATTGATCGAGGTACGCGTAAGTTAGTCTGAACATCCTAACCATTGAAAGAAAAAAAAAAGGAAAGATTGGAAAGAGCTCTACAAACGGAAGCATTAGAACAACTCCACACTCCCACTAATCTGATGAAACTTTAATGAATTCAAAATTTTATTAGAATTCTAAAAGTGTTACAGACACTATGCTCTGTCGACTAATGGCAATTGTTGAAAACGTATAGTGCCGTGAATAATCAGCAGCCAAGGAAGAAATACATTCAATGAATACAATGATTTATGTAGTTTGGTAGAAATCAACAACGTCAATCTTGATCAATGACTCATATCTCCCCATTGCGCTCACGTTCCACTCTGCTCAATGACTAATGGACTTTTGAGCCTACTAAATATGATCCTCCACTATTTTCAACACTCATGAAAACTTCAATTCAAATTCAAAGAATTTTATATTGAAAAACTAACAACACTCATGCTTGAGCTAAATTTTCTTCAAATGGACTAGGCCAGTACTAGATTGATTCTTGACAATTGAATTTGCGAATCCTTTTCAATCCGCACTATGATTGTTGGGCGCCACTCTTGGGCAAAAAGACGCAATGTGGAAATTAGAGGTACATTTTGGACCGGGTCAATCGATTCAACTCTTAAAATTCAGAGTTTTGGCATGATAAATTATAATACTTAAATCAAGTTTGGAAAAAATTACGACTCGATTTAACTACGTAAATACTAAAGTTGGAGTATCGATATTGGAATTGTACCCGAACTCGATTTAAATACTTGTACTCAACCTGATTAAGGTTAAAAATAAGATATATATGTAAAAAAAAATTAAATATAGGTTTTACAAAATTTTATTTTTCAACTTTATAGGTGAGTATTAAGGGGTGAGAATATAAGTTAGTTTTTTGATCACTTAATACCAGGTTTAAATTATGTTATAGAGCTCGATT
The DNA here is from genome assembly GCA_963454935.2 of Ilex paraguariensis. Lineage (NCBI taxonomy): Eukaryota > Viridiplantae > Streptophyta > Magnoliopsida > Aquifoliales > Aquifoliaceae > Ilex > Ilex paraguariensis. Next base: position 863,055 of record CAUOFW020001558.1, read on the forward strand.
TTAGTGACTTTGTTAGTAATGGTTCGATGTTAAATTATCATCAAATAGCATATACTTGATACAAATCATTATCATATATTAGGTAGTACAAAATAAGATATGATTGGTATTCAATTAAAAAATACATACAAATCATTCTTGTAAGCTAGATCATATAGAGTGGAAGCCGGAGTGCAAAAACTTCAACATTCAAAAAATATGAGAGAGGTAGCACTTTGAGAGCGTCATATTATATACATGCAGACTCACATTCACCCATAAAATTTTAATACAAATAAAATATAAAAAATTAAAAATTTATGTACATCTATGAGACAAATTATTTAATTTTAAAATATATGTTGATTATAAAGTCCTAAAATGGCAATTATTGTTTACAAATATTGTTTAAGTTTTATATGTATCTTTAGGCCTAGGTCAGTCTTCCCAAATAAAAATTTGAATAATAATAAGTACCTATATAAATAAGTAAGAGCGCAAATTAGTCGAATTCGCGAATTTAAATTTTGAATTCATGAATTTTGTAAAATAAAAGCACGAATTCATGAAAAAATTGCTTCTAGAGCACGAATTCGCACGTGGGACACAAGAGAATGGGAGTTTAGAAAGATTATGTGACTATAAGATTGTAAAATATTTTTTTATTTTTCAATTTAATACCATACATTAATCTATCATTCATACATTATGCAAACATTAATTTAAACATGATATAATTAAAGTAGAATAACATAGTGAACTAATTATTCTCACCCATTTGAATTAAATTGAAATTAATTATCCCATGTGAAATCAAACTTCTAAAGGTGGCTGCCAAGCCCCCTATCCTAGAGAGCCCAAAAATTTATATTAGACCCATTTATTTGTCCTTTTTTAAATTTTATATACGAAAAATTGTGGATAGGTACCACCTGATTTACTTATTTATGAAAAAATACCTTAATAAAAATATATTGTGTCTAGATACAGTATGACAGGTTTAAAATTTTTTCCTTTACTGAAATACACTTTTCCATAATTCATGGTCTATTTAGTTTACCAACTCTTTTTTCTATGGGTTTTGTTTTGTCAAATCAACGGTTTCCTATTTTAGAAGATCAATATATTTGAATTTTAAACGTATATCATCTTACTCTACCTCAATGGCCGGGGTTGATTCCCTTTCCTAAACTCTCTCCCACATAGCTATAATTTCTCTTCCTTACGTTTGTATGTATTTGACTCTATCCAAAATTATCTTCCCCTCTATTTGCTGTAAATTTTAGCCTAAAATATCTCCATTAATTAGTTGAAATTATTTCTCCTAATTATCTCGTCTGATGATAGAAAATCTTCTCACATGTTTGTATTTTCAATTATCATGACTACAATGGTGATTACGTCTCCGCCAAAAGCGATAGAAGCTTGCATGATTTTAGCAAAAGATCTGAAATTCAAAAAAAGATATCTATAGATTTCATTCACCTACAAATTGCATATTTCATTTGTAGTTTCGAAAAATGGTTTTGAGGAAATCATGATAATCTGGGACGAAAAGTTTGTATGTTTCCATAGTGTGACATCTATAATATGACAAATACATATATTATTTTTAAGTAATGACAATAATATATCATAGTGTACCAACACAGTAATCACTATTGCATTTGTCACATTGTGAAAAAAAAAATTTCAATTACATTTCTCAATTCTTACGGTATGGGTAAAATGATATGCTTGTAACAATGTGATGTCACACTGTGTGATGTATACTATTTAGATTATATATGAATTAAGGAATGTAATTGCACATCTTTTGTCAGTAATTAAAGTATTAATTAAGTTGTTATATTGTGATGTATCATTGTCATATAACGTTGATTCATATGAATCATTGTGTATCTAACACACAATTATTTTATTCGCATACATATAGTGATATGATTTAATCAAGCCATAGTTAATTACCTGGACATTTTCGGCGATCACAATTGAAAAAGTTGATGGTCGGACTTCAATGGTGCTCCACCGTATTTATAGTCAATACACAAGCAAATGATTTTTTGGTTCTCATAATTTTGGGGAGGTTGTGTTTTTGATTTGGTTGAAATCTCATGAATTTTATGGCATTTTTTGTTTGAATTTCAAACACCATATTTTGCAGGATATCGTAGTTGTCGGATTTCCCTCAAGTTCCGGTAGTTTCCAAACGATGTGGTTGCGCTAGTTGGTTTTTACTCATGGGTATATTTGACATTCACAAAAAATAAAGATCTCTCTACAAATAATTTTACCTGGAGGAATTTTACACAATTAAGTTATTTATTGTGTACCAGCCTATAAAAATTCCTTGATCCAAAATTTTAAGCCCCCAAATTTTAAGAGTTTAAATTAATTTCTAGCTTTCTTAAGCCCAAAAATACTTTCCATTTGATTAAGCCTAATAAAAGCCTTAAAATCTTATCGTCACGCTTCTCTCTCTATCAATTACTTTATATATGTTGTAGGTCAAACACTTTCTTCAATTAAAAAATATTTGAGCAATTTAAAGCAAATGAAAATATTTTTTGGTTTTTAGTTAGTTTTGAAATATTAAAATTTTTTGGTGAAGATAACTTACAAAAATAGTCTTAAACTTTAATTTTTTCTAAAACATGATATATCTACTGGTATTGATGACTTAGATTTATTTTCAAAATTAAAAAGTTTTTAAACGACCAACACTCCAATTGAAATATTAAATTAAATAAAAAAAAAAACTAAATTCTTTTCCTAATACATTCATTGCTTATAAAATTTTGTTAACAATACCAATAACAGTTGCTTCAGTAGAAAAAAAAATTCAAAACTTAAATTAATAAAATTTTATTTGCGAGCAATTATGTTCCAAGAAAGATTAAATGAACTAACTATATTATTTATTGAAAAAGATTTATTGACAAAATTTGAATTTTAGAATTTGATCAATAGTTTTGCTTTTCAAAAGGAGTGAAAAATAATTTTCAAATAAATAAAAAATTAAATTAGAATAATTAAAAATAATACACATATTAATATATAAAATATTAGCTGTGTAAAGTTTTTGCCTAGGACCCCATTTACGTTGGGTCTCTCCCTCGTCATTATCATTTGCAACTTTCAATCCCTTTTAGTTTAGGGGGAATTTTACGACACCAGTATTGTATCATTGGTCAACACTTTATATGGGTAAAGCTACAACTACTTAGGGAACGTCATAATTGATTGATGGAACTTTTCTGAAATATTTCATGATGAAGACACGTGTCTTCGGTATTTACTAAAACACAGTTGCTAAGATCAAGCACTATTGGCGCACAAGGTCCTCGCCCCCGAGGTACTCGTCATATAGGATCATGGCATTCAGTACGTTTTACAACCAACACGTAGCCTCAGTCTGATATGGTACCTCGGTCGGTATCCCTCCCTCGGTTTCGAGATGAGCCTTTCCTCGGTGCCGAGATGTACCCTGTCCTGGACTCCAGGATAAGCTATTGACGTACAGGTCATTAGTCTAAGCTAGTCTAGGCTATTCATCATGACCTCGTCTTACACAATTAGTGTCAGAACATACTGGAATGCAGATGTCACAGCCAATGGGGGATGGACGCGTGGCGTATGATATCACATCAAAAACAGAAAAGCCGCATGCCGTTGCTGACACGCGACTTGGGAACACAAACGATTAATTGCACCACTCCCTTGACGAGACTGCATTCAATGCGGTAAGGCTCGGAAATGAAAGACAATAAATGCTCATAATACAGAGTATTTATTGCATCCTCCTCGAGAGGAGTATATTGTACCGTCGGCATCCCGATGACGCAGCATTGATTGCTCGGGAACCCGAGCAGTTAAGAAGAGAAGACATTCCTCATCAGAATCAGTGCGCACACTGCCTATACCTAATGATCACTTACTGACTACACTGACAACAATCATGAGCTTTTGAGGTATAAATACTCCTTGCAAAAGGCAAGACGGGTATGCAACAAAAAACTCTTTACTACAATACACACTCAGTGTTTTCTCCTTCCTCTCTCTTTCTCAAAGACTGACAAGATCGTCGGAGGGGATACGCCGGAAAATACTCCGGCGCCCTTCTAACTTGTTCTTCTTTGTTCCAGGGACCTTTTTCAGCCTTACTGTATCGTTCTTCCGCTCCCCCAGGGTCTTCCTTTGCCGTTCCAGGTTACCACCGGACCTCGCAGGCTGTTCCAAGCAGCGTGGTTGGTCACTCAACTAGCTCACTCGAGTTCACCAAGGGAGAGATATGTTCTCGTTTTTTATATTGTGCAGGATCTTGCACGCACAATCTGGCACCGTCTGTGGGAAACGACTAGTTTTCCTAGTTTTTTCTCTATAAAGAACAGTGACCATGGTGAACACTCGACATAAAGGGAAAGGACCCCACCAAAGGAGTCTCGAGTTACAAGCTCCCTGTCATCACGGAGGGAGGGATCACACCGATATGAATAAAAGTGCCTCTACTCGGTTAAGAGGGGTTACCCCTCAAACCAGTATGGGAATCAGGTTAGGGGGATCAGCCCCCTTGGCTCGTCAGCTGGCGGAGGTGATTGAAGAAAAGTTCGACAATAGATTACGACAGCTGGAAAAGGACAATGTAAACGTCCTAAGCCGGCTCAACGAGTTTGCCGCCTCTGGCGAAGGATCGAGGGATTCATTCCTTTCTCGTGGGCTTCCCGCCCGGGAGGCGGAAACGAAGGATCTAAAAAACCACCTAAACAACAAAGCAGAAAGCTCTAGGGCCCCAAAGCGACCCAGAACCAGCGAGCATCATCATGACAACCATTCAAAGAAAGCCAGGCCATTGGCCCTAGACGACCTCCAGTGAGGTTTGTCTAGACGGAGGAAGGGAGATGAATCGGAGGAGGATTCAACCCAATCCACACGACGCCCAGGAAATGAGGGGCTTACCGATGAACTCAAGGACTTCAGAAAGCATCCCATCAGGGAAGAAATTGATCTGAGAGCCTGGTTAGACTCTAGGAGAAAGAGTAAGGCTGTCCAGGATGAGGCCGAAGACGAAGTCATACAAACACCCTTTACGAGGGAGATCGGTGAGATGGAGGTTTCAAGAAAGTTTGTCGTGCCGCGGTTCAAAACTTATGACGGGTGGTCCGATCCCGAAGCCCATGTCAGGCAATACAAGCAGATGATGTCCCTCTATCATTCGGACCAACGGTTTCTCTGCCGAGTGTTTCTTATGAGCTTGGGGGACTCTGCGATGAAATGGTTCGTGGCGCTTCCCCCCAACAGTATTGGGTCATGGAAGGAATTGACGAAACAGTTCCTGGCTCGATTCATTACGGGGAGTAAGCGCCCCAAAGACATTGGATCATTGCTGACCCTCAGAAGGAGGAAATCCGAGACTCTTCGCCAGTACGCCATTCGATACTGGGAAGAGGTTAATGAGGTATAAGGCTGCTCGGAGGTCATGACAGCATCATCTTTCTGGCTCGGCTTGGCAAGGGACACAGACCTGTACCGATCCCTGACCAAGAAGACTCCCTCGGATATGAGGGAACTAATGGACCGGATAAACAAATACTCGAGGGTTGAGGACGAGATGGGAAGCAGCAAAGGCCGAGCCCTCCAATCTAAGAGAAAAGAGAAGGAGTGGGAAGATATTCCCCGAAAGGGATTGCTACCCCCTCTAGGGGGTCCGTCCAAAGGAATTCACATTGTGTTCAAGGAACCCATCTTCAAGCTGCTCCATAAAATCAAGCACGAGCCGTTCTTCAAATGGGCGCCCAGGATGCAGAGTGACCCCTCCACCCGTGATCAAAAGGTTAGGTGTTCCTATCACCGGGATTTCGGGCATCGCACCGAAAGCTGCAGGGTGTTCAAATCGTTCTTGGAAAAATTGGTCCGAGACGGATATTTGAAAGAGTACATAGAGCTCAGGCCAGAAGAGAGACAAGCCCTTGCCCCGACCGAGGAGCCGGACAACATCATAGATGTCATCCATATATGTCCCCTGGATCGCCCCACGTCCAAAGAACTCGAGTCCGACCTCGAGAAGGTAGCTTTTACGAGGAAGGTAGCCGAGGTTGATGTAGGGCCACCTAGTAAAAGGGTCAGGACGGGTGAGCTTGGCATTACATTCTCCGACGCGAATTTGACAGGCGTAGTGACTCCTCATAACGACGCCCTTGTCTTGACCCTAAGGATAGGAAAATTCGACGTCAAGAGGGTTTTGATAGACTCTGGAAGTTCCTCAGAAGTGATGTACTCTGAAACTTTAAAACGGATGGGTCTTGGCCTCAAAGACCTCACCAAAGTCAAGACACCCCTCATCGAATTCAACGGCTCGTTCGCCCTGCCCGTGGGGAAAATCACATTGTCAGTTGTCACAGGTCCCTTTGTCATCAACACTGAGTTTGTCGTGATCAATACAGACTCTCCCTACAACATAAATATGGGGCGAACATGGCTGCATGCGTTGGGAGCGGTGTATTTCACTTTCCACCAGAAATTAAAATTCGTCACGCCAGAGGGTATCATGGAGATCCGGGGGGACCAAGCGTCCGCGAAAAATTGTTTTTATTCAGCCGTTCGAGCCGAGGCGTTCAGCCAGGAGAAGGGGCGAGCACCGGAAGAGATTATGGAAAAATAGCAATCACAGTCCGGGCGTCCAGGAATGGATGATCCACGGATTGACCCAACTGAGCGGTCGGTAGAACACCTCCGGAAGGTGCCCTTGGTGGAGGGAGAAGAAGAGAGGTATTTCTTAGTTGGGACCTCGATACCCATAGTTGAATAGGAGGAGATGATCGAGTTCCTAGGGGGAAATACAGACGTGTTCACGTGGAACGAAATAGAAATGACGGGGGTAGACCCCGAGATAATCACACACAGGCTGCATGTTGACCCGTCGCACAAGCCAGTCAAACAGAGGCCACCACGCATGGCCCCGCATCACACCAGCGCGGTCAACGAGGAAATCGATAAACTCCTGAAGGCCGACGCCATTCGAGAGATACAGTTCCCAGAATGGTTGTCTAATACGGTATGCGCAAAGAAGAAAGAGGGAAAATGGCGTATCTGCGTAGACTTTACAGATCTAAACAAGGCATGTCCCAAGGACGACTACCCCCTACCAAAGGTGGATCAGCTGGTAGATGCCACTGCCGGATATGAACGAATGGACTTCCTGGATGCCCGAGCAGGATATCATCAGATCCCTCTCTATCCTCCGGATCAGGAAAAGACGGCGTTTATCACTCCGAAGGGAGTTTACTGTTACAAAGTTATGCCGTTTGGACTAAAGAACGTCGAGGCAACATACCAAAGACTGATGAATCGGATGTTCAAAAAGCAGATCGGCAACACCATAGAATGTTATGAATCTAAAGAAATATTACTTTTGAAGTATCCTCTCCCTCAAGTGCTTGCCAACGACAAAGATAAAGGGCAAGGCCCTGGGAACAGAGTTCAAGGGCTCCTGTCCCCGAAGCAAATACAAGAGCAAGCCTCCTGGAAGGGTAAGGCCCTGGGGACAGAGTTCAAGGGCTCCTGTCCCCGAAGCATATACAGGAGCAAGCCTCCTGGAAGGCTAAGGCCTTGGGGACAGAGTTCAAGGGCTCCTGTCCCCGAAGCAAATACAGGAGCAAGCCTCCTGGAAGGGCAAGGCCCTAGGGACAGAGTTCAAGGGCTCCTGTCCCCGAAGTATATACAGGAGCAAGCCTCCTAGAAGGGCAAGGCCCTGGGGACAGAGTTCAAGGACTCCTGTCCCCGAAGTCAACACAAGAGCGTGCCTCTTGAATGGGCGAGCCCCTGAAGACAGTTCCAAAAAAAAAAAAACAAAACACTACTGTACGCAGAAAAGGAAAAAGTACTCATGATTTATTTCAAGAAGAGGGGCTTTGCGTCCCCAAAGGCTACAAAAGAAAAAAAAGTACAATCAAAAAGAAAAATGGGCTTTCATCTGACCCCGGGCATCTCCACAACATCAGCCGAGGGCAAGTCAGCATAAAAAGGTTGAGAAGCTTCTGGAGCAGGCAGAAGGAGACGTACTTTGGCAACAGAGAGACCTTGAGCAACATGAGGATCAGGGGCATGGTCCGGCGGGGCCTCTTCGGACAAGTCCACTATCACTGCCTCGGGCAGACCCGCCGAGACTTGCACCGGCGTTGGGATCTCATTCTCGGCAGCAATCTCTGCTTCGGCCCGTTCCATCTCTGCCGAGGGCACGTACTTGTGCATCTGGAAGAACGGGGAGTCTAACGGGATTCCAGCAGACTGGAGCGCCTCGTCCCACCCTTTCTTGAAGAACTCCTTGCTGTTTTCCTCAAGAGCAGGGAGCACGTCATTGGCGAACTCTTCCCGGAGTTGCTCCTCCAACTTCCTATTCAGTGCCTCGGCTCTGATCCTGTCCAGCTCCTGGGTGAGAGCCAGACAGCTTTCCTCTAAGCCAACCGCCCTCTCCTCCGCGGCAGAAAGCCGTCGCGTCTGCTCGGTAATCCTCCCCTCAGCATCGGCAAGGGCAGCACTTAGCTTTTCAGCGCCAACCTTAGCCGACTCGGCATCCTTGAAGAGTTGTTCGATTTGAGCAGCCTGCCCCGCCAGGGTAGAATCCCTGGCAGCTACGTCCTTCATTGCTCGGGCGAGGGCCCCCTCCGCCTCTTCCTTCTGCTCTCGGGCCCGCTGGAGGTCCATCCTAGACCCATGGTACTGCGCAGCTATTATGGAGATCTGTTGGGTAGCCTGCAAAGGAGGGAAAAAGGCGTATCACAAAAATGAAAGCGAGAGAGAAGAAACCAAAGCAAAAATGAACTTACCACCAGGGAATTCTGGATGATAGAGCGGAACAACACGTTCGTCGATCGCCCCCTGTGAGCCGCCATGTCAGCCTCGAAATGTAGTGTCTCACTCACTGCATTGGCGACATGAGGATCCAGCAAAATGGAGTCATCGACCCTGATCACTCGGTTCATATGATCGGTGGCTCGGGGATTTCACTCCGAGGCTTCCACTGTCGGCGGAGGGGAAGGGGGAGTCTGCTGCTGCCGTTGTTGCTGTTGTCGTTGCTGTTGCTGTTGCTGCTGTTGCGGAGGAGCAGGGGGTAACCCATGGCCTCTCCCGCTTTGCTGCTGAGCGGAAGGTGCCCTGGATCCTCTGCCGAGGCCATCGTGCCTATGTTTGACCCTTCTCTCCTCCTCTACCTGAGGATCCCGGTCACGCACTTGACCCCGACTGAGAACTCTTGAGGATGGGGTGGAACTGGTCCCTGCAGATGGGGCGCCGCCGGTCGATCCTCGACCCCTTCCGGCAGCAAGGGCTTGCCTCTGCCTCAGGAACCCCAGGTCAATGCGAGGCGTGCTGGACATCGCGACCTCGAGGGCGTCCTCGGCGTCTAGAGATTGTAGAACTTGGAAGTCCGGCCACAAATCTCCTCCCGAAGTCCCCACCTCGGCGTCCGAAGGAACAAAGTCCTCTCTGACCCCGAGCTCTTCAACTACTCCCTCTACTTCTGCCTCCGAAGCCCGATCAGGGTCTTCTTCCAAGTTTTCCTCGACCTCTTGCCTCGCCGCCTGATCGAAGAGTTCAGACCACCGCGAAGGCTCAAAAGGCTGAGGAAGCTGTGAAAATTTCTTATACCCGGGGGTGTAATTCAGCAGGATGTGGGCAGCCCGGCCGAACCCGTTGTCACCAGTAAATCTCCAAACCGTGACTAGGTCGGCAAAGTTCACCAGCGACCGAGGGGGAGGAGCTGTTTCCCGAGCAGGGATATCTGCACAAACAAAAAAAGTAGTCATGAACATGGGAAATCTGGAGAACAAAATAATAAACCCGAAGGAACCGACGTACTTGTCGTTCTCCATTCCAGAGGGCATAACAAGCCGTTATATTCAAGACCAACACCTCTCTGCCAAGATCCCTTGAAAATAAGAATATTGTCCTTGTACCCCTTGTCCGAGTCGGGAAGATGAGTTACAAGGTACATAGAGGGGTCCCTGGCCTTAAGGTAGAAGTGTTGGTGAGGCATGACTCTCAAGAGGGAATAACAAAAAAGGAGATCGTTCAGCCCAATATTTACCCCGAGGCGCCTATTGAGCTCTAAGACCCCCATAATTATTCTGAAGACATTAAGGCAACACTGCCCGGGGGAGAGGCGGAAGTGAGAGAGGAACTGGAGAAGTAAAGGGGGTAAAAGAAACCTAATTCCGCCCTCTATTATGACCTTGGTATAAAAGGGCATAGCATCCTCGGCCCCGAGGGTAGGAGTGTGCACCACCGAGTCATAATCCTCTATGTCTATGCACGGGGGAATGCCGTACTTGACCTTAAACCTATTAATCTACTCACCACCCTTTACTTTATACTTCCCTGACCCCGAAGAACCAGCCTGATGATTCTCGGGAGCAGGGCGACGACGAGACATCTCTAAGAAAGTGAGAAAGTGGAGGGTGTTTTTTCTTAAAAATACATGAGGAAGCTTCCTGAGGATTAGTCGCTAAGTATCAATCGGAGACACCTCTAGTCATTGGAAAACAAAAAGGGATAGGAGGAAGAAAAGAAGAAAGAAACTAGGACTCACCCGAATGCCAAACAGAGTTTTTTTTGGAAAACTTTAGGCGACTCCTTCCAGAAAGTTCAGAAGCAATGATGGGTCTGCTGGCCTTAGGACTTTAAGGAAGAATGGGCAGTTGACGATGGAAGAGGAAAGAGATCTCCGACGAAGATTCAGGAAAAGGCTCTCTTGAGGAAGTTTGGAATGGCGAAACAAGAAAATGCAAGAGGAACCCCATTTATATAGTGGTTGTTTCATTATTGGGCGCGAAAAACGAAACGGCGCATTTAATGCACACGATATCCTAAGCCGGGGAAAGCGGCTCGAGGCAATGATGAAGCATTTGTGGTTGTTGGGAAACCCTTCGTCTCCTTACGACGCGTGCCCTCGGTGTCAGAAGATCGAAGGCTGGGGGGCAGTTGATGAGACTTTTCTGAAATACTCCATGATGAAGACACGTGTCCTCGGTATTTACCAAAACACTGTTGCTAAGATCAAGCACCATCGGCGCACAAGGTCCTTGCCCCCGAGGTACTCGTCATATAGGATCATGGCATTCAGTACGTTTTACAACCAACACGTAGCCTCGGTCTGATATGGTACCTCAGTCGGTATCCCTCCCTCGGTTCCGAGATGAGCCTTTCCTCGGTGCCGAGGTGTACCCCGTCCTGGACGCCTCCTCTACTCCAGGATAAGCTATTGACGTACAGGTCATTAGCCTAGGCTAGTCTAGACTATTCATCATGACCTCGTCTTACACAATTAGTGTCAGAACATACTGGAATGCAGATGTCACAGCCAATGGGGGATGGCCGCGTGGCGTATGATATCACATCAAAAACAGAAAAGCCGCATGCCGTTGCTGACACACGACTTGGGAACACAAACGATTAATTGCACCACTCCCTTGACGAGACTGCATTCAATGCGGTAAAGCTCGGAAATGAAAGACAATAAATGCTCCTAATACAGAGCATTTATTGCATCCTCCCCGAGAGGAGTATATTGTACCGTCGGCATCCCGATGACGCAGCATTGATTGCTCGGGACCTCGAGCAGTTAAGAAGAGAAGACATTCCTCATCAGAATCAGTGCGCACACTGCCTATACCTAATGATCACCTACTGACTACACTGACAGCAATCATGAGCTTTTGAGGTATAAATACTCCTTGCAAAAGGCAAGACGGGTATGCAACAAAAAACTCTTTACTACAATACATACTCAGTGTTTTCTCCTTCCTCTCTCTTTCTCAAAGACTGACTAGATTGTCGGAGGGGATACGCCGGAAAACACTCCGGCGCCCTTCTAACTTGTTCTTCTTTGTTCCAGGGACCTTTTTCAGCCTTACTGGATCGTTCTTCCGCTCCCCCAGGGTCTCCCTTTGCCGTTCCAGGTTACCACCGGACCTCGCAGGCTGTTCCAAGCAGCGTGGTTGGTCACTCAACTAGCTCACTCGAGTTCACCAAGGGAGAGATCTGTTCTCGTTTTTTATATTGTGCAGGATCTTGCACGCACATTGATCATAGACACTTATGATCGATTATGAAAAATATAATATTGATCTTAACATTCGTTGGAAAAATGTTATTCTTATTCACTCCGATTCGTTGGAAAAATGTGAGTTTTCTTTGTTTTTTAATCCATCCGTACAAGTTTTATTCTCGTTATCACTTGAAATTTTATTCTTGACTTTCAGCATCTTTGAATGAATGATATTCCCTTTATATTTTTTTTCCCTATAGCAAATTACGTAAATTAAATCCCAATAATATTTTTTTCTCTCTCGCAAATTATGGTTTTACATGAAAATAAACCGGAATTTTAACTTGAGTTCTGTAATCTGAGTTCAAAAATCTGAAACAATGGGGCTAAAAAATTGGGGTTGAATGTTGGATTTGGACTGAGCCAGATTTAATATTTTATAAGTAGGGTTGAGTAAAGATTAATCGCTATATCTACATAGAAGTAAGTTCATATGGTGGAAGACATGTGATCAATTTTGGCTCCCTTCCATCCAAACTTTAAATTCTATATGATCAAGATGGCTATTTTTTACATATATAAATCACACCCCAATGATTTTAGCATGTAAATAGAAGAGGAGAGAAGGAAATATATATATATAGAGAGAAAGAGTCTAAACAATTAGAATAATATTATTGGAAAAAATGAAGTTTGATGGCAACAATCATTTAAGTTTGGTAGAGAAACACCATGACCTGGTGGCTTTGTGTAGTCACTTCCATGGCTATCATTAACGAATTAAATCCTTTTTTAGAAGGACATAAGTTTGGCCAATTTTAATTTTTTTTGTATCATGGACTCTGGTAGTAGTGGAAGACTTCCTCTGTCTTCTGGGAATTGACCTGGTGGCATTACTGTAACCAAAACAATATTCTTCCCATGAAACTTTCTTCTGGCATCTCTATAAGTATCTCAATAATCATTCACACGCCTTCATATTTCACCAATCCGAGTCTTCTTTGTTGCATGAGTCTATCTTCCAAAACTAAATACCCTCATGAAGAAATTCATTTTCCTCTTTTCTGTCACACTTTTGTGCGCAAATAGTTTCATGATTTGCTTTGCCACGAGTGAGACTAACTTGGCCACTGATCGATCTGCTCTTCTTGCCTTCAAAGCTCAAATCAGTTTTGACCCTCACAGCTTTCTCGAAACCAATTGGTCCATCACCACTCCTGTTTGCAACTGGATTGGAGTCTCTTGTGGTGTTCGTCACAAAAGAGTCACAGCATTGGATCTTCCTGACGTAGGTCTCAGTGGCACCATTTCTCCACATCTTGGAAACCTCTCATTCCTTGCTTCCCTCAACATTAGTAGCAACAATTTCCATGGCCATGTCCCTGAGGAGTTGGCTCATTTGCGTCGGTTGAAAGAAATTGATTTGGGAAACAACTCTTTGAGTGGGGAGGTTCCATCATGGTTTGGTATCTTACCAGAACTTGAATTCTTGATCATGTATAATAATAGTTTCACCGGTGCTATCCCGCCTTCCCTAGGCAACATCACTAGCCTTGTGGTGTTGCGATTATCTACTAACCATCTAAGCGGACACATTCCAAAAGAGATTGGTAACCTTTCCAACCTGAAAATATTGAGATTGGGAGAGAACCAATTTTCTGGTTCCATACCTTTCGTCTTCAACATGACTTCATTAGATGACATTGTTTTCCGGCATAATAACTTATCTGGTCCCATCCCTGGAGATATGTGCAATCATCTCGCTGAAGTCAGTAGAATCTCTCTTTCTTTTAATCAATTTCAAGGTCTTCTCCCATCTAGTTGGCACGGATGCGGAAAGCTTCAGATTTTATCGTTGTCCTATAACAAACTCTCTGGTAGCATTCCTAGAGGAATTGGAAACTTAACCATGCTTAAGAGTTTGTATCTTGGAGGCAACATATTGGAAGGTAAATCTCTGCATCTTGGGTCCTGAATCATGATTATTTTAGCATATTCATGGGTACTACTCATAACCAATAATATGTGTGTTGGGGATGGCCACTCACTCAACTACAGAAATAAGGAAAACCTCATCAATTAAGGGTTATATTAGTGTTCCATAATAATGGACATTAGTGTCTTTACCTAATACAGAAACGAACCGCTGACTTCATTTGCCACAAACAACACCTTTTAGCTTTTTTCTGGATTTGGCCCAAACTGTGTGGCAAATTCCCATGTGACTCTTCTCACCTCCTAAGTGAGACAAGCTACCTTTAGCTAGGTGCCTCCTTTTTCCTTTTGCCCATCTCTTCAAAAACAGCGTTCGACTTGCATACGCTAAGCATATAGCTAGCGATTCCTTCTGAGCTAGAATCAAACTCTTTCTTTGAGTATGATTGGGCTCTACAGTGGTAGAATCTGATGAACTGGCGCGTGCTATTTCCCGACACATGTTTGGGAGATCATTAAGGTGTTTTTTTTCCCTAGGTCATTTAGGTTGTAGGATAACCTTGCTTTGGTTACAAGGTTTTAATTCACTAGACCATGGAGAATTGCAAGAAATTTAATTTGCTAGACAAACTTCGATGCTAAACGACCTTGTAGCCACACTGCAAGAGCGCATCTTGTCTTTTGGTTGAAGACAGGTTTAATCACCAAAAATGGCAAACAATTACAATTAATGCAACATTAATTGTTTAAAAAATTGGCAAATCTTTTCAGCTGAAAGTTTTATACGTACTTCTGCTGTTCAAAATCTAACAGTTTCCAAGTAAAACTCAAATGCATATTTGTTAGTATCGTACGATATGTGATACGATACATGAAAAAAATGGTACGTATTGTTTAAATGTATCGATTTATATCGTATTATGTGATACATGATATGATACATCTGATATATTAGATGATACGTACAAGTCGTCCGATACAGGACAAAACAAATCAAAAAAAATTCTTTTGAATTTTAACCACAAAACGGCGTATTTTCACTTGGAAGTAATTTTTTCAAACACTACGTAATAAAAAGACGTCGTTTTTCCATCTACAGTTTTTAAAAAACAAAAGTCTTATTTTTTATTCATTCTCGTCACATGAGCAAATTGTTTGATTGTTAAAAGTGTCATTATTTAACTATTTATGTTAGAACTAGAACTCTCTAAAGTTTGATATTGATGAATTATGTTTGAAACTTTAATACTTAGATTGTTAATGTTTTTTGTTATGGTTCTTGTAGTCTCTTCAAATTATTTTATGTCATAGGTATATGCATTTTTTAATATCTTTTATAAAATTGTACGTATCTTATGATACGTAATACGTTTTGATCCACGATACATTATTTTTGAAAAAATGATACGCCTTTCGATACATGTTTTGACAACCGTACTCAAATGGTAATGAAATTTACATGTTGAAGGTGAAATCCCACACGAGGTAGGCAATCTGGATTTGGAGCAATTAGCCATAGAGCATGCTGGACTCATTGGTCACGTCCCATCTTTTATTTTCAACATCACTTCTTTAAAAGGGCTTCATCTTGCTGAAAACAACTTGTCTGGCAGTCTTCCATGGGATATATGCTTGCATTCTCAAAACCTCCAAGATTTAGACCTTGATAGAAACAAGGTTGTTACGGGCGGCATTCCGAGGAGTATTGGGAACTGTACTTCATTGATGACATTAAAACTTGGTAGTCTCAATTTGACAGGTATTTATTTTTGTCATCCTCTATAACGAATGTCACATGGGAATTTAGTTTTTGTTGCAATAACATTTTCCCTTTTTGCATGCATGCAATGCGTCACGTGCGTAACCATTTTTACATAAAAAAACAAATGGCTATTTAGATTTGGGGAAGAGGGAATAAGGTTAAATTAGTGCAATATTTTGAGCGAATAACATATAATTACACTTTATTATATATTATTTTTGTTTTACATTTTGCAGGTACTATACCACACGAGATTGGAAATCTTTACAATTTGGAGGAATTGGAATTAATATTCAATAGTCTTTCGGGTCATATTCCTGAAGCAATTTTCAACATCACAACAATACAAGCAATTTACCTTCAGAACAATCATCTTTCAGGCACTCTTCCATCAAATATGGGACTTTGGATGCCCAATCTTGAAACAATTGTACTTGGACAGAATTACCTAAATGGAATTCTTCCCGACTCTATCTCAAATGCTTCGAAAATCACTACAATATTCCTAGAGGGCAACCAACTCTTCGGAGCAATACCCAATTCATTAGGTAACCTAGAACACCTTGAAAGTCTTGGATTGGAGGCAAACAACTTCTCTAGGGATTCTTCATCTATGGAGTTGAGCTTCATCACTTCTTTGACAAATTGTAGACAACTAAGGTCCTTATGGATATCCGTAAATCCTCTCAGTGGCATTCTTCCAGCTTCTATTGGAAATTTCTCCGCATCTCTTGAATCGATTTTTGCAAATTATTGTGGAATTAAGGGCCAGATTCCTAATGAGATTGGAAATTTAAGCAATTTGGCATTTTTAGAACTACAAGGCAATGACATGGATGGATTTATTCCGACGACAATCAAGGAGTTATGGAAGCTTCAAATTTTGAGACTCAATCAAAACAGAATATCAGGATCGATCCCGAGTGATCTCTATAATTTAGGAAACATGGGATATCTAGATTTGAGCAAAAACAAGCTTTTTGGTTCTGTGCCAACGTGCTTGGGAAATCTTACTTCTTTAAGATATCTCTACTTAGATTCCAATAACTTAACTTCCAAC
The DNA here is from genome assembly GCA_963454935.2 of Ilex paraguariensis. NCBI lineage: Eukaryota > Viridiplantae > Streptophyta > Magnoliopsida > Aquifoliales > Aquifoliaceae > Ilex > Ilex paraguariensis. The sequence goes on from CAUOFW020001558.1 coordinate 879,831, forward strand.
ATACCCACGAACCTTTGGAGACTCAAAGATCTTTTGGAGCTCAACTTCTCCTCAAATTTTTTAATCGGCTCCTTGCCCCCAGATATTGGAAGTCTAAAGGTTATGACGAATATAGATCTATCGAGGAATCAATTATCAGGTATTATCCCTGGTGCAATTGGAGGCCTACAAGATCTGTCGACTCTATTATTAGTGCATAATGGATTGCAAGGACCACTTCCGGAGTCACTTGGCAACTTGATAAACTTAGAGTTCCTAGATTTGTCTCATAATAATATATCTGGAACGATTCCAAAGTCCTTAGAGGAACTCTTGCATCTTAAATATCTCAATGTATCTTACAATAAATTAAGAGGTGAAGTTCCAAATGGTGGACCTTTTGCGAACTTCACTGATAAATCTTTTATGTCAAATGAAGATTTGTGTGGTGTTCCTAGGTTTGGAGTACATCTATGCAAACATAGTTCTCTTAAAAGATCAAGGAAGAAAAAAGTAGTTGTATATACTTCTCTAGCAATTGCAACAATGGTTCTTGCCTTGATCTTCATATTTGTTTTGATTAGAAGACAAAGACGGAATAACATCCCGGCTGGAAATGCTTGGTTTCCTACCACCTATGGAAGGATTACGTACTATGAACTTCGACGTGCAACTCACCAGTTCAATGAAAGCAACTTGCTTGGCATGGGCAGCTTTGGTTCAGTTTATAGAGGGGTACTTACAGATGGGACACATTTAGCAGTAAAAGTATTTAATTTGCAACTAGAAGGTGCATTCAAGAGTTTTGATACAGAATGTGAAGTACTGCGCAATCTTCGCCATCGAAATCTAACCAAAGTCATCACCAGTTGCTCTAATCCTGATTTCAAAGCATTAGTCCTCGAATACATGCCTAATGGAAGCCTTGAAATGTGGTTATACTCCAATAGTTTTTGCTTAGACATCTTGCAAAGATTAGACATAATGATAGATGTAGCACGTGCATTAGATTATCTGCACCATGGCTATTTGATTCCTGTGGTTCATTGTGACTTGAAGCCTAGTAATGTCTTGCTAGATGAAGATATGGTTGCACATGTAAGTGATTTTGGCATTGCAAAGTTACTAGGTGAGCAGAGTATTGCACAAACGAAGACTTTAGCCACACTTGGGTACATTGCACCAGGTGACGTGTCTGGCTTTTTAATTTATACTCATATCTAAATTTTGGTTTTCTCTTTTGGAATTGAATTTGTACTAACATTCCTTACAAACATATTAGTGTAGTTCATGATTGCTTGATGTATGTAGAATATGGATTGGAAGGACTGGTCTCTACAAGGTGTGATGTTTACAGCTATGGCATTATGTTGATGGAAACTTTTACAAGAACAAAACCTTGTGATGAAAAGTTCACCGAAGATTTAAGCCTCAAGCAGTGGGTGAATGATTCACTACCAAATGCACTACTCCAAGTTATGGATGCTAATCTGGTAGGGGCGGAGGACGAACACTTGACTGTAAAGGTGCAATGTGTATCATCTGTCATGGAATTAGCTTTGAAATGCTCTACAGAATCACCTGAAGAGAGGATTAGCATGACGGAGGTTGTAGCATATCTCCAGAAGATCAGATTTCAGTTACTTGCAAATTTTGAAAGGCGTTGAAACATGAAAGGAGTTTCAGTTATTTTGTATGCATTCGCATTATGATCCCAAATTATTCGAACTTGTTGCAAACATTTGCATTGTAAGCTAGATAATCAAGGTTTATTGCTCCGTCTATGCTGAAGCTCATACAAATATATTTTTGGCTTTGAAACTATGGTGTGATCATCCATAATTATTGGTTAGTAGTTATGAAGTGATTTTCCATTAACCTCTATTTGGTCTTAGTTCTATGTTGTAAATGTTGTAGTCTCATCTTCAAACAGTCTTATATAGTATGATTTCGTTCACTTTCTCTTCAAGTCTATCATACTTGTTATTTGTGGTCAATGATGTGAGATACTTCTAGAATTGTTACATGAGAACATTTGGGATACTGAAATTTTCTCGATGCTTTTTTTTTTTTGGAAGTTAATTTTCTCAAGAATTTATAGTAAATTATAAGTTCAAATATATTCACCCCAAATAAGACGAGGATAATCACCCTAAAGTCCTCCTCACTTGGTATGATAAACAAACATTGAAACCTTTTCAAGGAAAGTACACCAAAGGTTTTAAAAACTCTAAATAGTCATTTTGATTTCTTTTAATCATTCACGATTAGTTCTAAACTCTAACCCCTCCCCCTTAAGATGTCAATCTAGAGTCAGGCCGAGCCAAAAATTCAAACTTGGATGGGTACTAATTTTAATTTTTTTTCTCTCAATTCCCAAGTCTCGCATGTGGGATGAAGCGTGAGTGTCAGAGTAGCTTCAAAATCAAGACGAGTTGTTGGAATGCAGTGGACTTATTATTATGCCTTCTCATGTAACTTCATGAAAACACCACAGCCATAACAACATAACCTCCACCACCAACACACAACATTACGTACGGAAGGGAAATCATAGGAATAACCATACAATGCTAGACAACATATAGAAACACACCAAATCTGTTCATTTTTCTAAAGAAAAAAAAAACTAAAAACCAAACCGATATCAATAGACTTTGTACACTTGAGAGTCTAGAGTCTTATACCATCCTGAATGAAGCTATCTCCTAATCTTAACATCATCCTATTTCCCAGTACGCTCTCATTTTTAAGATTATCTTGGTGACAACATTCAACATCTTTAACAAATCATGCAACTTCCTCTATTGCGACAACTTTCTTAATCCATTCAAGCTGATAGAGTTCTGCATGGAAATGCTAACTAAGGAGTGATTGGGAGTATACAAATTCAAGGGGGATGAACATGGGGACTTCATATTCGCTTGGAGTCTCATTCCAGAAAAAAACACAATGAATGTCCCCCCGAAATATAAAACATCACACTATTTCTCATAAGCCTCCTTGACTTTATTTTTCTTGGGAGACTAGAGTCGTAGGCTCCGTTTGATAATGCTTTTTGAATGTATTTTTTTTAAGCAAAAAAGAAAAAAAAACTAATTTTACAAAATTTTTCTTTTTGACATGTTGGATAAACATCTTTGAAAAAGTACTTTAAAAAAGGAAATGTTATTTGGACCTAATTGAAAAACCTAATTTAGGGACCTAATGATGTATAACCATTGGATTGGTTGTGACTTCATCTAACATTAGAACTCATAATTAATCCAATGATGTGTTTATTGGATTGTTTGTGGGTTCTATCTAACATTAAAACTCATAACTAATCCAATGGTTACATTGAAGCCACATAATTAGGTCCCCAAATAAAGTCCCTATAGCATTGCTCTTTAAAAAAAAAATACAACCCCCCTCCCAAAAAAAAAAAAATCAAAAAATAGGGTAAAATAGAAAAATTCCACTTGATAAAGCCCCCGTCTCACTTCACTTCTTATACTTTCACTTAACTCCCTTCAACTTGTGAACAAACTACAAATATTAATAGAGGTAACATTTCCATCACTACGCCCCACAAATTCCTCTATAAGTTGTGGAGAAGGCTAAATCCCCCCCGGGGGGGCGGGGGGGTTTGAAAGAGGAGAGAAAGAAGATAGAGAAAGAGGTTGACGAAAAGAAGAGAAAGAATATCGGATTACACCAAGAATATCGGATTTTTGCTATACAATACAGAAACTCAACTTAATATGCTTATTTTTCCATGAAGATTTCATTGGTGTAATTAGATTTAAATTTCATGTTGTGTGTGTTTTCAAATTTGTGACTGAAGCTTAAAGTAGTTATGGATTTTCAAATGGGTTGCATAGCAAACGATCATTTCTTCTTCAATTGAGGCTTGAGTTGTGTTGTGGGGTTATAGTACAGTGTATTAGAGTGCTTGGAAGTCATGGTCTAGGGGTGTGTGTGCGGTGAAGAAACCCATTAGGGTTTGGAAACATGAAAATCAAAACTTTGAAAAAAAATTTAAAACTTTAAAAAAAGGGATTAGGTCTAGCTAATTTAGGGTCAAGGAGTTCAAAAATGACCTTAAATTTGAGAAAGTAAGTCGTTTGATAGGTTGAAAAATGAATTTGCAGGTCTGGAAAGAGATAGAGGGGAAGATGAAGGATAAAATTGGTAATTTAATTTTTAATTCAGAAAAAAAAAATTATTTATATTATAACACACACTTAATTAACACGTGCAATTACCGCGTCGCTATAGTAAACGGATTCTGTTAGATTTGTAGTTTGTTCACAAGTTGGAAGAAGTTAAGTAAACCACGTAAAAGTATAGGGAGTGAAGTGAAACCGATGCTCAGCTCAAGGAAATTTTTTATCTTTTACCAAAAAAATACACATACACTAATACACCAAAAACACACACACACACACATTAATACACCAAAAAACACACATAGACATACCCTCGTGCACAAAAACATTCACATATACATACACATACACCAATACATAAAAAAGTACACACACACACACATTCTCTCTCTCTCTAATACACTAAACACATGTACACCAATCACACACATACCCCCCACACACTAATACACTAAAGTACACACACACGCGCACACTAATACATCAAAACAGACACATATATACTAATATATCAAAACACACACACACACCCCCTCACTAATACACCAAAACACTAGGGTGCAACTCGGGTTGGTTGGACGGGTTGAGAGGTCAACCCTAGCCTTAATTATATCTTAACCGGAGATACACAACCCGAATTAAATTCAGGCAGGCTTAGGTTGAATTCGAGTTGATTTTGGGTTAAAAATCGAGTGGCTTGAGTTACTAAATTTGAGTTATTTTTTGAAGTGTAGATTTACTTTTTTCAAGTGTAGATCTAATTTTTTCAAGTGATCTGAGATGAAGGGTGAGACAGAGATGACGAGAAAGGGAGGAGTGACGAGTGAGAGAGGGATCTAAGAGTAATAGAGGCGTAGGGGTGAAAACTTGAAGTGAAGTGAAAGTCTGGATTTTAAAAAGTGAAGATAAATACTAATTCTAGTTAAATATATTTATATATTTATGTATATTCGGTTTCAACCCGATTTACTAATCAGGTTCAACCTGATTTTAATATTCGGGTTCAACACGATTTTAATATTCGAGTTGAATCCGACAACCCAATGCTTGCCTAAATTTAATTTGGGTTAGAGTTTTTTTATCTAAGTCCAACCCAAGTATTAAAAATTTTAACTCAACTCTTTTTTTCTGGGGGGTTAGGCTCGAGTTGAATTAGGGTTGGCTTGTCCAAATTGCACCTCTACGTAACACACATACCCCCCCCACCCCCCGAGGAAACAAAAAAAATTAAAACACACATACACTTTAATACACCTAAACACACACACACTAATACACCAAAATACACTCCCACCGACACCCCGCACATTAATATACCAAAAAAATATACTCACACATACTAATACACCAAAACATACACACACTAATACACCAGAACATTCACACACTCATTCACCAAAAATTCACACATACACAAACATTAATACACCAAAAACACAAACACACACTAATACATCAAAACACCCCCTCCCCCGTGCACACTAATACTCTAAAGAATACACACACATACACTAATACACCAAAAATACACATTCTTCTCGCGCTCTGTCTCTCACACAAACTCTAATACACTAAAACATATGTGCACCAAAACACATATACACACACGAATATACCGAATATGACACATACACTCACTAATATACCAAAATAGGACACATACTAATATACTAAAACACACACTAATATACCAAAACAGGACACATACACACACTAATATATCAAAACACACACCCCTCTACTAATACACCAAAACACACACACACTCATGCATACTAATACACTAAAACATACACACAACTCCCCCCCCCCCCCATTTACACTCTAATATACTTAAACACACACACACTAATACACCAAAATACACCCTCACTCCCATCCCCACCCCACACATTAATATATCAAAAAAAATTCCTACACCCACTAATATACCAGAACATACACCAACTCATACACCAAAAGTACACACACTAATATGAAAGACAAAAAGGAAGAAGACAAGAGAAGAGAATGAGCTGGCTTGCGCCAGTGGCGGCAGCCTTCCACCACTTCCTGAAGCAAGAGGGAGAGTCTAGTGTGTGATGAGGGTACTTTTGTCATTTTGAAATATTTTTTTATGCCCACTCTCACAGTCAGTGTGTGAGGAACACTGCCCATTATAATAGATGAAAAATTTAAAGTTGCAATTTAGTCGACAAAGTATGTGGGGTTACGTGGACATTTTTAAATGACAAGAGAGTTATGTGCTTTTGGGGTATACCACCACGGTGTAAAATGAAGTTTTCCCCTGAAGATAAGCGCATTAACCACTTTTGTTTTAGGGCCTGAATAAAACTATTAGATTTTCCTCCCAAATCGAGGTAAGGCCCACGCCCTAAAATTATGTTTGCCGCATCATATTTGAAATTTAAATTGAAAATGTCTAAAATACCCATTTTACATAAATGTAAAACCTAAAATGATATAGAACGAGAGCAAAAGAGAGAGTGAGAATGAGAGCACGAAAGTAAAAAATTTTGAAAAAAGTTGAGAGTGAGAGTGTCACTTAGAGCATCAAAAAATGAGATATAAAATTATTTATAAGTGGTAGAAAAATAAACAAAGAATTAAGACTTTTACGTCAAATGAGTTTCCGGCATCGACTGCTTAACAAAAGTGTTGAAATACGGCAGTGGATAAAAGGGACGAATCTCACATTAACTGCTTAACAAAAGTCTCAAAGGTTAGATGTCCAATAATAGGAAGTGTGCTCTGCTGAGTGGTTATGGGGCCTCAGCATTGGGGCCTCTCGTCTTTTGAAAGAGTTTAAACTTTTGTCTGGGTTAAGGTCTAACTCCTTAATGACTCCAAATTTTTTAGAAATTAAGGGATTGACTGCAAAGATTTATAGTATGCGAATTGGAGATATGGAATTCGCGAATTTAGCTCAAACCCGGTCTGAAACTGCAAATTGGTATTTCGAGCGACAATTCGTTGGGGTAGATAGACGAATTAGGTGATCTACTGTAAAACCTCTGCTCCAACAAGAAAATATTGCATATAATAGTGACAACATGTTATTATTGTCATGTGATGTTATCAACTAATAATAATCAACATGTAAGTAAGTAGACACCATTTAATTTGGTTACTACCATGTCTATGTAGGAAAATAATTATCATGTCTCAACAAGTAAAGTTCACTTTGTCCACTTGTAGTTTTGTTATTGAATGATGACATCAAGTGACAATAATAACGTGGTGTCACCGCTACGCCCCATCCGAACATGTATTAATGTGTATTCAAATCACTTGGTAAGATCTGTCCCTTACTTTCTAGATGGCTGAGGAAAATAACAATTCTAGCATGAAAATTTGGTCAAATTTGCTTAATGGCTTTAATTATGTCTCTCATGGTCTAGAGCTAATTGTTTATCTCTTGGTTGAAAATCAACATTGGGACACATTACAACCAATACATGATGGCGAATGCATCGTTGTAATTGTTGGGCCAAGACACAACTTAAAAAGAAACAAAAACTAACAAAGAAAAGATTTTATAGTTGGCAAGAATTTTTTTTTTTTTCCTTTTTTGCATCAGCAAATAAGACGCCACCAAAAATAGCTCACTCCAAAGTTTTTAGGCAACACAAATATAGTGGACATATTTAACCTCTAAGGGGTAGCTTAGTGGAGACAGAGACGGGTTTTAAACTTAGACATTTCGAGTTCGAAAATTACAATTTTCTTGGTGTAAGATCGTGAGGGTAGAGATGTTAATCGAGATGAGTAACTCGGGCTCGGCTCAGATAAAACTCAACTTGAGTTCGACTTCTGTTCTAAATGAGAGGAATTTGAACATATTTTTAGCTCATTTATAAAACGAGTCTAAAAAGTTTGGCTCAAATTCGCAAAATTCGACTTGTTTATATGTAAAATAGTCGAGCTACTCAGTTCAGCTCGATTTTTAAACGAGCTGAGTTTGAACAATTTTTTAGACTCGTTTAAAAAATCAACCTTATCAGGCTCGGGCTCAAGCTCGCAAAGTTCGGCTTGATCAACACCCCCTATATGAGGGATCAAATCAGAGAAGAGATTAGCCGAGATACGTATAAACTGACTCACACACTTTTAACCGTAGTATTAAAAAAAAGATAATTGAATATGATGATGGTAATTTACGCAGTTGTGTAGTAGATCTCGAGGCTCAAAAAAAGGGGGGGGGGGAATGAGTTAAAGATTTATTAAGAATGATAATGGGTATTCACTAGGGCACTAGTCTGAGCTACTAGGCTTATAGCGGTGAATAGCAAATCACAGAAATAAAACATCAATTGAAACAGATAAACAAGAGATTTATAATGGTTCATCAGCTTGGAAGTTTAGCTAGTCCACTTTAATGGATTCTCTTGCTCCTAAGAGTTTTTTTTGTTATTTGGAAGAAGATTACAAAGCTACTAATGGTGCAATTTTACAGATATTCTCCTCCTCTCTAAAGCGAGGGATCGGTCCCTATCTATAGTATGCAAGAGTTTCGCGTAGTTAGCGTGATCCTTTGGTAGCCGTCGTGATCCTTGCGTAAAGTAGTGGCCTTTTCGTAACAATAGAGATTCTTACGTAGTCAACGTGATCCTCTGATGGTTGTTACAACTCATGTGCTGGGAATCTTTGGCCATTAGGTGTTATATTCTCTAGTCGTGATATGACTTTTCTGGAAGGTTTGAGATGTCGTTGTCACTGTGTGCCCGAGCTGGAAGACTTGAGTTGGGAGTCCGAGCTAAGAGATCCAAGGTGAAAAACTTGAGTTGGAAGATCTGATATGGGAGTTTGAGCTACTTCTGGGCTGAGCTTAAACTTGGAGAATTTTTGGTATCATCAGAAGATATTTTGCAACAGCATATTGCTATAAAAAATATTTATTTAATTTCTTTATAATAATGTTTTGCCTTTTGAATGCATACATGTCCAATAAATTATAAAAATGAACCATAGTAGATAGAAACATATATATTTTTTTAAAAAACAAAACTACCGTTAGAAATCAATATAATAAATCAAAAGAAAACACAAGAATGAAAAAAGACTCCAAAGCAAGTTTACACAGGATTGACTGGCCTAGAGGTCTAATCCACGCTCATCAATGCCGAAGAAGGTACAAAGATCCCACAAGAATTGATTGACCCAGAGCTCTAATCCCATGCTCATCAATGGCCTAAGCTACGAGACCAGACAACGACTTATACTTTGCGGACTAATCCAAAGAAAAACAAATAAATTGAAAAGGACTCGACTAATAACCAAGATTGGCGTCAAAGACTAAATCCATATAAAGTTCCGAGTGTAAGACACGGCGAATGAGTAAGCGTTAATCTTAATTTATACCCTGACTTATATTCTAATTTTTAAATGGATTAAATATAAAATATTTCCTTATTATATTATAATTAATTCATTTTGATTTTAATTTGAACAAATCACCTTCTCAAAGTTTAAATTTTTTTCAATTAAATCTTTTCAAGAAGATTTTTTTCCCTATGCATAAAAAAACTCATATTTGACCCACCTACCCACCCGCGACTGTTCTCAACAACATTCTCTTTCCCTTACTGATGCCAATTCATTTAACTACACCACAACTAACCCAACACCATTCTTCATCCCCTACCACCTCAGATCTGTCACCACCACCACACCTAACCTATTTATATACCAATCTTAAATTTGCAAACCAGATGTGACCCTTGTGGTTTCGTCGTGGTGGGTGGAGATTTCTCTGTGTGTGTGTGTGTGAGAAAGAGAGAGAGGGGGCAGAGAGAAGCTGTTGCTGGAAAACTAGTTTCAGCCACATGAAACAACGGTGTCAAAAGGAGAAGGGGAAAGAGGTCCGGGAGGGCAATTTTGGGACTTTCAATGAATCTGAGATCAGGTGACTCACATGTGTCTAATTTCTATTAGGATCGGACAATGAATGTTGTGTGCCACTCCTGGGCAAAACCACGGAATTTTGAATTAAAAAAAAAAGTAAGACGGCGAAGACTCGAGAGTCTATTAACCAAGGACTCAGATCCTCTTTCATTTATTTTTCTTTTTAATTCCCTTTTTTACGTATCATATATTATATAATAGGTCACTCACTCGTTAACGAGTGACGTGCCACGAGAAAAATTGAAAAAAAAGTGTATTAGAGTAGATCTAGATCCATTAACCAAGACCAGCTGTTGTAGGCTTATTCTTGATGTAAGATTAAATGTGGGTCTTCTTGTGCCAGTTCTTATTATCACTGTTTCATTTTATTGGCTCTCTTCTCTTCGAAATTTAAATTGTAAATGTTTAAATTAACCACTTTACATAAGGGAGATGTATATAAAGACAACAGTTCTACACTCTCCTCCCTCCAAAATACTGAATGCCACGATTGCACCATGTCAACAATGTCACGATGCGTAACAATTCAATAATAAATATAGGCTTTTATGCAGTCACACCCCGTTTTAAAATGCTGGAGAGGCAGGGTCTAATCATGTGGAGATAAAAAATAATAATAATAATAATTAGCCCTTTATAGTTTTGTTACATATAAATCACTGATATAATCTACCGGTGCCATGACAATGAGAACAGAATTGGAGCCATTTGTCGTTGTTATCACTGACTCTGGCAGCCATGGAAGTCTTCTTTGTTTTGGGTCCCTGTACCGTATCTTTCTGGGGCATTGCTGTAATGGCTTATTTTCATGCTAATCACAAGAGCCTTCTGTCTTCACTATTATAAGTATCTCAATTATCATTCATATTTCACCAGTTTCTATTCCATCACTGAGATCTTAGTGGTCTTCCATATGCCAAGCCAAACACTCTCAACGAAGAAATTCATTTTCCTCTTTTTTGTCATGCTTTTGTGGGCAAACAGTTTCATGGCTTGCTTTGCTACTGATCAACCCACTCTTCTTGCTTTCAAAGCTCAAATCAATTTTGGTCCTTCTACCATTTTGGTAAACAATTGGTACGCCACCACACCTGTTTGCACCTGGATTTGTGTCTCTTGTGGTGTTCGTCATGGAAGAGTCACAACCTTAAATCTTTCCAACATGGGTTTCAATGGCACCATTTCTCCACATCTAGGGACCTCTCATTCCTTGCTTCCCCCAACATCAGTAACAACAGTTTCCATGGCTATGTTCCTTAAGAGTTGGCTCGTTTGCATCGTTTGAAAGAAATTGATTTAGGAAACAACTTGTTAAGTGGGGTGCTTCCTTCATGGCTAGGTATCTTACCAAAACTTCAGTACTTGATTATAGATAATAATAGTTTCACAGGTGCTATCCCAGCTTCCACTGGCAACATCACTAGCTTAGTGGCTATGAGATTATTGGGCAATCATCTAGATGGACATATTCTAGAAGAGATTGGTAACCTTTCCGACCTGAAAATATTGAGGTTGAGAGATAACCAGCTCTTTGGTTACATACCCTTTATCTTCAACATGTCTTCATTGGAAGAGATTAGTGTTACATTTAATAACTTATCTGGTCCCATCCCAGGAGATATGTGCAATAATCTTCCTGAAATTTGGAGACTCTCTCTTTCTTCTAATCAGTTTCAGGGTCTTCTCCCAACCAGTTGGCACCAATATAGGAAACTTCAGCTTTTATCATTGTCCTACAACAAATTCATAGGCGGCATACCTCAAGGAATCGTCAACTTGACCATGCTTACGCATTTGTATCTTGGATACAACACATACAAGGCAAATCTCTTCACCCGTTGTCATGGTTATTGTAGCAAATTCATGTGAGCCTATAAGGAAGAATATCAGTGCTAGCTATGGCCAACAGGCTATTAACACAAACCAAATAGCGGGTGATTTGAGACGAAGAGTCTTGCATCAAGGAAGTTAGTGCATCGATTATGGGTTATATTAGTTCTCCATAATAATGGAAATTAGGACACAACCCAGAAAAGTTGAACCCTGAAAGAGCTTTAGATAACCAGAGGATTTGTATAAAACATAAATTCATCAATTTTGTTGGAAGCAAGTACTACTCGATGTTAATGGATACAACATATTGCAGGTGAAATCCCACATGAGATAGGCAATCTGGATTTGGAGCTATTATCCGCACCGAATGCTGGGCTCACCGGTCATGGTTCAAAGTCGAGGTATCGGTCATCAACTCGGAAGACACTGATACACATTGGTCGCAGCGTCATGGTACAGTATCGGCCGATACGCTCAAAACGCTAGATAAAAACTCTAAAAAAATTTGAAAAAATCGTAAAAAATTTTGAAAAATATAAACATCATCATCCATGCATCATATGCCCACAATAAATCAAAAAACACATTAAACATAATTAAAATGAAACATAAGGGCGTTACCGAAAATATTGATCATTATCAATATTCAACTAATTGAAATTGAAATATTAATATTGATATGTCTAATTATTATATTAGATTTAAAAAGTACCGATGTTTTTTAGGATTAAAAAATATTGATATTTTTTTTTTTTAAAAAATATTGATGTATCTAATCATTATATTAAAAAATATTTGATATTCTATCTTTGATTGAAGTATTTTTTGTCTAAGTATAATATTTTAAACTTAAAGGCATGGTTCAAAGTCGCGGTATCGGTCCTTGACTTGGGGGGGGCACTAAGACATATCAGCTGCGGCGTCGTGACGCTGTATCAGCCAATACGCCCAAAACACTATATAGAAGGCTCAAAAAAATTAGAAAAAAATTATAATAAATATAAACATCATCATCAATGCATCATATCCGTAAAAGATATTATTTAACACATTAATCATTGCAAAAAAGAATAATAAGGATGCTACCGGAAAATATTTATAATCATCTATATTCAAGGTTAATATAATTTAATTTGTAATTTTTAAAAATTATAAAAAAATTTAAGTGTATATATATGGTGAACTTAATAGTTTTAAAAATGAAAATCTATTTATAAAGAAATTCTATATTTAATTATTTATTATGTATCTAATTAAAAATTATATGTATTTTCTCCATTATATATATTTAATTATTAAATCTTCAATGCATATACATAAACAAACTTAAGAAGTTAAGTTCTAATTAGATTATATGATAAATACTAAAAATTATATAATTAAAAAAATTAGACTCAAACTGAAAAAACAAAGAGAAAAGGGGGGGAAATAAATTTTAGGATCTCATTCTTAAAAAAGTCATAAGCCCCAAATGCTCTCTCTTCAACTCTCAGACATTGTCGATTGCGAGAGAGAGAGAACAAAGACGATGGGGGACGACGAGCAACACCAGCGACCGCGAGAGAGAGAGGGGAAAGTGTCTGGTTTCTTGAGGGTTGCTACATCGTTCGGTAGTAGCGCTTGCCGCTACTACTACTCCTACTCCGTCTCCTAGGACTTTTGCATCTGCGATGAAGATGAAGAGGAAAAGAAAAAGGAAGTGAAAGAACAACAACTACACAGGCTTTTGGTTTGAATGTTGTATAGGCGTGTAATTTCTAATTTTTCATCTTTTTATTTCATGGAGAAAAAGGGAAAAGGGGCTGATTTAGGGTTAATCTTCTATCACATCTCTCGTTCCTTTTTTTGGCATTTTTTCTCCGTTGGTCTGTGTTTTGAAAGCTTGTTTGCTCATAATTGATTTTGTTGGAATGAATTATTTCGAATCGTTGACGAATCGGTTCAAATAGGTGACAAATCGTTGTCTCACCCGAGTTGTACCGATTTAGGTTCGATTCGGGATTTTTTCGTTGCGGGTATCGTTGTCGTATCGGTCATGGCCAAAACGGATACGGCTCGGCCGAGGCCGATACCTTGAACCACGTTACTGGTCTCATACCATCTTCTATTTTCAACATCACGTCTTTAAAAACGCTACATCTCGGTTACAATAACTTGTCTGGTAGTTTGCCAAGGGAAATGTGCTCGCATCCTCAAAAGCTCGAGAGTTTTGATCTTTCAAGTAGCAAGGCCTTTTCGGGAGGCATTCCGAAAAGTATTGGGAACTGTACTTCGCTCCGCTTCTTAGGACTTAATGATCTCAATTTGACAGGTATGGAATTCTATTATCATTTTCTTCTGCGGATGTCACAAGGGATGGTAGTTTGTTGCAATAAATATTTTCCTTTCTGCATATAATTATTTTCCAGGCCTCTATTTCAGTACTAGTTGAATATCTTGTTCTCACAATAGATCTAGTGCTTACCTTGAAAACAAGCACCTACAGATTCCTGTACTTGGTGTAATTTCAGCATCTCATTGGTAAACGTGAGGGTGCATATTGTGGGAATTTACATTGTTTTATGCAAAATTGTACATTTACCATTAATATATAAACTAGCTAATACTATAGCATGCCCTGTAATTTTACAGAATAAGAGAGAGAGAGAGAGAGAGAGAGAGAGAGAGAGAGAAAATCGGATAGAGTCGGCAAGTGAGTCTATGCGGTGCCTAATAGCTGTCCAAAATCAGCTATGCCAACTCATGTGGAGGTAAAATTGGACAGTAGTGGCTCTATAATTCAACTTAGATACCCCCAGCAACACATCCTCAAGGTTCACGTACACTAAGGGTAGGGTGAACCCGTCTATTGTCCAGGTTGGAAAAATATGGAATATAGTGCTAAAAAGAAGTATGGACAGACTAAAACATGTAAGGATGGTATATATAGTTGGCTAAAGATTGCTTAAGGACAATGTTAAAATCTGAAATTAAACAATGAACCTTGAAAACATTTGAGAATTTGGAATATAAAGTATACTTAGATTCTAACATATTAAGCAAAGGTAAAATGTTATGTGAGCTTAAAAATATCAAATTTTCTATTTTTGAATGTTTTAATTTAATGATTTTACGATGGTCTTCATTGACAATAAATTCCCTATCAATTGAAATGATTGAGTTATTGAAAAGTAATAAATGATCCAAAAGATATTACCAAGAAAGAATGAGAGGAGTTCGACATAGACCTCTCAAGTTGTGAAACTACAAGCTTTAGCTACAAAGCTTCACAGGGTGAACAAGAATGTTTACAAAGTAATCAAAAGAAAAAAATGCCACATTGACCATGGATTTTTTTAAAGAAAACAACAGTCCTTTTTTGTTTTCATTTGAATTTTTCTTTTTTTTTCACTAATCTGTCTGTCGCTTTCTACTCTTCTTAGCTTCGCTAGTTTTGGGTAGATCCTTTTTTTGAATGAGTTGTGTGATTTAATAGACTTGAGCCATTCTGGTAGTAATTTCCATTAGATTGTGCGCTATTGTAAATGTATTCTCTTAAACTATTGCACTAGTTTCACTTTACTCTATTTACTATCAATTTTCTCACATTGTCTCTTTAACTGTGTTCATTGGTTTCACATTACCCAAATCCAAATGACTGCTGAATTTTCAGACGAAAATAATCACTTGTTGGGGCCATATGAAATCAAATAATATAATTGAATGGGAAAGACGAGATTAATGAGCATAGTTGAGGGGACAATGTGTTTGGTGTATAACCACCTTGCGCCAAAAATTAAATGGTTGTTTAGATTTGGTGCCAGGGGGGATAAAGTAAAATAAGTGCAATGGAACAAATGATAATTACCCATCTATTAAACATTCTTTTTATTTTACGTTTTGCAGGTGCTATACCACCAGATATCGGAAATCTTTACAATTTGAAGCAATTAGGATTGGGTTTCAACAGCCTTAGGGGTGTTACTCCAGAAACGATTTTCAACATCACGACAATACGGGACATTTATCTTCAGGACAATCATCTTTTAGGCACTCTTCCATCAAGAATTGGCCTTTGGCTACCCAATCTTGAAACAATTTCACTAGGACATAATTACTTCAATGGAATTCTTCCCGACTCTATCTCAAATGCTTCTAGAATTTCTAAAATACAGCTTCAGTTCAACCATTTCTCTGGTACAATACCCAAATCACTTGGTAACCTAGAACTCCTTGACCGTCTTAGCTTGGCATCAAACAACTTTACTAAAGAATCTTCATCAATGGAGTTAAGCTTCTTCACTACATTGACAAATTGTCGACGTCTAAGAATATTGTGGATATCCTATAATCCTTTCAATGGCTTTCTTCCAGCTTCCATTGGAAATCTCTCAAATTCTATTGAATCTTTTGATTTAGGTTATTGTGAAATTAAGGGCAGCATCCCTAACGAGATCGGCAGTTTAAGCAGTTTGGCACACTTAAATCTACAAGGCAATGACTTGAATGGATTCATTCCGCCGACGATCAAAGAGTTGTGGAAGCTTCAAGTTTTGCAACTAGATTATAACAGAATACCAGGATCTATTCCAAGGGATCTGTGCTATTTAAGGAATATGGGCCGTCTAGATTTGAGCAACAATGGGTTTTCTAACACTGTGCCGGTGTGCTTGGGGAATATTACTCTTCTAAGATATCTCTATCTAGATTCCAACAAATTAACTTCTAGTATACCCATGGACTTCTGGAGACTCAGAGATCTTTTGGAGTTCAACTTTTCCTCAAATTCCTTATCTGGCTACTTACCCTCAGAAATTGGAAGTCTAAAGGTTGTGGGATAAATAGCTCTATCGAGAAATCAATATCATGTGTTGTCCCTAGCACAATTGGGGCCCTACAATATCTTTCGACTCTGTTATTAGCAGATAACAAATTGCAAGGACCTCTTCTTGAGTCAGTTGGCAATTTGATAAGCCTAGAGTTCTTGGATTTGTCTCATAACTGTATCTCTGGAACGACTCCAAAGTCCTTAGAGGTGCTTTTGCATCTTAAATACCTTAATGTATCTTTCAATAAATTAAGAGGAGAAATTCCAAATGTTGGACCTTTTGCAAACTTCACTTATCTATCTTTTATGTCAAATGAAGATTTGTGTGGTGCTCCTAGATTGCATGTGCCTCTATGCAAACCTAGTGCTCTTCAAAGATCAAGGAAGAAAAGAGTGCTTCTAGTTGTATATGTCTTGCTAGCGTTTGTGACAACAATTCTTGCCTTGACTTTAATATTCGTTTTAATCAGACGACAAAGGAGAAATAACATCCTGATTGAAAACGATTATTCACCTGCAATAGCCCATGGAAGAATTACATACTATGAACTTCGACGAGCAACTCACGAGTTCAATGAAAACAACTTGCTTGGCAGGGGCAGCTTTGGTTCAGTTTACAAAGGGATCCTTACAGATGGGACACAACTAGCCATAAAAGTATTCAATTTGCAACTCGAAGGAGCATTCAGGAGTTTTGATACAGAATGTGAAGTATTGCGCAATCTTCAGCACCGAAATCTTACCAAAGTCATCAACAGTTGTTCTAATCTTGTCTTCAAAGCAATAGTGCTTGAGTATATGCCCAATGGAAGCCTAGAAAAGTGGTTGTATTCCCCCAACTATTTCTTAGACATAATGATAGATGTGGCACTTGCATTGGATTATCTCCACCATGGTTACTCAATTCCCGTGGTTCATTGTGACTTGAAGCCTAGCAATCTCTTGTTAGATGAACATATGGTTGCACATGTAAGTGATTTTGGCATTGCCAAATTACTGGGTGAGGAGAGTATTGCACTAACCAAGACTCTGGCTACATTGGGGTACATTGCACCAGGTGATGCTTTTAACTTTTTAATTTGTACTTATTTGCACTTGGATTCTCTTTTCCACTTTGATTTTTTTAGGGGGGGGGGGGCGCGAATAAATCTTACGAGTGTTATTATTTTTCAAATGAATCGTATGATGGATGCAGAGTACGGATTGGAAGGATTAGTCTCTACAATGTGTGATGTTTACAGCTATGGCATTTTGTTGATGGAGACTTTTACAAGGACAAAACCCTGTGATGAAAAGTTTGGTGGAGATTTGAGCCTCAAGCAGTGGGTGAATGATTTACTAGCAAATTCCATAATCCAAGTTATCGATGCCAATTTAGTAAGGTCAGAGGATGCAAACTTGAACGTGAAGGTGCAATGTGTGTCATCCATTATGGAATTGGCTTTGAAATGCTCTGCAGAGCCACCTAAAGAGAGGATTAGCACGAGGGATGTTGTAGCAGCTCTTCAAAAGATCAAACTTCAATTTCTTGCAAAGTGCAAAAGGCTTTGAAACATGAAAGTGTTGTTCGACATTATCGTATGCAAAGTAATATAACTCCTCATTAAAGTATGAGTCTAGACTGGTAGTCAAATTTTTATATGCTAACATCATGTTGTTGCCAAAGGTTGCAAGGTTTGACATGTGGAAGTGGCAGTAACCCTCCGCTCCAAATTATTCAGACTTGCTGCAAAAATATGCATTCTAAGACAGATATCCAAGGTTTTTTGCTTGTCAATTAGATATCGAGTGATTTGGCTATCAATGTTGCACTGAAATTGGTATTGTAGTTGTATATGTAGCATATGTTGCAATCACATCTCCATGCAATGTTATTTGGCATGAATTCATTAGCTTTCTGTTTAAAGTCTATCCTACTTGGTAAATCCAATCACTAGACCTGTTTCCATGACCAGAAGACTAGTTATTCTGGACAACTTCAGCTGAAGGATGCGTAAAAATTAATTGTGATGGGGCCTTTCCAGAGAACATTTCTAGTTTTTACTTTTTGTTGTGTTTTTGTTGGTACTAGATTCAAATTGAAATTGAGAATATTGTCGCACTTACCTCGATCATTGTTAAATTTAAAATTGAGAATATGCCAAGCGTAAGGATCTCTAATCACTTTAGCTGAAAAAAATAAAACCATTCCGTTTATGTAGTCAAACTATTGTGTAGAAGGAGCTAATCGAATCGAGCTTGTCGGGTTTGTCTGCTGCCATGTTCGAGCTCGAACGTAGCTCAATAATCGACATTAGAATCTTACTCAAGTTTAACTCAACCAAAATTTTGTGAACACTCAAACCAAACTTGAGCTTAATTTCTGGTCAAAATTTTCCTGAAAACTTACTAAAAAAAATTGTTTTAAATCTATAAAATTAATCATAACAAAAATTTGAAAGTTTAAATTTTTTCCATTGTATATCTGAGAATAGAAGAGAAAAGTGTATACGATCATGCATAGGCTTGAGGTTATTTATGTTTTGAATAGGAGTTTTTTAACAATACATCTAAATAAAAAGCTATTCCAGCTGAGGTGAGTTTATGTTGGTGAGTCAGACTTCGGTCAGAATCAACTTACTTATAACACGAGTTTTAAATCTAACTTATATTGATCATTTTTTAATTTGAATGAGCTAAAACTGAGTCGAGGCAGAGCCAAACTTAAGCAACTCGGATTGTTTAGCAATTGTAAAAAGTAGAGAGAATTACACTTAGACCTTTTGAAGTTTGTCACTTAATCATTCAAACCTCCTTATACTTGAAATATTACACATAGACCCTCTGAGATTTGTACACGTGTAACACTTAAACCCCTTACTATAAACTCTTATTGTAAATATATCCGTTAATAAATTACACTTAGAGCCCCTAAAGTTTGTAGGTATAGACCCCTTAAATTTAAAATATTATATTTTGACCAAAAATACTCCAATTAAAGATAGAATACCAAATATTTTAAATTTTACAACCAAAATTCATGTTATATTGTATTATTTATTAAAATAAAATTAAAATTAAAAATTTAATTTTTTTAAAAAACTCGTAATTAATATACAATAATATTATCTATTGGAATAAAACTAAAAAATTAACTAAGGGATCTAAGTCATTCATAATAGAATATCAATTTTACATTCAAAATTCATGTTCTATGATGTCATTTATTGAAATAGACAATCTAATTGTATACTAATTACAATTTTTTAAGAAAAAAATAATTTTTTATTTTTTATTTTATTTTAATAAATGATTCAATAGAACATTAATTTTAATTGTAAAATTTAAAATATTTGATATTTTATCTTTGATTGAATTATTGTTTGTCTAAATATAACATGTTAAATTTAATGGGTCTAAGTCATATATATTTTCAAATTTAATGGGTTTGGGTGTAGTTTATTAACTGATATATTTACAACAGAGATTTAAATGTTATGTGCATACAAATATTAAAGAATCTATGTATAATATTTCAAATATCAAGAGATCTGAGTGATTAAGCAACAAATTTCAGGACGTCTCGGTGTAATTCTTATCCATAAGTTTCCATTAAGTTCCTGTTTTGGTAAGAAGTTTGCACGGAGAGTTTTGATCAAAACATTTATTGAACATTAACAGAATCTCTCTCTCTCTCTCTCTTCGTGTTTTGCAATTCATCTTTGTCTTCCTTAATCTACAGTTAATTTATCGATTTACATGGTATCAGAGCTTCAAACAGAGACAAACGTTTCATCAATGGTCGATACAAACTTCTGCTTCATCCTCCTCTTCTACTTCTTCGTCTTCTACTAGTGTTACACCGCACACCTTTTATCTTCTCTCAATTTTTTGCAACCTAATCTCGCTGAAACTTCATTCAATGAACTGCATCCAGTGGAAATTTCAAGGCACTTCAGTATTTAGAGGACACTCTCTTCTAAGCTTTGTTGATGGCTCTTTGATGTGTCCGAAACAGTTTATTCGAAATGATCAAGGACTGGCATCAATTGAAATCAGTCCTTCATAGGATAGTTGGATAACACAGCGTTATCTTCCACAAAGTTGTCTCACATAATAGGCTACAACACTTCAAGAGAGCTCTGGTTAGCTTTGGAACGAAGGCATTCTTCAATCTCTCGATCTAACATACTACAGCTAAAATCAGAAACTTCAATCTATCAGCAAAGGCACCAGCATTGTTGATACCTACATTCAGAAAGTAAAGGAAATTTGAGATAATCTTGAAGCAGCATTCGTTTATATTGATGATGAGGATATTTTGGTCTATACTCTGAATGGATTATCTTGAGAGTTTAATCCTTTTAAATATGATTAGATCTGAGCCTGTCACATTAGAAGAACTATCACCTAGCTCCATAGCGGAGCTAGTCACTGGCTACAGGGCGACCGACCCACCGGACCGGAGGTATGTTCTTCTCAAAGGAGAAGACCACTCTTTAGCATCTGAAATAACTCACAACAAATATCCACACATTCCTACTGCAATGACTGCTGCATATCAAGCCATGACAACAAATTATGTGAATTCTGGTCAAAGAGGAAGAATATCTAATTAATTTGGCAGGAACAATGGAAACAGAGGAGGAAATCAAGGAGGAGGAGGCAGATTTCACTCAAATAAGAGATTTAATTCTCAGTAGAATTAAAATTTTCCTAACAACCAGTCCTCGTCCAATCACTCTGGACAACCACTGAATTCCTCTTATCAGAAACAACCTAACTCGCAAGGAATGATATATTGCCAGATTTGCTACAAACCAGACCATTCAGCCTTGGATTGTTACCATCGCTTGAACTATTCTTATCAAGGAAGACATCCTCAAGCTCAACTAGCTGCTATGGCAGCTTATGTCAACAATCAACAGCCAGGACTTCAATTCCAGCAGTCTGATTCTAATTTTTGGATTATAGATAATGGTGTTATATTGTATATCACCCCAGATCTGCATAATCTTACTCTCTCATCAGAGTACACTGGCTCTGACAAAATGGCAGTAGGTAATGGTATCAATCTCTCCATCTCCCACATAAGTCACTCAGATTTACAAACTACCTCACAAACCTTTCAGTTAAAGAATATCCTTTATGTTCCTACTATAGCTTGTCGGTCCACCAATTCTATCTTGACAACAACTGTCTTTTTATCTTTGATTATAATATGGTTTTTATTCAGGACAAGTCTACAAGGAAGACACTTTACCAAGGAACCTGTTGTGATCGTGCAGCAATTATGGTGAATAGTAAGGAATCAAACAATTAAGAAAGCAGGAGAAAATAACACACAGAGATTTACGTGGTTCGGCAATGTGCCTACATCCACGAGAGCGAGCGGCTGTTCTTTTCCTTATTGAAGTAGGGTTACATCTTAAGTATTTATATAACCCTAATATGGACGTATTTACAAAAATACCCCTGTACCATACCGCGGGGGCGTTGCCCCCGCACCCCCAACTTATTAGTGTCCCCTATATATAAATCCCGCAAGGCAGATGCCGTCGCGGGCTCCGCCCGCTCCGGCATCTGCCTCCTTGCCATTATGCACATAGCAAAATATGAGCCACACATACTCTAACAGAACCAATGAAAATGACCGTTATCCTATCAAAGCATTGCCGCAGTCATTCTCAGCAGTGGCTTACTTGGGACAAAGAGTCTTTCAAATCCTTTGGCATGATAGATTAGGCCATCCTTCCAATACTGTATTTTCTTGTGTTTGTACTCATTGTTTGCATGGAAAAATGTCACAATTGCCTTTGCCTGTTTCCACTTCTGTTACACAATGTCCTCTAGAACTAGTGCATACTGATGTATGATGACCTACCCCTGAAATTTCTCTTCATGGTTTTCAATATTACATTTCTTTTGTTAATAGTTTTTCTAGATATACTTGGATATATCCATTTAAAAATAAATCTGATGTTACAGCTTCCATTCAAAAGTTTCATCGCTATATTGAAAACATACTTAATGCTAGACCTAAAGTTCTGAGATCAGATGGCGGAGGAGAATTTTAAATCACACTCTTAATCAATATCTTTCTTCTAATGGTGTCCATCATCAGAAAATCTTGCCCCTACTCCTCTAAACAAAATGGTCAAGCTGAGAGAACATCTAGAGTAAGTCATTCCAGAGCCACCTCAGTATGTGGAGTCAGCTCCTCCAAAGACACTAGTTGAGACTCAGTTAAGAAGATCTATCAGAGAGCATCGACCTCCTAGATGTTATTCTCTTGAAAAGTTTAAGTCACACACTCAAAAGAAGGAGTAGCATAAAGCCATGTAAGAGGACATGAAATCCTTGCATGAGAACCACACAAATGAATTTGTGAAACTACCTAAGGGTAAGAGAGCACTTAAGAATAAGCGGGTGTTCAGATTGAAGGTTGAATCAAATAGCTCATAGCCCAGGTACAAGGCAAGACTAGTTGTGAAAAGTTTGGGTTGAAAAAAGAGAATTGACTCTAGGAAGTTTGCCTCAGGTTACCTGATTACTTATTTAGAAGGGCAGTGTCATGATAGTCTAAGTTGTAGAGAAGTGTTGCTTTATCTACCATAGAGGTTGAGTATATCGCTTGATTAGCCCGAATTTCACTAGGTCAAGCTCAATTTAAATAAACCGAGAAAGCCCGAAGGAAAGCCCAATCGAAGCTGGGTCGACCCATCGGGAGGAAGTCCAAAGCACGGAAGAAACCAAGAGGCAAGCCCCAGAGGACAAAGGGGGCGCCACCCATGGGTCCCCAAAGAAGGCGTTGGCTCCCTGCTCTCCTCTGTCTTCCGTTTTCTCCTCCTCAGTCTTCCTCAGCACTATTGGAACTACTCTGATTCAAGTCCAGCCCATTCCAACCCAAGTCCAAGTCCAAGATCAGTTTCAACCCAACTCAGCATCTTTCTCCGATGGAATAGGGACACAAGCGAGAAAATATCAAAATACGGAGATCTAATCCTTCTAAAATTGTGCTTACCAAAATGGTCGAAACCCCCTTCCTCACGTCACCACCTCACCGCCTTTGTGAACCTATATAATGTAACCTCTCTACACATAGAGGGAATGACCTTAAAACCACACACATATCTCCTTATACACATTGCTCTCTCTTTCTTTCTTTCTCAGCATTGTAATACTCCTGGAGAATACCCTCTCCGGTGACTTCATTAATTAATAAAAGGCTTCGGCCACTGTTACCGTTCCTGAGAGTGAAGTAGGTCATCCGGACCGAACCACTATCAATCTTTGTGTTGGCTCTTTATTTACAGTTTTATTATTAATTGATTGCTTACTGCTCATTAACTACACCCCTTACACATTCTTGACTATTGATTTTTGCGCAATACCGATTTGTGCATCATCAGTTTGGCACCGTTAGTAGGAACGACTAGTTTTTCTACTCTTTCAACCCATGACAATCACTACTAGATCAATGAGTCAACAGTTGGGAGACCACAACCCGGTCCATTGGGAGGAGGCTCTGCCTCCCCTCGCACCATCGGAACCCTCCGCTACGGCGACTCCCGTCGTTGGACAATAGCTCCTCTAAACCATGCAGTTGCTGGTGAACCAAAACCAGCAGATCATCCAACTAATGCTCACCCAAGGGGGCGTCGCCCCTCCCCAGGTGGGAGGAGTCCCACTCCTAACAGCCTATCCCTTCTAGGTGCCAGACAGCTCCCCACCATGGGGCCCCTCGCCAAAATACTCTAGGGCGCACCTCGCCCAGCAGTCCCTTCTCAACACGCAGGGAGCGCATGAGTTCCCCCTACTCATGAACTTGTGTAGGAGAACGAAGACAGAGAAAGCCAATATGGAGACCACGAAAGTCAGTACCATTATCTGATCGAGGATGTCCCCAATCAATGAGGCGAGAAGATTACAAAGGCGCAAAATCAACTCGGTGAGACGTTCAATGCCATCAAGGCACAAACACTTGCAACCGTGGACTACCTGGTAAGACTTACTGATATGCTTTTTGTTGTTGATATTGTCAATTACCCTTTGCCCTTGAAGTTCAAGATGCCCACCATCGAGATCATCGACGGCACCAAAAACCCCCTTGACCATCTCGACACATATAAGTCTCTCATGCAACTCCACAACGAACCTGAGGAGATTATGTATAGAGTCTTCCCTACCACCTTGAAGGGGCCTGCCCACCAGTGGTTCTCCAAGATCAGACCTTTCTCCATCCATTCTTTTACAGAATTGGGTAGGTCTTTTGTCTCTCACTTCATTAGGGGACGCCGACATTAAAAGGCAATGATCTAGCTACTCACCATCAAGAAGGATAGGGATGAAAGCCTTAGAGACTACCTTACCTGCTTCAATGAGGAGGTGCTCCAGATTGAGGAGCTAGGTGATAAGGTAGCCTTGGCTGCCGTTATCGCTGGTCTTCACACCTCTAGATTCATGTTCTCCGTACTTAAGAAGCCCTCCTCTAGCATGCTCGAGCTGCTGTCTAGGGCACAAAAATATATGAATGCCAAACACATCACCAAGGCCCCCTAGGGTGAGTCCTCTCGAGGAGGGGAAAAAAGAAAAGATACCCGTATAGATAGGAGGGAGATCGAGAATAAGAGGAAGAAAGTCGAGAGAGTCTCTGTGAAAGACCGTCTCGGACCCCTACCCCGAGAGACCGACAGCCATTCACTCCAGTCAATGCCTCCGTGGAGCACATCCTATTCTAGATACAGGATGACCCCGTACTCCGTTAGCCTGGAAAGATGAAATCTGACTCGAATCGCCAAAATCCCAACAAGTACTGTCACTTCCACCGCGACCATGGTCGTGACATAGACGATTGCTTCCAGCTAAAGAAACAGATGGAGGAAATTATTCAGCACGACCAACTGAGATAGTATGTTGCTGGTCAAGGACCAGCCCCACCACATGAAGAACAAGAGCGCCAACAACCCCTCGGTGAGATTCAAACCATCACTGGAGGGTTAGAGGAAGAGGTGACTCCAACTTTACCAGGATGGCGCATGCCCGAAAAGCTAGACAGGTAGAGTCTCATGACTCTCGCCTAGTGAAGACACCCCGACGTGGGGAGAAGGAGGTCATTACCTTCTCAAACAGAGATCTTGAGGGGATCCAGGTTTCGCATAATGACCCCCTGGTTTTGACCTTGATGCTAGCCAACTACCAGGTCAGGAGGTTCCTAGTTGATAGTGAAACTCAACCAACATCCTGTTTTTCATAGCCTATGACAGTCTTCACCTTGGTAGAGAGCGACTCCAGCCAGTCAAGACTCCCTTGGTTGGCTTCTCAGGAGAGAGAGTCCACCCATTAGGATCTATCACCTTACCGTTCACAGTAGGAACTGCCCCAAAGAGCTCTACTGTGATGGTAAATTTTCTTGTACTTGATTGCCCTTCTGCTTACAACATTACTCTTGGACGCCCCGCCCTTAATTCCCTAAGAGCAGTGCTGTCAACCTACCACCTTATTCTCTGTTTTCCAACCTCCAGTGAGATTGGGGAGATAAGAGGAGATCAGGTCTCAGTCAAAGAGTGCTATGTGGCCTCAATAAGGGCCAAAAGACCATAAGAGACTCTCCAAGTCAAGGTACTTGACCCGAGGGACAACAACACCTTGAAGAGGGGTGAACCTGCAAAAGTACTTCAACCTATAGTAGTTGACAATAGCTTCCCAGAGAAGAAGGTCTACATAGGCTCCTCACTCTCCCAGGAGCAGGCATCCGTCTTGGTAGACTTCCTCAGGTGATACATAGACGTCTTTGTCTGGTCCCATGAAGACTTGGAGGGCATCGACCCTAAGGTGACCTCCCACGGACTTAATGTTGACCCAAGATATAAGGCTATTCGTCAGAAGTTGAGGAGTATGAGCACTAAGAGGGGGCAAGCCATGGAAAAGAAGGTAGACAAGCTACTGACGAATGGGTCAGTGAGGGAGGTAACCTACCCAGATTGGCTATCCAAAGTAGTGATGGTGACAAAGGCCAATGGGAAGTGGCGCCTCTGTGTGGACTTTACAGAGCTCAACAAGGCCTATCCCAAAGACGGCTGCCCACTCCCACGTATCAACCTCCTCATTGATGCCACTGCTGGACACGAGCTCCTAAGTTTTCTAGATGCCTACTTCGGATATAATCAGATCAGTATGTTCTCTCAGATCAAGAGAAGACCTCATTCATTAACCCAAGAGGCACCTATTGCTATAGAGTAATGCCTTTTGGGTTCAAGAACGTTGAAGCCACATATTAGCTCCTCGTCAACAAGATGTTTGAGGCCCAGATTGAAAAAATGATGGAAGTCTATGTAGATGACATGTTGGTGAAGAGTGTAATAGCGGTCGATTATGTAACACACCTGTAAGAGACCTTTGACGTGTTGAGAGCCTACAGGATGAAATTGAACCCTGAAAAGTACGCTTTTGGCGTCAGTTCAGAAAAATTCTTGGGCTTCATGGTCCACAAAAGAGGTATTAAGGCTAACTTGGATAAAATTAGAGTTGTCTTGGAGATGAAATCCCATACCTCAATAAAGGAAGTCCAGCGCCTTAATTAGAGAATAGTTGCCCTCAACAGGTTTGTTTGTAAACTAGCAGATAAATATCTACACTTTTTTAAGATCCTCCGTAGGTCTTTCCAGTGGAGCCCAGACGCAAAGGAGGCCTTCCAGAAGGCCTACCTTGCCACACCATCACTGCTCTCCTATGTGTACTAGGAGAGACTCTCTACCTCTACCTCTCTTCTTCGTCTCTGTCATAAGGTCTGTCCTCATCAAAGAGGATGGAGGCATCTAGAAGCCAGTATACTATGTAACCAGGGCATACCGAGGGGCAGAGGTGAAGTACGCAAAACTAGAGAAGTTAGCTCTCGCCCTCGTCACTACAGCCAGACGTCTACGCCACTATTTTCAGAGTCATATCGTTGTGGTTGTCACAAATCAACCACTCAAAAGAATTTTGGGGAAGCCTGATGTCTTTGGCAGACTACTCAAGTGGGCTGTAGAGTTGAGCGAATTCAATGTGCAGTACCAGCTGAGGACTGCCATCAAAGCATAGGCACTTGCAGATTTTGTGGTCGAGTCTACACCACCATAAGAGTCACATGAGGAAGCACCAAATGCCCCTATGCCCACCTGCTTAGTGCACACTAACTCCACCATCTAGGAGACTAGTCCAAATGTTGCCCAAGAGGAAATCCACAACCCGGAGAAAGAACAAGAGGCAGCCCTGCAGATTAGATAGCTTTGGGCACCGCCCAGCCTATATAGGGCGTTGCCCTCTCAGCCCTCATCATACTTTGCTCACTCCTCTCTCCAGACATTGCCTCAATCATCCACTGCACCGTGCTGGAATCTTTACGTAGATGAGTCTTCCACCAACGAGGGTGGTGGAGTCGGACTAGTGTTAATCAGTTTGCATGACACTCCGTTAAAGTATGCTGTCTCCCTTCACTTTGCCATATGAAACAATCAAGCAGAGTATGAGGCCCTTATATCAGGCCTAAGGAGGCCCTCAACCTTATGCCCTATAGTGACTCTAAACTCATAGTCAGCCAGGTGAGGGGAAATTTTGAAGCAAATGAGGAAAGGATGCAAGAATACCTCTTGGTGGTCCAAGCCCTACTCACAAAGTTTTCCTACTTCGATATCCACCATGTTTGCCTCTGCCAACCTACTTATGGGACCAGCGCTGACAGGTCACCAATTCGAGCCTAGCACCTTCAAGCCAGAGGAAGACAATGTCCACCGCGCATCATCGGAGTCTAACCGGATGACTTATATTCGAGCTTACCTAGAGGAGGGCGTTCTCCCAAACGATCCGGTGTAAGCCAGAAGGTTGAGGATGAGAGCATCCAGGTATGTCATCATGCAAAACACCCTTTACAAAAAAATTTTATTCTCTCCCATTACTCCGTTGTCTCACCTCTGAGGAGGTCGACTATGCCATGAGGGAGATCCATGAGGGAATATGTGGAAATCATTCAGGAGGGCGTGTGCTTGCCCATAAATTAGTCAAGCAGGGGTATTATTGGCCCACTGTGATCAGAGACGCCCGTAGTTTTGTTAGAAGATGTGATAAATGCCAACACTTTTGCGACTGTGCCCAGACAGCCACCAGAGGAGCTTACCACCAATCAGAGCCCATGGTCTTTCCCCATGTAGGAGATCGACATCCTAGGTCTCCTCCTTGTGAGTCGAAGCCAATGCAAGTTTGTAGTCGTAGCCATCGACTACTTCACTAAGTGCACAGAAGCTGAAGCTTTAACCAGAATCACAGACCAAAAGATAAAAGCCTTTATATGGAGGAATCTAATCTGTCACTTTGGTATACCGCATGCCATTGTAAGTGACAACGCCAAGTAGTTTGACAACAAACTTTTGAATAGCTTCTGTGCAGACCTCCAGATCAAACAACCTCACCCATCCATAGGCGAACGGGCAAGCAGAGGCCACTGTCAGGACCATACTTCATAACATGAAATCCAGATTGGAGACTACAAAAGGGAAGTGGGTAGATGAACTCCCAGGAGTACTATGGGCCTATCAGACGACACCAAAAAGTGCTACGGGCGAGACCCCTTTCTCTCTAACCTATGGGACAGAGGTAGTGATACCCGTTTAAATTGGGGTACACTCCTTTAGGGTACAACACCATGACCCTACCAGTAATGAAGAAGGCTTATGCATCAACCTCGACTTCGTGGAAGAGGAAAGGGAGATAGTCATGCTCACAAATGTAGAGTATAAGCGTCGTATGACCAAGTACTACAACTCGAGAGTGAAGCCTCGTGCCTTCTTACCTGAGGACCTGGTGTTCAAAAATGTCATCTTGTCTACCAAGGACTCCCAAGAAGGGAAACTGAGACCCAACTGAGAAGGACCATACATGGTCATAGAGGTGGTAAGGCCGGGTTTCAGAATTCGAAATTTTGAAGGAAAGGTCCTGGCGCATCCATGGAATGTAGAACATCTAAAAAAATACTACCAGTAGCTGGCGGCAGTGAGTTATACGTTGGCGGTCACTATTTAGACTTTTTACCTTTTGGATAATTTCCTATGTTGGTCAATTTTTTATGTCGGTTGATTCTCTTCAAACATTTACTTTGAATGATGGAATAAAGTTTTGCAATATTTTCTTAAAAAGAAAATTGTATTTCATTCAAAAATCATGAAACCTTTACAACAAATGTATTTCATTCAAAGTCCATGAGACCTTTGCAAAAAGATAGAAAATAATCTATCAACAAACAATACAAAAGGGCCACCCCACTATCAATGCTCACTGCCTCATCTCTCATCGCTAGCATCCTCCTCATCGATCTCCGGGGCCTCGTAAGGCTTAAAGCCCGAAAAGGCATAGGCAAGAAATGTTACTGACACCTTCCTCCTGAGCTCATCGTAGCCATCAATGAAGGCATTGGCCCTACCCCTCTCAGTAGCATCCCTCGTCTTCCTCATCTCCACCTCTGCCCTGGTAGCTTTCTCAAGTGCTACACGAAGGTCAGCCTCAAGTTGAGCAGCCCTCTCATGCATTAGCCTCAACTCCTCAGTGGGATCCTCTTGTGCCTGCTGCTCGAGTCTCAGTTGCTTCGTAGAATCCTCTTATGCCTGTCGTGCAAGCTCCGCATCATTCTCTCGTGTTTGCTGCTTAAGCCTAAGTTGCTCCTCTATAGTCTCATGTGTCTGCCTCTCCACTGCCTGGCCATCGACTACATCCCTGATCTTCAAAGTGTTATTAAACAAGTAGGGCAGGGTAGCAACCACCTACAAGCATTCAAATATGAAAGCACAAAGAAAGTCATAACTAAGCCAAGATATGACAAAGAAAGTCGGATACAAAGAAGGAGTGTAGAACATACCAAAGCGATGCCCTCTACAGTGGCGTTGATCATGCCCTCCAGACCTCGAGAGGCAACTTCTTGGGCTTCGATAATGGACACGAAGTCACAAAATCTCTCCCTTGACAACCTCACATCCCGTAGCATGGACATCGATGCATCACCTACAGCAGAACAAATTGGCGGACCTTGAGTCCTGACGAAAGATGACATCAAAGCCTCAGCCCCCCACAACAGTGCTACAACCATCTTGAGGAGGTGAGGAGACATCAATCAAAGAAGGAGGGGGTGTAGCATCGAGCTCTGCCTCTATGTGATCAGCCTGGCCCGTGGAGCGTAGAGAAGAACTAGGGGCACTAGACTCCACCCTCTTGGGAGGAAGAGGAGGTGCCACTCTAGAGGCACACAGTGACCCCACCAACAACCTATAGATATGGGCACTTGCAGAATCAATGTAAGCCAAAAATCCTATAATACTATGTTTTCAAGAAGACAACTAGAGAGGTCAATACCTTTCTTGCTTGGCCTAGAAGAAGCTATGGAAACACCAGCTGCCAACATAATCTCGAAGAACTCTTTCATTGGACTTTCACGAACCATCTGAAGCAACCTTTCTTGATCCGTAGATAGAGTCAGCAGAGCTACAAGAAGATAGTTGCACTATAAGAACAAATGCTTGATGATTAAGACAGATGTTAAAGGTAAAATTCTCACATTGCTTGCTTTTTGGAACTGTATCCCATCAGGTAGGCACCACGTCACGGTTGGACTTAGAAGCTCACTTGTCTCCAGCAAAGAAAACTTTTCTCTTCCACTTGTGAAGATTGGACGTAAGCCCGATAAGAAATTTGCTTGATCTCGGGGCAAAACGATACCACCCCTAGTGTGGAAAGGGATTCTCCAATAGCACATATGTAGCCATGAACTCATCGAATGGCGGAGGGACAATAGCACTATGCACCAACCGTCTCAATGCAAAAAATACAGAAATCACCCTCCAACCATTGGGAGCAAGCCTCCCTAGAACCAATGACAAGTGCCCGAGAACTCGGCATATAGGTCTAGGAATAGGGAACTAAAGGCCCGCGTCCAACATGCCCTCGTAAACAACAATCTCATCCAAAGAGTTGCAGCATGCAGACTCGTCAGCCTCAGCACAACTGCAAGTTACACAGGTTGGAATACGATATGAAAACACTATGGCAGCAATGTCATCATCACAGTCAAGGGAGCTAAGTATAGAAGCTACCTTGGAACCATTGCCTCCCTCAGCACTTGAACCTCCGTAGGGATCCCTGGCTGTCTCCCTCTCACCTGAGTGAACAACTACAAAATCAAGTTTATGCCATTGTTAAAGAAAATAGTTATGTCAATAGAAGTGTAAAAATAATACTGGAAACATACCTCGAGAGCTAGTCCTATCTAAATCGTTGATCGACCGCTTCCTGGACTCACGAAGAGGGGATTGAACCATGCCTGGGGCACCGCACAGTGCATCATGGGCATCGCCCAGTCCATGACAGGGGCCCCTTGTCTCTATTGAAGACTCACTCTGCTGCTCATCTACGTCTGGGGTCCCTCTTGATGCACTAAAAAGATTAACTAAAGTCTCCTTGCCCGTGCCTATTCTTGCAACAAGAATGCCAAAGGGTCTCTTGCTTCTTGTCGGGACCTCACGAGGGCTTCCATGAGGAGAAGTACCCAAGTGACCAAGGCCTAAAGGAGGGTCACCCAAGCCCCTGGCGCCGTCCATGAGGGTCCCTGCCTCTGCTCCTCTACTCCATGGTCCAAGACTTGGGGGTCGTCAACAAGTGAACAAGGGGCGCTGCCGGCAAAAGAGGAGGCATGGGCGCCACCCTCTGAATAACCACCACGGGCGCCGCCTATAGGCTCAAGGCCATGAGCTTTTCTTTGCTCCACTGCACGAATTTTTTAGCTCCTAGTTTCATGAATGGTGAATGATGAGATGAATAGTAAACCAAAGGGGAGAAATGGAAGAAGATGAGATGAATAGTAAATCTTGGAGGAGTCTTTAAATAGGGAAGAAATGGCTTTTTGAGGAAGATTGATGACTTAGCTTCTTGGAGAAGCTCAATGAAGTAGCTTCTTAAAGAAGCTTGGAGGGACACACCCTTTGAGAAAAGCTTCTAGAAATGAGAAAACAATGAGGAATGTGAGAATAGTGACCTCTATTTATACGAAGAAGCAGTGCAAAAAAAAATATTCAATATCGAAAAGTTCAGCGAGTCCCTAAGGATAAAAAGATATCGTGGAGAGTAAGAAAATACTCTGACTTGCTCAGATGAAGACGAAGCACATGCCCTCAATCCCTTCCTCCCGTTGAAAGTCGGAAGGCTTGGGGCATGGGGGAAAATGATGAGCCCGCATTTGATTGGGCCAAGCCTAATTTAAATAAACCGAGAAAGCCTGAAGGAAAGCCCAATCGAAGCTGGGTCGACCCATCGGGATGAAGTCCAAAGCATGGACGAAACCAAGAGGCAAGCCCTAGAGGACCAAGGAGCGCCGCCCAAGGGTCCCCAAAGAGGGCACTGCCCAAGGGTCCTCAAAGGGCCTCCCAAGGGGCGCTGCCCATAGGCTAGCTCCCTGTTCTCCTTCGTCCTCCGTTTTCTCCTCCTCAGTCTTCCTCAACACCATTGGAACTACTCTAATTCAAGTCCAACCCACTCCAACTCAAGTCCAAGTCCAGGATCAATTTCAACCCAGCTCAGTATCTCTCTCCGATGGAATAGGGACACAAGCGAAAGAATATCAGGATACGAAGATCCAATCCTACTAAAACTGTACTTACCAAAATGGTAGAAACCTCATTTCTCACGTTACCGCCTCACTGCCTTAGTGAAACTGTATAATGTAGGCCCTCTACACATAGAGGGTATGACCTTAAAACCACACATATCTCCCTACACACATTGCTCTCTCTATCTCTCTATCTCTCTCTCTCTTTCTCAGCATTGTAATACTCCTGGAGAATACCCTCTCCGATGACTTCATTCATTAATAAAAGGCTTCAGCCACCGCAGTCGTTCTCGAAAGTGGAGTAGGTTATCCGGACCGAACCACTATAAATCTCTGTGTTGGCTCTTTATTTACAAATTTATTATTAATTGATTGCTTACTGCTCATTAATTGCACCCCTTACACATTCTTGACTATTGATTTTTGCGCAATACCGATTTGTGAAAATTTAACCTTCCATTCAAGATCCAAACATATTGATGTGAGATATCATTGGATTTGTGATGTATTTGGGATGGAATTATTGCAGCTTGAAAAGATCCATACTAATGTGAATGATTCAAAAATGATGATTAAACCATTGACCAAGGAGAAACTCGATATTTGTCGAAATAAAGCGGGCTTGGTTGAGGCCCACACATGAGCTAGAGGGGGAGATTGTTGGGTTTGGATCCAGCCCATGTGAGCAACCCAACCCGTGATAATGGGTCCATTAGCCCATTCATTATTTAATTACTTTGTTAGTTATGTAAACAACAAAAAAAAAAAAGGATTCTTTGTGTAATAACGTGGTCAAGTTTGTCTTGACCACATGAACCTAATTCAATTAGGATTGGCTAAATATCTTAACTATCACGGGGCTCAAATTTTACTCGAATTTTCTTTTTTGTGATGACATTGAGATTCCATACTCAGTCTCAACCTATGAAGCACGGATACTTTGTTGAGGTTGATGTACCCGTATCGGATATCGTATCGGACACGTTACTCGTCGGATATTCGAGGATACGTATCAGATACACTTCTACGTATCCAATAATAATTAAATATTAGGATATTTCACATATACTTTTGTAGTAAAGCAACATATATAATTTTTTAGTTGAACTTTTAACATCTCTTTTCGAATTAACATACCATACAATGCATTAACAAAAAATTTATTTTACTTCAAAGACACATGAGTGTTTTTTAAGTATTATCTACAATTATATGTCAAAAGACCATATAGTAAAGCTATAACATTATAATGTTAACAAAAATTACTTCTAAATACTAGGTAAATATTAGATTTGATTCCTTTAATTAGTCACTTTACTTTGTGAATATACCACAACGACACGATATATATTTTCTTAAAACTAAAAAAAATTACTAATTTTCCTTATTATATGTTAAAGAACTACCAAAATATATAAGTAAGTAGGTTAAAAATAATAAAAATATTTTATTATAGCCGTATCTTGGCCGTACCTGTATCCTATTTTATTAGATTTTGTCGTATCACCGTATCTGTATCGTATAATACCCGTATCCCGCATCCGTATTCGTTCTTCATAAGTCTCAACCAATGCATGCAATCGCTCACAAAAGGACACAATGAACAGAATATGAGCAAACACACAAACTCATAGCAGACACACAAGCATTACAGGTTAAATGACCAAACCTTTTACTTCTCAGCAAGGCTAAAAGAAACCGGCTAGGGGTCTGCTTACAAAACATGCACAAACTCTCTTGGTTGCACTATAGACCCTAACATGCCTATAAATAGCAAACAAAGTGGCAGTTACAAGCCCAACTACCTAGGCAACGCAAAACATTAGTCAGATTCGCCCATAAAGCTTCCCACAACCTATTGATCATGGATGAGTCCCTCTGCCACTCCCACAATGTGTTGATCATGGTAGGGACAATTGCAACCGTTGAATGACCCAGCCAACAATTGCTTATAATCGCTCTATATGTTGTGTGCACATACAACAACTTTCCTCATGTTGTGCACATGTTAGCAACTGCACAGAATTGCCTTGTATGTCATGCACATGCCAGCAATCGTCTGAAACCACCGCCACCTCCAATGCATATGCCTCAACTATTCGGAACCATCTCACATGTTGTGCACATGCCTTCCTTGCGATCCCACAACACCTAATTTGCCTTGCATTCGTGTCAAGCCATGCCCAGTTCATCGTTTGGTCTTCCAAGCTAGCAATGTCCCACAATTCAAGCTCACCAGCTAGCCTTGCTTGCTTGTGCCCAATGTGCCCATGCATGAGTTACCTCCCTCATCCATACATGGGGCTTCAATCAACCCATTGGTCGTGGCCAATGTGTCCATGCATGAGTTGCTTTCCTTAACCATGCATAGGGCTTCTGTCAACACGAGTCCCATCGATCATTGGCCCCATATCTCGGGTCTCAGATTTTAGAATGCCTTACCTCCATCCATTGCAAGCATTTGTTAAGGGCATGCCTTGTTTCTATGTGCCAAGGCTTAGGGGCATAAGTGTCCCTAGGGAGGCTGGCCTGGTACCCCCTTCGCGGAGCACTCTCCCTATAATAGTATTAGTGCACAAAAATCTATTGACAGCAATAAACATACTTTAAGCCACTGAATCATAATAACTTGACCCAGGGGTATAGTCATTACACGTCACTTGAGTCTTTGCCAAACCATTTTGTAACCCAACCAAGTACACGTCCAAGTCCTTAGGAAGTCAATTTTGTACTGAGGGTTTGCTTCACCAAAGCATAACCCAACTTGGCTAAGGCATGAGTGTCTTTGGGTGAGGCAGTCACATGCCAAAACCGAGCCAACGAGCTAAGGGGGTAACACTAACCCACTTGGTGTGGAGGCATGTAAAACTAGAAACAGCGAGCAGCAGCTTGTTGCGCAGACTAAAAGGAGAACGACAAAAGTGTTTTGCGTAAGATCTTTGAGCCAAAATTCAAGCAGATAGTCAATGTCCGATTTAATGAAATTTTAGTATGTTGTTCAGGACAACAGGCACTACACAGTGATAAATTTATTTTGTCAAAAGTCTTATCGGATTTGATATTTTGCAAGACCTATCGGTTAAATCTCTTCTTGTTATTTTATTGATACTCATCTTCGGGTAATGAATTATTGATACTTTGATAGCCTCTGGGAATTGTTCTAGGGAGAATTGTTTTAAACTCATTATTGGACTATAATAGAAGGTTGAGATCGACGTTCGTGGACGTATTTCGGGTTTGGGGGAACCACGTAAATTTTGTTTCTTACTTGTGATTGATTTTGTTATCTTCTTTTAATTTTGGTTGATTTATTTTAGTACATCACCTATTTAATTTGCATAAAAAAGAGTACAAAAATTAATTTCACTAACTTTGTGAGTTCACCCTATCACTTTGAAACTCCATTTGAGAGTGAGTGACTTTTTTCCTGTCAACCTATAGCTTTTTGTGCGCATCACAAACGAATGTCTGATCCAAGACTTTTTTTCCATCGGCAAACATGCAAATGCTAGTGTTTCGCACGGGCAATTTTCCATCGCAAAAAGTATTAAGTTACAACATTTTTCCATGAAAAACAGCGACACAAATATTTTATTTAATTCGTTTTTATAATTATTCCTTTGAATGCATGCCAGTGCTATAAATTGTAAACATTAACCTAAGTAGATACAAACATAGTTAATTAATACAAAATCAAATAACCGAGTCTTTCCCCAAAAGGCTAATATACACAGGTGTGATTGATCTAGAGATATAAGTCTAACATACCTTTTTTCTGAACAGAACTACCATAGAACCCAATATAGTAAATCAAAGTAAAACACAGGAATGGAAAAGGACTCAAAGGAAAATGTACACCGGATTGACTGACCCAGAACTCTAACCCCACTTTCACCAATGACTGAAGCTACAAGACCCCACCGGAAGACGAAGACTTATACTTTGCGCAATAATCCAAAGCAAAACAAAAAAACTGAAAAGCACTCGAGAGGCAAATAAATATTATTCAATTTTTCAGTACTGTAGTTGAACTCTACAAAAGTCCAGTCTTTGTTATTAACCTGTGGAGTCCTTTTTAGTTTCTTTGTTTTTTTTCGGATTAGTCCGTCAAGTATAAAGTCTTGGTCTTCTTGTGGGCGTCTTGTAGCTTCCGTCATTGAAGAGGGTGGGGTTAGAGCTCTGGGTCAATCAATCTTGTGTACATTTTCCTTTGGGGGAAAGACTTTATGCACATAGAAAGTTTATACCGTAAGACACGGCCAATGACTAAATTTTTGGTCGATTAATTCTGCCAATTCCGATCATCACTGTCTTATTTATTGGGAGCCCAGGACAAAACATTGCATTAGTGTCTGTTCAATACTTTTGTGTCGTTTGAAAATAAATATGTAACTCTTACATGGTTTTAGTCTTTAGACAAAAGCAAAACTATTAGATTTTCTCTTCAAAATTTGCATTACAATGACTAAATAAAATACCCATTTATTCGCCGTCAGAGAGCACACAATCGTCGGCAATTGTATAGTCCCCGGTCATTTCTTCTCTTTTCTCTCTCTCTCTCTCTCTCTCTCCCTCTCCCTCACACACAGAGTTGCTCGTTTTGGTATGATGAGAAGAAGAGATTATAGAAACATATATATGTTTAAGTTTCTTTAACTCCCAATTATTTTGTAATGTTAATTTATTTTTTAAAAAATGAAATTGTATTTTACTATATTTACATCTAAAAATTCATAGTTATTTAGGTATATAATTAATTGAAAAAAGACAAAGGAGTAATAGGGTGGGCAAAATTTAATTTACTTGAGAAATATTTAAAACTAGGGGTAACCTGTACATAAAGGTACAGTGTAACGTAAGTGAGAAGTAATGAATTTTAAAGGAAAAAATTCATTGGGAATGATTTTGAAAGGGATGTTAGTGGCGTTAGATAAATTTATTTGAAATTATCGAATGAACTTATTGAAATCTGTCTTATTTTGTATTATAGATATACACATCGATAATTTTAGGAAACAATTTTGTGGGCAAACATGTGCCCTACTCATCTATTGGCCCTACAATTGGGTGGAGTGGTGAAAAGAGAAAAAGAAGCAAGAGAAAGTGAATGCTGTCATTGCAGCGGAGGTGGTGATATTGTGCAGAGAGAAAGGAGACTTAACTTGCTTACCTAATTGGCGAACTAATTTATTATTATTATTAGATTGATAGTAGGTTCTAACTTGTGTTGAAATCCATTATTAGTCCGATAGTGATGATGAAGAGAATAAATTTTTTATAGGTTGATTGTTTACATACAGTCAATTAAAATTTGATAATTAAGTTTGTGTAGCTGTCAAATGTTGATTGATTGCCTGTAAAAAATTTATTCTCAATGATGAATTAAACTAATAAATTAGATCTAAGTAGCATTACACTATAAAAAATACATAATTTCATAAGATTAATAATGAGATTATCATACAATATTTCAAAATATGAAAACTAGTCTAGCAAAATTACAAACATTTTGAATACAATTATTACTAATCAATATCATACAATTACTAGTCTGTCACGTTATCATTCAAATTTGCTCTCTCTACCGTAAATTTCTAGCTCTGCACATGCTTATCATTGAGATTAGGAGTAGTGGAAGACTTGTTTAGTTTGAATCCTAGTGCCGTGTGTTCTGGGGAATTCTACAGCATTTAAGCTTGTCATGAAACCTCTTTCTGCCATCAATAAAGTCAACTATCTCTGTAACTACTCCTCTGTTAATGAGAATGGCTAAAGCGGCAAGACCCAACAAGAGGACGGATACTAATACTTTGAGAAATAATCAAAAAAAAAATCAAAAAAGGACTCAAGAGGTGTGGTGAACTTCCCGTGCAGAGATTTACGTAGTTTGGTATAAACTTTGCTTATGTCGATGAAGGCAACTAATTTCTCTATATAAGAATTCCAACGGAGTTATGTGCCTATTGTTAAAATGTTGAAAATGTATATATTGACTATCCCCTAATTTGTCCTCTATTGGGCCGTTTAGTTGTAGTATTAATGGTTGGATTATAGAGTTATAAGACTCTCTAATATAAACTTTTACTATATTTGGTAGAAAAAAATACTCCATAGTATATGTAGTCTCATTTCAAATGCTTATCCAACTAATACATTATATTCGTACCATTGAACCGATTATAATACCACCTGAAGAGATGGTATTATAGTCCAATTCAAGCGTATTGAGTTATAAATTTACTATTTTACCCAACAGATAAGCAAAAACATTAATAACTAAACAAGATTGATGATTTTTTAGTCAATATGTACTTGTTACCCTATTATCCTATTCTTAATTAAATGTCTTACTAAACATTAAATTACAATGCATAATATTTTTAAGTCAACTTTGTTTTAAGTCCTAGTTAGGTGGAATTGAATAGAAAGTTATAAATGATTGCGGTGAAAAAACATAAGAGAATAAATTTTTTACAGACAAGCCTTTAAATCAAATGTTTACAGGTAGTCAATCAAAGTTTGAGAACTACACTAACTTATTGGGAAACCTCAATATTGATTTATGTATTTGTGTAATTCTCAAACTTTGATTTGCTACATGTAAAAATTTCATTCTCAAAACATAAATGTAGCATAGATATTTCACATGTGGACACCGAACCCTATGTGTCCGTTTATAACAGCGACAGATGACAATTCCTTTTGGCGTCACTATAAGTATCTCAATAATCATTCACGTGTCAAGTTTATATTCGACTGAACATTAGTCTTGTGCCAGTTGAACCTTCTGTCAAAATCAGATACTCTTATGACGAAATTCATTTTCCTCTTTGTTGCCACACTTTTGCTGTGGGCAAATATTTTCACAGATTGCTCTGCAAGGACTGAAATTAACTTAGACACTGATCAATCTGTTCTTGCCTTCAAAGCTCAAATCAGGTTTGACCCTCAAAACTTTCTGGTAAACAATTGGTCCACGACTACACCAGTTTCCAACTGGATTGGGGTCTCCTGTGGCATTCATCACAAAAGAGTCACAGCCTTCAATCTTCTCAACATGGGTCTCAATGGCAGCATTTCGCCGCATATAGGAAACCTCTCTTTTCCCTTAACATTAGTAGCAACAGTTTCCACAGACATGTGCCCGAGGAGTTAGCCCATTTGCGTCGATTGAAAGAAAATGATTTGGAAAATAACTCTTTAAGTGAGGAGATTCCATCAAGGTTCGGAATCTTACCAAAACTTCAACACCTGATTATGAGTAATAATAGACTCACGGGCACTATTCCATCTTCTTTAGGCAACATCACTAGCTTAGTGGTGATACGCTTATCAACTAATGCTCTACAAGGACATATTTCAGAAGAGATTCGTACCCTTTCAAACCTGAAAACTACTAAACTAGAGAGATAACCAGCTTTCTGGTTCTATACCTTTCATCTTCAACATGTCTTCATTGGAATATATTATTCTTCCAAGAAACAACTTATCTGGTTCCATTCCAAGAGATATGTGTAGTCAACTACCTGAACTCAAAGAGCTCTGTCTTTACTTGAATCAGTTTCAGGGTCGTCTTCCATCCAATTGGTACCGATTGGGAAGCTTGAGTTTTTATTATTGTTCTATAATCACAGGTAGCATACCTAGAGGAATGGGCAACTTGACCTTTCTTAAGGATTTGTACCTTGGAGGCAACAATCTGAAAGGTGATCTCTGTATCTAGTGTCATTGTTATTGTAGCATATTCATGTGCGCTTATAAAGTGTTACAACTGAGTAAGGTGGTCCAATGGGGGTACCGATCGAACTTTTCATTCTGATGTTTGAGGTTTAAGTCTTTGGGTGCATATTGAGGTTTGATAATTGGCCGCTATGTTAGCAAAGTTAGGTTCGTTCCCGAGAAGAGTAATGAGTACGATCAGAGGTCTCGTGATCCCACTAGTGAGAGCCTATGGGAGTGGTTTCTGGACACTTTTTGCAAAAAAAAAAAAAAGAATTATAAACAAGTTGTTAGCAATGGTCACATGCTCGGCCAAATAGTAGCATATAAGCATTTCAAATAATTGCAATTGCTAAGCCAAAAATACAAGAAGGAAGTGTTAAGCTAAGCGTTGCAGCATATAAAGTCGAAAAATCTTTGGACCAAGATTAATTCCGAAACATTGATTTAAATATGCCAAAACATTTGATAATGCTTGTGAACATTCCAAAACACTTTGAAACATAAGATTTTGGGCATTCTATCACTGTAATACAACCTGGTTGAAAATTTTGGCAAATTTTTTTAACAGAAATATTTTACTCAGAAGGAGTTTTCTACAATCCCAATGCGTGTATAAAACTTACATTCATCAAATTGTTTTTGGTGAAAACAAGTTGTGTGAATAACGCTTTGAACCCTGGAAGATTTAAGAATTTATATTTGTATCCTCAAAGATTAAATTTTTTACATCGTATTATCAATATAGCACAAGTGTTGCAATGTGGTTTTTCCATCAACTGTCGCACGTTGCTCATTCTGTCAACATCAATGAGTTGATTTTTAGAGGAATGAGTAATAGAAACTTACAAAAGAGTCACATTGCAACACTTTTAATACATCGATGATTGAATGTAAAAAAATTAATTTTTGAGAATACATAGGGAGAATTATTATATTTTTTGGGAGAAAAAGTCTGATTTCCTAAACAAGTAATACTCGATGATAAAAGAAATTACATATTGCAGGTGAAATCCCACATGAGATAGGAGATATGAACTTGGAGGAATTATATATGGAGAATAATGGTCTTGTCGGTCGCGTACCATCTTCTATTTTCAACATCACTTCTTTGAAGTACCTTAAGCTTGAAGACAATAACTTGTCTGGTAGTCTGCCATGGGTTTTGTGCTTGCATGCTCCCCAGTTCAAGTCAATCCATCTTGACAATAACAAGGCCATCACAGGAGGTATTCCGATAAGTATTGGCAACTGTACTTCGCTCCTTGTTCTGCTTTTTAATAATCTCAGCTTGACAGGTATAACACTTATCATTTTCTTAAAAAAACATGTAGATTCCTATTCTTTGTGTAATTAACCTTTTTATTTTTATTTTTTTGACATTTGATAGTCAATAATACTTAAAAACACTCATGAGTCTGAAAAATCATGACTTTTTATTTATGTGTATTATTTTATATGAATTCGAGAAGAAATTATACA
Source organism: Ilex paraguariensis (assembly GCA_963454935.2). Lineage (NCBI taxonomy): Eukaryota > Viridiplantae > Streptophyta > Magnoliopsida > Aquifoliales > Aquifoliaceae > Ilex > Ilex paraguariensis. Next base: position 922,306 of record CAUOFW020001558.1, read on the forward strand.
TATTAAAATTAAAAGTTTTGCATATTGCTCCACATCTCAGCTTCTATATCTGAAACATATTTATCTTGAATACTCATATTTGAGACACATCCCAAAAAAAATATATATATATTTTAATTGTTATCAGATGTGTATGGTATGTATTTGATATACGCCTCAACTATTTGATGAGTATCGTATCCGATATATATTTCAACCTAAACGGAATATCATACTTCAAAAAACAAAAAGCTTAATAACACTAGAATTTTATGAATTATACCATTGTCATGCAAATTAAACTAGCAAATATTATAGCTTAACTTGTCCTTTTAACAAAATGAATAAGAAATAAGTTAAATTAGATGGACTCGGCTTATAAGTCTATAAGGCACGTAATCACAATTCTAAAGCAGTTATCTCTCAAATGTCGAGATAAAATAGGATAGTAGTTACTCTAAATTTAACCCAGATGATCACAACAACACATTTTTAGGGTGAACACACACTAGGAAGTAGGATAAACCCATCTAGTATCAAAGTTACTCTGAAAAATTGAGAATATAGTGGTAATAAGAAGTATGGAAATATGATAACATGTAGGGATTGTATAAAGACTTGATGAATAAGGATGATCAATTAAACAAAAATATAGATCTCCTTACACAGACTCAATCTCAAGACCATAATAGTTGATAATCATAAATTAAGCACAAGCTCGGTAGAGGAGCTCTACTGCTCAAATGAGGAGCTCCATGGCTCGGAATGACCCTCAACTCCTTGCTCGCCATGCACTCTAGCTCTTTAGCTCAGCGCACTTTGACTAATGCAAACTAGTTGAGATATCCTTGCTAGAGAACACCATTTCTGTTCCACTTTTGGTGCCGCCTCATTCAAATGGATGTTAAGGATCTTCCAACGGTCCAATCTTTTTGATCTATAAAAAGGTGAAGTAGGGCATCATCCAGGTAGGTTACTACTCCCAGCTAAATACCACTTCTTTCAATCATTCCTTTCTAACTTTATCATCAGAGGGTTGACAACCGGAGGCCCTCTAGTCATCGACTTTCATTGCAAGAACACCCCCCGGTTGCCAGGTTATAATTTTGATCAACCATCACGGTGGACAGTTTTAGGGTGAATAATTGGCGCTGTTTGAGAAAAATTGACAATTACTTTTCCAATATACATAAAACCCCAGATCTCATGGCTATTACTCGATCGAAGGAACCAACGAGTGACCAGACTCATGTTCATGAGCGTCCAAGCTTTCATCCGATAGGTCGAAGAACTGAATTGCACCCATAAAAGAGTAGGGAAAAGTCAAAAAGCTTGAAAAAAAGTGTATACCAGCAAATCCTCCAATCATTGGAAAGAGACCATTCTCAACCTAGGTCAAAATGAGGAACGAAGTCAAAATGAGGTTGTTCATCCCCAAGTTAATGATAATTGGGAACGAAAGTTCTAGGAGGTAAATGAGAAGTTGGTGGATGTAATAAATAATGTAAAAGCCTAGGTCCTAGAGGCCCTGGAGGCTTTAGTGCAACATGCGGAGTCGCGTTTCACCCAAGACGTGTCAAACTATCCACTCCCAGAGATTTAAGATGCCAGTGATCGAAAGCTTCGCTGGAATGAAGGATTCACTCAACCATTTGGAGACTTGTAGGTCTCTAATGATGTTGTACAACATACCAAACCAAATCATGTGACAATCTTTTGTAGTAACCCTTCGAGGAATTGCAAGGCACTAGTTTAATAAGCCTCAAATGGGCCCACCAATCACATTTTTCGATGAAGACCTTGGAGGAATCCACCATAGCCAACTATTCGGTAAGGAAGGTCTTAATTGATCATGGGAGCTCAAAAAATATCATATTTTCTCCTATTTTTGACAACCTGAATATAGGTAGGGAAAAATTGTTACTTGTCACTACTCTGCTAATTGGATTTTTTTTTGTAGAGAAGGCTTATTGTAACACCCCAACCCAGCGTACAATATCTGTAAACCTTGTTTATTTATTTGTCATACACCTTTCTTTATGTAAGAATATAAAAAAAAAAACCCCTTAGTGGTACGGTTTGCCATGAGCTCTGCTTGTTTACAAACCGTAATATTGATCTCAAGAATATGACATAGAATAATACAATTTAAATTTAAAGGATATATAAAAATGAACCCCATGATGACATCTCAATCGACCTTCTAGACTCGACAGTGGACTCCTCACGTCGTTATGGTTTTTCCTGAAAATTCATTAAAACCATTAGTAAAAGCATAGATGCAATCAATATCTAAGTGCACAACAAGTGAGAAAGGAAAGTTTATTTATTTAGAAACAATCTTAACCACGAATTAGATACTTACTTTCAAATTACACTTCACCTCATACACATTCATTTACATCGCCTAGATATAACCTGTATATCTCACATCGACAAAACATACAACACATATATTTACTTCCACATAATTAAATTATTCCTCACAATGAATACCCCACACGCACACAAACTAATCGTCTTGTAAACAACAACCACCACACAGGCTATTTTTAGTTGTGCAAATTCTTGTGCCACATAGGCCACATGTATCGCAAGCTTGTATCACCTCATAGATATCATTTATCAATGGGACAACCCAAATCACATTAATAGTTTTCCTTCAGATGACCCACATCACAGAGAGTTTTTGATCACGTTACTTAGACGACTCCACCACATAATCAAATCCCGTTACATAAACAACTCAAGCCATATATATGTATTTCATGTTACTTAGACCACCGAAATCACATAATCCTTTCTCATTATTTAAACGACTCTCGTAATGTACCATGTGTTCCCGATCAATTAATTATTCCCAACAATAACTATAGTAAAAACATATGTTTAAAAGTCTAATAAATTATCACAAAAAAATTGTAGGGTAGTGCACATACCTCGAGTAAAAATCTACATCGATGTCGATTCCTTCTGCTGGGTCCTTTAGCGAGACGTTCCTTGATGTAGATATTTTTGACTCCACCACACATATAATTATAATTGTGTTCAAGCATTTTACATTTATCTGTTAATGTCCTCAATACTTAATTTATATGTGCATGCTCACACTTACTCCAACATAATTTATATGTATAAGACCCGATCAATCTCTTCCCTAAGCTCAAGTGGATCACTAATAATATTTTACGTATTTAAATTATTTTCACGTTAATTATATAAAGAGGCAAACTTCACTATTATAGAGTAATTTCCTAACTAGGAATAAATCATAATATGTTCTACGAATCCTTGATAATTGCCTTAAAATCTCAATTAAAATAATCAACTCGAACCAATTGACATAATCTATTTAAAATAATCTACTCACGTAGAGTATAACACCCTATTCAACGGGGTAAATTAATCCATTCGATTCGATTAAATATGTCTACTCGTGCCAAATTAAATATTCTACTCGACCCAAATTTTTCTACAACATAAAATTCATTAATTTTAGAGATTATCCACTAATATTTCTGTTTACCAGAATTCCGTTGAAATCTTTGACTGCATAACTAACAATTCAACACTCCAATGAATTAAAATCACTCGTACACTATAATAGTTTAATCCTATGAAATGCATAGTTTAAAAATTATTTTTGCATTTAATGTTTTTTCCATATAGCTATGGAATTGTAACAAAAGACACGCTATTTCTTACCTTACATGGGGATGCATATCCATACCCCCAAATTTTCCAACATTGAATTTTTTTTTTCCAACCCTTTCTTTTGCTTCTTCTTTTCCCCTCCTTCTTCTCCAGGCCAAAACCTTGTCTTCCTCTCTTGGCCGAGACTTCTAAGTGTAAAGGAAGTCTTGGCCTTTGTTGTTGTTTTTTTTTTTTTTTTTTGTTCATCCCCTTTTTATAAATTTATTTTCCAAGACTTGGTTGGTGTGCCCATTCCTCTCTCTTAGCCGCCAATTTCTTCTCCCTCCTAATGCCATCCACAAGTCTATTTTAAGTGGAGTGTCCATCGTCATTGCATACACTGTCCATCATCCACAAGTCTATACACTATATTTCATTATAGTCCCTGCATGTGTGTGTATATATAATATATTGCACCTTAGTCCTTGCATGTGTCTTTATATATCATATATTGCACCATAGTCCTTGCATCTGTCTTTATATAAGCACATTCAAGGTATACATTAAGTCATATTGCTAGTCTTGAATCCACCTGTTGTATACACGGACATATATTTGTAGTAATGTGTTGGTATCACATGCTTGCCACCCCGCTTAATCACATGTGTGCTAACATACTTCAAATAATTTTATTATGTCACATGCATCATATCCATTTAATTTTTCACATCTAATTAATATTCTCTTTTTATTTAGCAATTCACATGCAAACATGCTCGTAATAATATTTTGTATGATTGTCATACATGTTTGGGTCTTACACTTATCCTTTGGTAGCCATAGTCATACCAGTCACAGTCGGATAGGCCCCAAATCAAACCACTTCAGAAGCCTGATGTGTTTGAACGATTGGCGAAATGGCTCATTGAGCTCGAGAAATTTGGCATTCAGTATGTACCATGAACCTCTATGAAGGGGCAAGTGGTAGAAGATCTAAAAACATAGTTCACTATTGGGACAACAGAGCTATTGGATACAGTTCCCCAATTAACAGAATGATCGATGTATATGGACGAGTCTTCTAACTCATCAAGAGGTGGAGCTGGCTTGATCCTCATTTCCCCAATTGAGGAAAAGATCGAGTATGCTTTCTGTTTTAGATTCAAGGCCTCAAACAATGAAGCAGAATATGAGGCTCTAATAGCGGGATTGCAACTCGCTAGAACCCTTGGTGTAATACACCTAAAGGTATACAGTGATTCATAGCTAGTTGTGAAGCAATTGCAAAGGGATTATGAAGCTAGGGAACTATAAATGAGTTCAAACCTGGATATAGCAACAAAAATGGTTGCAGATTTTGATCACTTTGACGTTGCACAAGTACCACGGTCGCAAAATTCTCATGTAGACTCACTAGCATGCTTAGCTTCAACTCTCCATGATAGTTTGGTCTGCACCATTTCTGTGGAATTCTTGCCAAAACGCAGCATTCACAGTGCTAATGTCCAACCAATCATGCAAGAACCCAACTGTATGGATGAAATATTGTCATATCTATAGCATGGAATGCTCCCACAAGGAATCTAGGAAGCAGAGAAATTTCTCAAAAGGGTCGCATGTATGCAATTCTAGACTAGGTGATCTACAAAAAGGGCTACTCACTCCCATACTTAAAGATGCCTGAACCCCACTAAAGCTATTTATGAGCTCAAGGAAGTTCATGAAGGAGTGTGTGGAAATCACCTTAGAGGACATTCCCTTGCTCAAAAAGTTCTCATAAAGCGCTACTTTTGGCCCACCATGAAAAAGAATGCCCAGAGCTACGCACAAAAGTACAAAAAGTGCCAGAAGTTCGCTACAGTCCCAAAGCTTCCCCTAGTAGAGCTCACCCCAATAGTAAGTGCATGGTCATTCACCATATGGGGTATTGATATCGTGGGACCTCTTTCAATGGGAAAAGGACAAAACAAGTTCGTTGTTGTTGTCATAGAATATTTCACCAAAATGGGTAGAAGTAAAGCCATTAGCAACAATCACCGAATAAAAAAATCCAAGGATTTGTATGGAAATCTATTGTTCACAGGTTTGGCATCCCAGCAGTCATCATTAATAATAATGGCAAACAATTTGACAATGACAAGTTCAGATGTCTCGACTCTAAGCTCAAAATCTATAATCATTATTCCTTACCCGGTCACCCACAAGTGAATGGGCAAGTAGAGATAACTGTTCGAACCCTACTCAAAAGTATAAAGACCTGGTTGGAACAATCTAAAGGGCTTTGGGTGGAACAACTTTCAAGTATCTTATGGGCATGCAAGACAATGATTAGGACTCCTACTAGGGAAACCCCATTCTCTTTGGCTTTTAATATAGAGGCAGTGATCCCAATGGAAATTGAGATGGCCACTCACCGAACTAAGGAGTCAACCTTACTTTAAATGACCAAAAACAATGCTAAAATTCAAGCCATGGGAATTCCTACTAAACGACCTCATCTTGAACAAGGTAACCCAAGCCACCAAAGATCCTAGAGAAGGAAAGTTAGGGGTAACCTGGGAAGGGCCCTATCGGGTTATAAAGATCCTAAGACCAGGAACCTATCACTTGGATACTTTCGAAGGAGTCCAACTGCTGAACTCATGGAATGCAGAACATCTGAAAAAGTTTTACCAATAACCTATTTTGGTGTTTCAGTTAGTATGGATTTCAATTTTGTATGTAGCTAGTTCCAAATAAAGTTTTGTATGTCACAACCTGCTAATAAAGTATGTTAGTCATAATCACCACTGTTGTTAGAAGCATTTCTAGGATTCCTAGATCCTTGCCTTCGTACTTCAAGAATTTCCTATCTAAAGGGAAGAAGATGGGTGTCTTTCTATAGCCCAAACATACAAGTCACCCAAGTTAGATTGGAAGCATATGAGATGAGAGCTCTTCAGCTCTTAACTTAGCTCAGATTAAGTCCAAATGACTCAACGGAAACATATGAGACCTCTTCAACTCTTAATTTAGCTCAAATTGAGTCAAAGTGACTCAACAAAAGCATATTAGAGCTTTTCAGCTCTAAGTTAGCTCAAATTGAGTTTAAGTAACTCAATAGAAGCATGTGAGAGCTCTTTAGCTCTTAACTTAGCTTGGATTGAGTCTAAGTGACTCAACAGAAGAATATTAGAACTTTTCAGCTCTTAAGTCAGTTCGGATTGAGTTCAAGTGACTCAACATAAGCATATGAAAGCTCTTTAGCTCTTAAATTAGCTCGAATTGAATTTAAGTGACTCAACGAAAGCATACGAGAGTTCTTTAACTCCTAACTTAACATGGATTGAGTCCAAGTGACTCGACAGTAGCATATTAGAGCTCTTCAGCTGTAACTTAGCTTGGGTTGAGCCCTAGTGACTCAACGGAAGTATATAGAAACTCTTAAGCTCCAAGCCTAGCCCAGATTGAGCCCAAATGACCCAATAGTGGCATAGGACACAATTCAACCCTTTTTTTTTGGTCAAAAGTCCCCTACTAAAGCTAGATATAAGTTCTTCAACTCAAAGATAGTCACCAAGAAAGTAGTGTTCCACAGATGACTTCTACAAAGAGTTCATCAGAAGAACTTTCTTTTCATTAGAAAGAAGATACACCGTGTATATAAAAAAAAATAAGAAGAGAAAAGGTTGGTCAAAGCTCAACTACATTAAGAGAACCAAAAGATGAAGCTGATCCTCTAGACCTCTTTCTTGATGTAGAAGACTCATCTTCCCCATTCCTCTTGCGGATAGCAGAATCCTCAATCATTGGCTCTTCATTGTCATCTGGAACTGGCGAAGCTATTTCCCCTCCATCATTATCATGAACCTCCACCATAGTAGGATCCAGATCGAGCCTGAGGGCAATAGGTCTGTTAGCAATAATTAGACTCCTAAGACACATTATGTCCTAGCAGTATCACCAACACTAGCAATCTTTGTGACCCCATATGGAGAAAGTTTGGGCCTCTTTGCAGCAAAAATCAAGCAACAAAGGGCAGATTGTTAAAAAAAAAAAGTTCCCCAAGAGAGAGAAATTGAGTCGCTTCAACTTACTTGTGTTAGTAGGAGCCTTCCAGTAACGAGGTACACTTCAAGCATCTATCTCCCTCTCAAACTCCCAAGCATCGCCTAAGACAAAGAAGAACCTGTTCTCCCAACCAACAAAAAGGGAGGGAAGGTTAGAAATCAACTCAGGTGCCCCTCTTCTCTTGAAAAAATGATAAAAACTAGAAAAAGTAGGGTAGAAAATGTGAAGAGACTTAGGTATTGTGGGAGAGGGTCCAAGCCCATGAATGTGCCAGAGGGCAATGATGCCTACCAAAATGCTATATCCTTCCATTGAGACCCTATAGGACTCAAACTGAAGAAGTAGAGAATAGCCTTGATGAATACAAACAAAGGGAACTGTACGCTAACCTCAAATGCTTACTCAAAGAAGCAGACTCTACGACCCGTGATAGTGTTGCATAGAGAATCCTTGCTAGGGACATTAACTGATACCTCAACAAGGAACTCATGACATTCCCTAATGATTGCTAGCTCAGCTTCAGTCATAGTGCTGGAAACCATGAGGTTAGCCCAGTCGAAATTGTCTAGACCAATAAGGGCTAACTTTCTAAAAAGTGCAGCCTGAGCTTGTCATAAAACAACATCCATGGCTGTAAAGCAGAGAAGAAATGGGACTACAATATGCAAAGGAGTGCTAGAAGAAGATGTACCACAAAACACAAAGGAAATGGTTTAAACAGAAATCCTTGGATGACGGTTCATTCCTATAAATGGAAATCAATGTGAAAGACATGCATCAAATGAGCTTAATGTTGTAGGTTCGTGGCATCATGGGAATGAAGCGACACTTCTGACGGCACGACTATGCTGTTAGGATGTAACTGTCACATACACGTCTTTTCGACATCATTAAGGAAATGGTTCATTAGAGCTAGCCTTTTTATAATAATAGGCTCTTCAGCTTCCCAATAAACCTAGCTCCAATTCAGTCCAAGAAGCTTAACGAAATAGTAAGACATTAAGCCCACTTTGGATTTGGTACAAGAGGCTCAACGGAAGTACAAAATAGTAAGCCCAACCCACATTAAATTCGGGAATCTCCACATAGAAGCAGTTGGATTCAAGTCAAACTAATACCACCTCAGGAGGTTGGACACAAGAAGATAAATCAGGCATAAAATAAAAGCAGTACAAAGGAAGATGTTCATTAAGAAGGAATTTACATTAGTACAAAGGGCATTACAAAACAAAAAGGCCATGGCCATAGTTAGGCAGACTATCTCCTCGGTCTACCTTTCTGGATCAGCATCAGTATCAGCCTCCTTGGGCACTTTACCTTTCTTATCCTCTTAGTCAATAGTATCCCCCACAGTCTCTTCAACTGGCATGGTTAGCTCCTCAACTGTTGCCTAGATACGTTTCCTTTCCTTCTTTTCTACAGGAGGCTTACTGTTCACCTATTCTCTATTCCCTTCCTTCTTGTCTCCCCCAGCTGCAATTGTTGCATCATCCCCAAGAATGAATTTGGAGAATTCTAGGCTGGGAAAAGTCTTCTGGGCTGCTTTCTAAAGCCCTCACAGTTATCCACATAGTATTCAAGGACCTCATCTTTATATTCCTTGGAGTCCTAATACTTTGTTACGATAGCCTTCCCAGTAGACTTAACTTCAAGCTCTTTTTGCTCTAGCTTAAAAAAAAAGGTCAAGGCTTTTTTGAGAAAGAGTTTTTTCTCCTCTTCCAGTTCCTTACTCCTTACAGACAACTTGGTGGACTCAGTCATGGAGTTGCTCAGCTTGGTCAATAACTCGATCTTAGCCTTCAAGATCTTATTTTGATCCTCTTTAGTAGTAGAGAGGTGGCCAAGGGTCTTCTTAGCGTCTTTCCTGTGCAGCAAAATGTCCTCCCGAGCCATCATCAGCTCAATATCTCTTATTTTCTAAACAAGAATGCAAGGCCTGAAATTCTTCCTCATAAGCCTTTCTTACACCTAAAGTAGTATAGGAGAGGTTGGTGGTGAGTATGGCAAGCTAAAAAACAAGGGAGAAGGGTTAGGATGGAAACAAAAAGGATACAAGCCCAAAACATGCAAAGACCTCACCTTCCCAATGGTTGAGAAAAGGTTCTTGGTCACCCAAGCTGGACCTAGGTCAAAATTGACCTACACATTTTCCTCGTGCACAAACTTGTGGAGCCTAGCCATGGCCTCTTCCACACTGTCCCACATTTAGGGATGGTAGTGGTCCTAAGAATAAACCTGGAATGCACTATACATATTTGACGATTGACGTATACGGGAATGATGCAATGAGAATAGACAAGGGATGAACAAAATTTTTTTAAACGGGTGCAGGGGTGGAGACTACGTTCCCTGCCCCCACCTAATTCCACTGCCATCATTGTCGATGGAGTGGTCATTGGATCCACATGAGGGGGGGCCAAAACAATCGAATCCTTCTCCTAAGCTAGCTCAGAGATTTTAGCCTTCCCCTTGCCCATGACCGTTGAAAGGGCAAGGGGAGCTTCAACTAGGGGGATCACTGGAAGGGAATCCTCTAATTGATAAACCTACAAGATTGACTTCCTTCTCCCTACCAATCTTAGAAGTTGAAGGAGTTGTTGGTAAGACAATGGAGCTCAGGGATGCTTTTTTACCATGAGAAAAAGACACCCTTGGTCTCTTGTGTGGGGTAGGACTTGCTTCAGAAGCCCTCCTAGCTGCAATTTCGTAGAGGACCTTCTTATCAACTGATTTAGGAGCCATGACTAAGAAAAATCAAAAAATTGTGAATCAAAGGATGTCCAAGCCAAAACAAGAATTGTAGCGAGACAAACATGATACCTTTGGGGGAAAAACCTACAAGAATTAGAGGATTGTAGGCAATAGGGCGAGGACATAGCTGACACTCAAAGTACGCTTGGTTATTCACAAGGTCAAAGAGATCCTTGGTGAGATAATTAAGAGTTTTCTTGACCTGAATTTTCAATTAGGAGAGGGGGCAAGGAATTTGATTTACCTACATTTCAAGAAAGCAGAAGGTGAAAATCCAGCAAATTACATCTTGAATTGCACCAAAGAAAATCTACTTATGAAAAGAAGGAGTGAGAGATCCCCATAGAAGAGAAACCAAAAAAGGTATCCTAGAAAGGGCCTTTAATGGTCCAAATTCCCAATTAGGACTGAAAACAAAAAAGAATTTGTCTTTCCACTATTTCATATTCGAAGAGTAGCCTATTAGTAAGTTTGACCATGCTCTTCGAAAGGTAAAACCACCTAAGCCTTGCCCAAGGCAAAAGGGTGAGTTTATAACAGTGCTTGAGCTTGGCAAGGATAAGTTGTATGCCAACGTCATTGGCTCTAGCCCAAATAATGCCAATATTGACCAAGAATCCCCAACTATTTGGGATCAACTCGGTAGGAGCAACATTCAAAAAAAGGAGGGCTTTCCTAATGTACTTGGGCATTGGGAAACAAAGTCTAGTCTCAAAGATGGATTCATAGAAGCACACTTCATTAGGGCCAAGCTTGAATAGATCTATTCATAAATTATTCAAGATGATTGAGATTAAAGTTCTTCCACCAAAGAAAACAAAAGCGATAAAAGTGAAACTGAAAGGTGTGGCTTCATCCTATATTCTCCAAGATGAAGAGTTAAACTGAAACAAAAAGTTGAAAAAGAGATAAACATGAAGAAGAAAGGGCGTACCAGACTTCTTAGAGCTCTTAAAGATGTGTTGGACAATAGAGGGAAATAAGGTTTTATATACTAGCCCCACAACAATTCTCTGATGGTTGCGTATGCACGACCATTGTTCTTGTTTTCCCGGACACTAATTAAAAAATGCATTAAATTCATGGCACGTGAACTCACTGGTTCGAATTAAAGGGCAACTGATAATGATAAATTAAGCACAAGCTCGATAGAGGAGCTTTGCTGTTCAGAGGAGGAGCTCTATGGCTTAGAATGACCCTCAGCTCCTTTCTCGCCTTGCATCCTAGCTCAGTAGCTCCTTTGCTCAATGCACTTTGACTAATTCAAACCAATTGAGATATACACACTAAAGAGTGTCATCTTTTATTCCACTTCTAGTGGTGCTTCATTCAAATAGTTGTTGAGGATCTTACAACGGTCCAATCTTTTGACCTATAAAAAGGTCAACCTGGGTATCATCCAATGCTCCTAGCTAAATACCATATCTTTCAATCATTTTTTTTTCTGATTTTATCATCAGTGGGTCAACTACCAAAGTTTCTCTGATCCTCAACTTTCATTGTAGGAATGCCCTCGCCAATTGCTAAGTCCTAATTCTGATCAACCATCATGGTGGACAATTTTTGGGATTAGCAACAATCAAGTCCCACTTTCTATTTTTGGCTATTTTAATCTTAATTATTGTGTGATGCAACATTTGATCCACAATATTTTACCAATAAAGAATGAGAAGACTTCAACATAGATCCCACAAGTTGTTAAGTATAAGTTTTGCTATAATGTTAAAGCAACATGCTATTTGCACTTAATTTTCGGACATAATTTAGAGACCTAATTAATTGCAGTTATTGGATTGAAAGTGGATTATATCCAACATTGGAACTCATAAGCTAAACGCGCCAGTTCACTGGGTTGACCCACTTGGCAAGATTATTCAATTTTTTTCTTACCTTTTAAAGATTTAATTTGATTGTAAAATTAGATAGAAATTCCTTATATGATTTGGAGCATCATGAATATGGAATTTTAATTTGTTATAAGTTAACAATCAAACATGGTAAGTTTTTAATTTAATTTTAGGCTTCTTTGATTAGTGATCATTAAATCACGAACTAACAGTACATATAAAAAGTATCTACCTAGAGTTACTGTGCATAAATTTCATCCTCATTATTTATATATATATATACACTATATTAATAAAGGGAGAGGAGGAGGTTTTGGTGTCCACATTTAAAATACCCATAATATTTCTCGTCTCTTTTTATCTTAACTACCCATAATTACATATAGTTCCTCATAGTTTATGTCTTATAACTCTCATATCTCTCACTTTTCTCTATTCTCACTCTGAAATTAAACACGGGTAACCGTGTGCAGGACCACTAGTGTGTGTGAGAGTATATATAACTGATAGCATTATATTACTTTTTCTTTTACATTTTCAGGTGCTATTCCACAAGAAATTGGCAATCTTAACAATTTTTTTCATTTAGAAATGGGTTTCAACAACATCAAAGGTCCAATTCCAACAACAATTTTCAACATCATAGCATTAGTATACATATTCCTTGTGAAAAATAATCTTTCAGGCATTCTTCCATCAAGTATGAGGATTTGGCTACCCAATATTGAAGAAATATATCTTGGATGGAATAATTTGAATGGAATTGCTCCCGACTCTATCTCAAATGCTTCTAGAATCACCCTAATAGAATTTACAGCCAATCAATTCTCTGGTACACTAACCAAATCATTGGGTAGCCTAGAACTCCTTGAATGTCTTATATTGGATGGAAACAACTTTACTAGAGAATCATCATCTATGGAGTTAAGCTTCTTCACTTCTTTGACAAATTGCAGACAACTAAGGGAATTGAGGATATTTGGAAATCCTTTCAATGGCACTCTTCCAGTTTTCATTGGCAATCTCTCCACTTCTCTTTATAGTCTCCATGCAGGTTATTGTGAAATTAAGGGAAACATTCCTAATGAGATTAGCAATTTAACAAATTTGGCATTCTTGGAACTTGATGGCAATGACATAAATGGATTGATTCCTCCGACAATCAAAGAGTTATGGAAACTTCAAATTTTGTGTCTTGATCAAAACAAAATACTAGGATCTATTCCAAGTGGTCTCTACTATTTAAGGAACATGGGTGTTCTAGATTTGAGCAAAAAAATGAGTTTTCTAACTCTGTGCCAACATGCTTTGAATATATTACTTCTCTAAGATATCTCTATCTGGGTTCCAACAAATTAATGTCTACCATACACACAAACCTATAGAGACTCAAAGATCTTTTAGAGTTGAACTTGTCTTCAAATTCTTTAACTGGGTATGTAACACCAGAATTTGGAAGGCTAAAAGTTGTGATAAAAATATATCTCTCAAGGAATCGGTTATCAAGTATTATCCCTAGCACAATTGTCGGCCTAGAAGGTCTATTGATTCTGTCATTAGCACATAACAGATTACAGGGCCCTTACCCTAGTCATTTGGAAAATTGGTAAGCCTAGAGTTTTTGGATTTATCTTATAACAATATCTCTGGAAAGATTCCAATGTCTTTAGAGGCACTATTGTTTCTTAAATACCTCAATGTATCTCGCAATAAATTAAGAGGAAAAATTCCAAATGGTGGACCTTTTGCAAACTTCAGTTATCTGTCTTTTTTGTCAAGTGAAGATTTGTGTGGTGCACCTAGGTTCCTAGTGCCTCTCTGCAAGAGTAGTTCTCTTAAAAGATCAAAGAAGAAAAGAATGCTTCTAGTTGTATTTATCTCACTGGCAGTTGCATCTACGATTTTGGCCTTGGCTTTGATTTTCTTTTTGATCAAACGACAAAGGAGAAGTAATGTTCCCCTTGAAAATGATTTGTTAACTGCAGTAACCCATGGAAGAATTTCATATTACGAACTTCGATGTGCAACTCATGAGTTCAGTGAAATCAACTTGCTTGGCAAGGGTGGCTTTGGTTCAGTTTTCAAAGGAATTTAGACGGATGGGACGCATTTGGCTATACAAGTTTTCAATCTGCAACTGGAAGGTGCATTCAAGTGTTTTGATACAGAATGTGAAGTATAGCGCAACCTTCGCCACTGAAATCTTACCAAAGTTATCAGTAGTTGCTCTAATCTTGATTTCAAAGCAATAGTCCTAGAGTATATGCAAATGGAAGCCTTGAGAAGTGGTTGTAGTCCCATAACTATTTCTTGGATATCTTGCAAAGATTAGATATAATGATAGATGTCGCACGTGCATTGGATTATCTCCACTATGGCTACTCGAGTCCTGTGGTCCATTGTGATTTGAAGCCTAGCAATGTCTTGCTAGATGAACATATGGTTGCACATGTTAGTGATTTTGGCATTACAAAATTACTTGGTGAGGAGAGTATTGCACTAACCAAGACTCTCACAACATTGGGCTACATTGCACTAGGTGACACTTCTATCTTTTTAATTTATACCCTTCTTGCGTTTGACTTCTCTTTAAAACTTTGGTTTTTTTGTTTTTTGCAATGTAATCTCGTATAAAGTGTAACGTTCCTTACAAGCATTATAATTTTGCTGATGAATCTTATGATGAATGTAGAATACGGATTGGAAGGATTAGTCTCTACAAGGTGTGATGTTTACAGCTATGGCATTATGTTAATGGAAACCTTTACGAGGACAAATCCATATGATGAAAAGTTCGTTGGAGATTTGAGCCTTAAGCATTGGGTGAATGATTGCTTACCAAATGAGATCACCTGAGTGATGATGCCAACTCAGTAACGCCAGATGACGAATACTTGACTGTGAAGGTGCAATGTGTTTCATCTATCATGGAATTGGCCTTGGAATGCTCTGCAGAATCACCTACTGAGAGGATTTGCATAAAGGAGGTTGTCCCTGCTCTCCCGATGATTAAACTTTAGTTTCTTGCAAAGTGTGAAAGGCCTTGACACATGAAAGTATCGTTCGACATTATCATATTTATGCAGAGTAATATAACTCCTTACTCAAGCATGAGTCCAGACTTGCATTCAAATTTTTATATGCTAACATCTTGATATTGTTGCCACAGGTTGCAAGGACTTACTGTCAAAAATGTGAGTTGTAAGATAAATAATTAAGGTTTAATGCTCGTTTAAATTGAAGGTCATAGAAATGTACTTTTGAAGTCTAAAACTGTGGCATGATCTATTAAGTCATTAATTTTTTGACTAATCTATTGTTGTTGGTTATTCATTATCGAGTGATTTGGCTATTAATGTTCAGAGGGAGGTGGGTGCACCACAATACAATCAAAATGATTTTCAGAAAAAATTACCATTCTGAAAAAGGACTAAGCAGGCTTGGAGTAGAGGTCGTATAGTGGAGGGAAGAATTTTCCACAAAAATAACATCGCTATAGACTTTGAGGTGATAAGCATTGACTAGAATGGGGGGTCACAGTGTGATACTCAGCTTCAGAAAGTCTACTCTCCAGAGAAAAATATATATATTTCCGCCTTTCAAGTAGAATATGTATTGTATGTGGCCTTAGCTTTATGTTTTGCATGTTGTAAACCCATCTCCAAGCAATGTTATTTAGTATGAATTCCTTGGCTTTCTGTTTAAGTCTAAGCTATTTGTTATGTGTGGTCAACAATGATGAGATACTTCTAAAACTGTCATTGGTGGTCGAAACTAATTTACTAAATTACATCCATAAATTCCCTGTTGGTAATATATTCTCACAAAAACAAAAAAGAAAGAAAGAAAGCAAAAAAGACCTGTGTAGACAAACCTACTCATGTCAAGCCTAAAGATCTCAGATCACTTTGTTATATATATATATATATATATATATATATATATATATATGTCTTGTCGATAGGGTTGTTAATAAAAACGATTTTGTTAACCTTTTAGTATGATGTCATGCTTGAGCTCGAACCTAGCTAAACAAGTGACATTAGATTTTTGTTCAAGCTCGACTTTCCATAAAATTGACCTTGTATTTTATTGCACTATGACGTTAATTTATTTATATTAAGAAAACAACTCTACAATAACTTCCCAGCAAATTCCCAATGATTGTGGGTATCCTAAACCCATGACTAAGGCTCCTGATCTTGTACCCTCGTTGAGTGTTGTAAAACAAATAAAAATAAATAAAAATCAAGCTTCTTCAATTCATAAAATAAAATAAAAAACATAAGTTACAATATCTTTCTAAAATCAAGCCCCTTCCCAAAAATAAGTTCATTCTTGAAATCAATCATAAAGTAAACATTATTCCAGCAATAGTGAGACACTACATATATAATATTCCTATAATAATCGAAACCCAAATATCCCTTAATCGAGAATGAAATACTCACTTTTCAATTAATATTACGGTTAATAAAATGAACTTTCAAGTTCACAATTATGAGAGTTGGAGACATTTTTGAGCTTTTGTACACTAATTCTTGACACAACGAAATTTGAAAAAAGGGAGGAAAGGGTAGTGGGGTGGGGAGGAGGCAGACTTCTTTTCCTGAAAAGTTCATAGAGTGAAAGACAAGGCCAAAGACCAAAGCAAAAGAAGAACCGAAGAACTTCTTTGTTTTGAAATTGGAGCCTTTTGGCTGTGTCTTTGGGGACATTCATATAAATATTTCACCAGCATAAATAAAAGACATCCATAATAGAGCTATTGCTATGGAAATTTTGCCATAAATTTGTGATGAAATTTAATTCATAGGCTTTCAATCCTAAGATTAAAACAAAGCCTAAAATCATGTCATTTTTCAAAAAATAAAAAAAATAATAAATAAAGTAGAATAATAATAATAAGATCGAGAAAAATAAATAAGGTAGAACAACAATCATGCTTGAGCTACTTTATTTTTTCTAAGGGGCTACACTAGTTTAAATACTCAAATTTAATTTTGAATATTACTTGGATTGGAGTATCAAATTTCAAGAATCAATCCCAATCCGAACCCCAATCCGGTTTAAATACTCGTGTTCTGCCGAATTTAATGTAAAAGAAAGGTAAATATTGCTGGACAATTTTTTATTTTTCAACTCTCACAAGATTTATTTGGTTTGTGTACTAGTACGTAAGATTCAACTAAATTTGTTTCAAGATTATTTTATATTAGGTTCATATTATTGAATTTTTGGCTCCGCCAGTGACTAACATCCTCTACTACATAAATTAAGAGGAGAAATTCCAAATGGTGGACCTTTTGCAAACTTCACTTATAAGTATTTTTTGTCAAAGGAAGATTTTTGTGATGCCCCTAGGTTTCTGGCGCCTCTCTGCGAGAGTAGTTCTCTTAAAAGATCAAAGAAGAAAATATTGCTTCTAATTGTATATATCTCGCTGGAAAGCTTCAATCTGTACTAAACGAGGCATTGCAAGCCATTGGACCCACAGGTCATAATTTTCCGGTTGAGTTTGATTAAATATTTTGTAACTTTAATTCAACTCGAATGTACTATTTTATCCGATCGAGTTGGACCCTAATAAAAAGAGGGAGGAAAAGTGGTGTGGATAGTTAGACTTCTCCACATAAAAGATTAAAAGTAAGTTCATACCGTGGAAGACCCGGTCAATAATCTTTTGTGGGTCTACTAATTGGTGTCCATACCCATCATTATTGTCTTGTTTATAGGGAGCTAGAGGACATAAATAATTATTACTGTGTTATTTATGGTGATATCAATTTGGACATGTTTGTTGTGCCCACCTTATTACTAGGTTCTAGTGATATTAATTTGGGTAGCTCTCTACTTAAATGATCATTAACGTTCAAATAAGGTTATTGAGATCAAATTTAAGGACATAATGCATTATAATATTAAATCTAATAGTGAGTCTCAATATTTTAATAAATTCTACTATATCTATCGAATGATCACAAACTATTGAGTTTCTATTAATTAAATCTCAAATTAAGTACAATTAATATTATTCTTAACTTTTAGTCACGTTTTAGACGAGTTCTAGTAAGTTTTGGACATTTTGGAGTTATTTTATAATTTTTTTAAAATTATAGGGTTATTTTGTTATTATATAAAAATGAGTGTCATTGTATAATAAACTATAAGATCATAAATTGAAGATTGTTACTATGATTTTATATATTAAAAAACTATTTGCTGATAAAATTTATTTATAACTCTTTCAAATGATAAAAACATACCGATGTCAATTGTAAGTGACAATAACTAATCTCATTATTGATAAAAAAAAATTTAATTATTTTTTTAGTTGTTTATGCTATGTATATCAGTTTTAAATTTTGTGTTTAATGAACTTTTAAGTATTTAATATGATTGTAAACATATTGAAAATGAGTATTACCAATCAATATTTATATGTTTTTACTTATTATTAGTTAGTTAAAATTTGTCCTCTCTATCATAAGCACCAATGCAGTTCACTATATATGCAGAAAGTGAAATTTTATTCCTAGCCTTTTCATCCTACCATCCAAACTAAATTCATACTTATGACATTTTAAAGCAAAGAACAACATACATGCTTGAGATAATTCTTGTTTTCCTCTAACATCTATTAGATTATTCACAATAACCGAACATTAAATACAACACTATTATAATAATTGCAACCCAAATATTCCTTAATTGGAAATGAAATACCCATTTTCCTATTAAGATTACTGTCCAAATGGACTACAAGTTCACAATGACGAGACACTGTCATCTTGTGTAGACTAATTCTTGAGGTTGGAATAAATTTGAGATTAGAATATGAACGTGAGGTGTCATTCATGGGCGGTGCGGCGAAATTTGGAAAAAAAGGAGGAAAAGAGGATTGGGGTGGGGGAGGGTGGAGAATTCTTTGCATAAAAGTTCATAAGAGTGTAAGGCATTACCAAAGACTAAATGTGGCTCCCTCTTCTTAGATATTTCAATTATAAATGATTAAAATGACCACTTTACATAAATGTAAGTAGAAATCACACTTCGCATCCTAAAAGATCTAAGAAATCTCACTTTTCATTTTTTAAAATTAATTTTTTTATATTACACCTTCGATGTATTAAAAGTATTACAATGTGACATTTTGGTCAACTTTTGGTGTTTATAGTCAACGTCAATGGGGTATGTATACAAAGACAATGATTTTTTTTTCCCTAAAAAGGGTAAAGGAAGGGTTTTTACCATAAATCATCCTCTTGTAGGGGAAGACGGGTTGGTAGTTCTGGCAAAGCAAGCTATGAATCTCCGTTGTTGAGGGAAGGTGGACAACAATGGAGATTCCAAAAGTTTATGTTTATTGTTTTTTTTTTTCCTTCTCTTTATCAAACTAGAGGAGGATTACGGTACTCAAGGAGGTACCATAAAAAAAATTATAATTTTTTAAAGTCAAGCAAGTTACAACTTTTTAGGTTGTAAGTTTACAACTAGGAAGGGCATGTTTGATTTGGAAATATTATATAATCGATCATGCAGTTTTAACTGGTGAAGTTTTAATTGATAGATGTGAAGTTTCAACTGATTAGAATTATTAATGATCTACTACAATATTTTATGATCAATTATGAATAACCACATCCAATTGTAATTTCAACTTTTAGTGCAGTGCAATTTTTTTTATTTGTTACCGTACAACTTTCAAGAAAATTATGATTTCAATCCCTTATTAGATTCAAATTTTAGCCCAACGCTTATAGTTTGAGTTCAAAAATTTTAATACGGCAATAGTCATACTGAAGAGTTTGCGTTGAAGAGTGAGTTCGGGTTGAGAGAAGACCACCAATAGGGCCTAGACTATGTGAAACTGCTGATGTTCTCATAGAAAGTCATAGACAAACACTCAGCACCACAGAGCTGCAACTGCAAGCTAGTGAGAGTCACCGTGAATCGAACTTTACTTATTAGTCTCTTGGGCGTCAGAAAAGACCCTAAACGAAGCACTGCAGGTCACTCGACCACCAGCCTGTAGTGTTCGGGTTGAGTTTGATTAAATATTTTATAACTTTAATTCCACTAAAACGAATTATTTTATCTGTCCGAGTTGGACCTAGTGGAAATAGGGAGGAAAAGTGGTCTAAGTGGCGAGACATCTCTGCATAAAAGATTAAAAGTAAGTTCATATCGTGGAAGACCCGGTCAATAATCTATATATTATATGTATTATTGTATTATATTTGATACCTAGAAATTTATTAAATAAAAAACTGAAAAATCAATATTTATGGTGTATATAAACGAAAAAATGTCAAAAAGTTATTTATAGCATTTCACAAAAAAAAATATATATCTAGCTTTGAATACAATTAATTATTAATTATCAATTATCCACTAACTATTTATTAGGTTATGAAATCATTTCGTCACAATCTTTGATTTTTGAATTTATTTGATAATTTACCTCCAAAGATATTAAAAGACCAATCCAATCATGGTTCAAAGTTTTGCTAAAAAAAAACTACAATCGATAAAAGTAAGATGATACACCTGTATTTATTGGAATCATATTGAATACTTAAAAATCCATTAAACTCAATGGGCCAAAACAATTAGTATAAATAGTCTATACAAACAACTTTAAAAAATAAATAAATAAATAATTTTAACATTTTACCCAAAACAAAGATTAATTAAAGTCATTTATGATTGGGACACTCACTAGATCTCATCAAACAAACATATTCAGATGGATATTTTTCCAAATCCAAACAATTTCATAAATTTCAGTTGTGACTTTAATTTTTTCATATATTGACAAAAAATCACCTTGTATTTGATTACACTATTACCTTAATTTATTTATATTAACAAAACAACCCTACAATAACTTCCTAGCAAATTCTCAATGATTGTCGGTATCCTAAAATCCATGACTAAGGCTCCTAATCTTGTACTCTCCTTGAGTGTTGTAAAAAAGAATAAAAAACTAAAAATCAAGCTTCTTTAATTTATAAAATAAAATAAATAACTAAAGTTAAAATATCTTTCTAAAATCAAGACCCTTCCCAAAAGTAAGTTCATTCTTGAAATCAATCAAGAAATATAAATATTATTCCAGTAATAGTCAAACACTACATATATAATATTCGAAACCCAAATATCCCTTAATCGGGAATGAAATACTCACTTTTCAATTAAGATTACGGTTAGTAAAATGAAGATCCAAGTTCACAATTATGAGAGTTTGAGACATTTTTCAGCTTTTATACACTAGTTAAGGTTGGAATCACTTTTAGGGGTGACACAACGAATTTTGGAAAAAGGGAGGAAAGGGGAGTGGGGATGGGGAGGGGGAGGGGGAGGGGGTAGACTACTTTGCATGAAAAGTTCATAGAGTGAAAGACAAGGCCAAAGACCAAATGTGGCTCCCTTTTCTTAAAAAATTCAATTATAAATAGCTAAAATCATCATTTTACATCAATGTAAACCCCACCCCCAACGGCTTAGTTTTATATTTATGAAGTAAGAGAGATATCTATAAAGATGATGGTTTCTCTTTCCTTGGCTAAAGAGGGTATAAGAGGGGGCGACTTGAGCAATAGTCGGACCCAACTTCATTAAACTTGTCAGAACCTGATCAACAATCTACTCCCCATGGATCGAACCTGAGGCATATCCCTTGAAGCCATCAAGCAATACTTTTAATATACCACACGGCTTGGGGGCAGGAAAAAAAAAAAAAAAGGAAAACTGATCAACCCTATCCTCCCCGATATTTGATTGAAATTCATAAGGAAAACACAATAAGAAAAGAAAAAGAAGAACTGAAGAAGAGGTAAGAATCTCATTTTAACGTTGTTACGATTTTCATTTTGGCCCGATTGCATTCTTCTTATCATTGCCTGTGGTAGTCATGAAAATTTTATTTGTTATGGAATTGGACCCTTTTGGCCGTGTCTTGGGGGCATTCATATAAATATTTCATCAAACTAAAATACAAGCCATCCATAATAGAATCAATACTAAATTTGTGATGAAATTTTATAAATATTTCATCAAATTTTGTCAATAGGGTTGTTAATCAAATCGATTTTGTTAACCTTTTAGCATGATGTCAAGCTTGAGCTCGAACCAAGCTAAACAAGGGACATTAGATTTTTGATCAAGCTCGACTTTCTAGAAAATTGTGAGCATTTGAGACAAACTATATAATTAGATTTTTAAAATAATATTTCATTTTCTAGCTTGTTTCCTTGCAACTTGTTAATGATAATTACTTCGCTAGTTTTTATTTCTTTGACTTGAGAATGAATGATTTTATCGCCAAAAATGTCTCTGTGCATATCAAAGAAAGTAGATGCTGATAATTTCCTCATTTTATTGTAACATGCATGGAACTAATTAATTACTTTTATCAACTTCAATTATCCACAGCCAATTTCATTAGATCCTATAATTAAAGGTTTTGTGTAAGTAACCCCACTAATGGGCTGCAATGAATTTAATGACCAATGATTGAACTTGACCAAAAATTCTCTCTTTCATTCTCTCAAACCCATGGGAATTGGAGTGCTTTGATGTGTGTAATACTCTTTCCCATTTGTTTAAAAAAATTAAAATCATTACACGATGAATTCGAAAAAATATTGCCTTATCATTGAGAATTTTTTAAACACATGATCATTTTTTGATATCAATATATTAGAGTTATTTTCAGAATTAGAAGTATCAGATTGCAACACTCCAATAGAAACAATATGTAATATAAAAATACTAGATTCTTTTTCAAATGTATCAATTGCTTATAAACAAGTATTGACAATACTCGTAATAGTTGTTTATGTTGAAAGCAGTTTTTCAAAATTAAAGCTTATAAAATTCTACTCACAATCAATTATGTCACAAGAAAAATTGAATGAATTAGGTCTATTGTCCATTAAAAATGATTTATTAGCAAAACTTGAATGTAAAAACTTAATCACTATATTTATGTCACAAAAAGTGAGAGGAGTGATTTTAGGTAAACTTTTATATATATATATATATATATGTATATATAAGGGCGCATTAAAAACTTCTGCTTAGGGCCTCCATTTACGTCAAGCAGGTGTGAACCCACCCGTTAGGGGTGTCCATGGGCCAAATTAGGCCAGTGAAACCTTTTTCGAACTGGGTCTAAGTACTGTTGACCAAAACCCTTACTTGGATAAGTTATCGGGCAAGTTGGGCCGAGATTCGGGTAGGGGTAGGTTACATGCAACCCAACTTGCCACTGGGCGGGCCTTTTTTTTCTATGTACCTTCATTTAAAATGTTTTGAACTTAGGATTGTTGTAAATTATATTTTTAAATTAAAAGTAGAGTCAAAATAGATAAAAAGTAAATAATGAATAATGAATAATATCCTAAATTACTCCACTTAGTACTTAAGTAAATAATTTTTTTTTTTAGAGGAATATGCACCTAACTTTCAATGGTCAGTATTTTTTCAAACACAGTGAGTGAACAGGCGGGAAGATTCTTGGGCCAAGTTTTAACGGATTTTTTTAGGTGGGCTACTGTGCTTGGAGTCAGACCAAAGTCCTCTGTTAAAAGATATTATGCTCTAGTTTAGTAGGGGCAACTATTAGATTTCAGACCTATTTTTTTGAGTTAGGTAACAAGCTCGTGGGCTAACCCAATCCATAGACACCCCTACCACCCGTGACGTCTACACCGGTTACATTTTGTTGATGGAGACATTTACAAGGAGAAAATCCTCTGTAAAAAGTTTGGTACTCATCCCAAATGAAAGGGCAGAGATTTGAGACTTAAAGCATTGGATGAATGATGTGCTACTCATCCCAAATGTAAAGATACAGATCACTTTGGCTGGGAAAGAAGAAACCACCCGATTAGACTCAAATTGTTTTCGAAATGGGTGCTATTTGGTCAAATTTGATAACTATGAACTTAGCTCAATAAAAGACATTAGATTCTTGCTATGGACCAATTTTTATTTATAAAGCAACTATAGTCAATGGCGGTCAATTAAAAACATGCGGTGGAGAATGAAATACTCATTTTTCAATTATTAATATTACTGCCCAAATGGGACTACAAGTTCACAGCTACGAGACACTTTAAGACATTTTTTAGCTTCTGCAGACTAATTCTTGAGGTTGGAATCACTTTCATATTAGAATAATATATGTAGGGTGTCATTCATGAGAACTTTGAAAAAAGGGAGGAAAAGAGGCGTGTGGTTGGGGACGAAAGAGACTTCTTTGCAAAAAAAGTTCGTAAGAGTGTGAGGCACGGCCAAAGACCAAATATGAATCCCTTTTCTTAAATATTTCAATTATAAATCTCTTCCCACCGCCACCACTATCTCCACCAGTGCATTAAAGTATTTCAGAAAAATGCTCTTTACCCAAAAAAAAAAATTAATTAAAGAACTTTAATGTTGGGACCCTCACTAGATCTCATCAAATGCACGTATTCAGATTGAGATTTTTCTAAATCCAAACAATTTCATAAGTTTTAGTTTGAGATTTTTCTAAATCCAAACAATTTCATAAGTTTTAGTTGTGACTTTGAATTTTTCATATATTGACGAAAAATTGATCTTGTGTTTTATTGCACTATGACCTTAATTTATTTATATTAACAAAACAATCATACGATAACTTCCCAGCATATTTCCAATGATTATCGGTATCCTAAACCCATGACTAAAGCTCCTAATCTTGTACCCTCGTTGAGTGTTGTAAAAAAAGAATAAAAAAACTAAAAATCAAGCTTCAATTCATAAAATAAAATAAATAAATAAAGTTAAAATATCTTTCTAAAATCAAATCCCTTCGCAAAAATAAGTTCATTCTTCAAATCAATCATGAAATAAACATTATTTCGTCAATAGTCAAACACTACATATATAATATTTACTAGAATAATCGAAACTCAAATATCCCTTAATCGAGAATGAAATACTCACTTTTCAATTAAAATTACGGTTAATAAAATGAACTTCCAAGTTCACAATTATGAGAGTTTGAGACATTTTTCAGCTTTTGTACACTAATTCTTGAGGTTGGAATCACGTTTAGGGGTGACACAACGAAATTTGAAAAAAGGGAGGAAAGGGGAGTGGGGTGGGGGAGGACGCAGACTTCTTTGATTTGAAATTGGAGCCTCTTACCCGTGTCTTTGGGGCATTCATATAAATATTTCACAAGCATAAAATAAAAGACATCCGTAATAAAGCTATTGCTATTGAAATTTTGCCATAAATTTGTGATGAAATTTTATTCATAGGCTCTCAATCCTACGATTAAAACAAAGCCTAAAGTCATGTCATTTTGCAAAAATAAATAAATAAATAAAGTAGAACAACAATCATGCTTGAACTGCCTTATTTTTTTAAGGGGCTACGCAAGTTTAAATACTCAATTTAATTTCGAATATTACTTGGATTGGAGTATCAAATTTCAAGAACCAATTCCAACCCGAACCTCAATCCGGTTTTAATACTCGTGTTCTGCCGAATTTAGTGTAAAAGAAAGGCAAAAATTGTTGACAATTTTTTATTTTTCAACTCTCACAGGGTTTATTTGGTTTGTGTACTAGTACGTAAGATTCAACTAAATTTGTTTCGAGATTACTTTATATTAGATTCATATTATGAAATTTTTGGCTCCGCCACTAACTAACATCCTCAACTACATCTTTGGTAAAAACTAATACAATATTTGATGATCTTAAACTAATTTTTCTTTAAAGGACTAGATGAAACCTTTTTTAGATGAAAACAAGTGTGGCCGATTGTGTTTTTTTTTATCACCGACTCTGGATAGTGGTGGGGTCATTACTATGACCAAAAATAGTATCCTTGACATGAAGCTTCCTTTTGGCATCTCTATAAGTATCTTAGTCACCATCTTTCACCAATCAAGTCTTCTCTGCTGCGTGAGTCCATATTCCAAACCTAACACCCTCATGAAGAAATTCATTTCTCTCTTTTCTGCCACACTTTTGTGGGCAAATAGTTTCATGGCTTGCTTTGCAAGGACTGAAACTAACTTAGACTCCGATCAATCAGCTCTTCTTGCCTTCAAAGCTCAAATCAGGTTTGACCGTCAAAATATTCTGGTAAAAAATTGGTCCACCACCACCCCAGTTTGCAATTGGATTGGCATCTCTTGTGGCGTTCGTCACGAAAGAGTCACAACCTTGAATCTTCCCAACATGGGTCTTAATGGCACCATTTCTCCATATCTAGGAAATCTCTCATTTCTTGCTTCACTCAAACTCAGTAACAACACTTTCCACGGCCATGTCCCCGAGGAGTTGGGTCATTTGCGTCGATTGAAAGAAATTGATTTGGGATACAACTCTCTTAGCGGGGAGGTTCCATCATGGTTTGGAATCTTACCAAAACTTGAAGTCTTGAACATGCATTATAATAGTTTCACTGGTGTTATCCCGCCTTCCCTTGGCAACATCACTAGCCTTGTGGTGATGCGGTTATCGACTAATCATCTACAAGGACATATTCCAAAAGCAATTGGTAACCTTTCCAGCTTGAAAATATTGAGATTGGGAGGTAACCAGCTTTCTGGTTCCGTACAATTCATCTTCAACATGTCTTCATTGGAACAGATTATTCTTACAAAAAATAGTTTATCTGGTCCCATCCCAGGAGGTATATGTAGTCAACTACCTGATGTCAAAGAAATCTATCTTAATTCTAATCAGTTTCAAGGTCTTCTCCCATCCAATTGGTACAGATGCGGGAAGCTTCGAATTTTATCATTGCCCTATAACAAATTCACAGGTAGCATACCTAGAGGAATCAGCAACTTGACCATGCTGAAGAGTTTGGATCTTACAGACAACACACTGGAAGGTAATCTCTGCATAATGTGTCATTGTTATTGTAGCATATTCGTGAGTGCTAACAAACAAGGTGTTAGCGATGGCCACAGGCTTGGCCAAACAATTGCATATAAGCTTAGTTGCATATTGTGTTAATTTGCCGACAAAATTCATTATAGTTATTAGATTGATCGTGAGTACCATCAAATATTGAAATTTGGTGATATTACAAAAAGCAATATATGGAAACCAATTGCAGCACCCGAAACAAGGATCTGCCACTTCGAATGTTGAGTCTACCACCACAGACTCATCAACAAAACATAATAGACTCCCATGTAGTGCTTCCCAAGAATGTGAGATTCCGATAATGGAAACTAACTACATATGATGACAGAATACATAAATAATTTGTTAGCTTTGGTTTAATCTCCAACAATATATACATAATTTGTTAGTATGGTCCACATTTTGAATATTGCAGGTGAAATCCCACATGAGATAGGCTATCTGAACTTGGAGGTAGTATCCATGGCGAAAAATGGACTTGTCGGTCACATACCATCTTCTATTTTCAACACCACTTCTTTAAAGTTCCTTAGTCTTAAAGACAATAACTTGTCTGGGAGTCTACCATGGGATATGTGCTTGGATGCTCCTAAGCTTGAGACAATCTCTCTTTCCTATAACAAGGCAGTTACGGGAGACATTCCCACAAGTATTGGGAACTGTACTTCGCTCATGGTTCTATATCTTGGTAATCTTAATTTGAAAGGTATAATTTTTTATCATTTTCTTAAACATACGTTTAGATTCCTGTTCTTTGTGTAATTAACATTTTTATATCTTTTTGACATTTGATAGTCAATAATATTTAAAAAATACTTACCTGTCTTGAAAATTATATGATTTTTTTATTTATGTGTATAAAAAAATGATACCTAAGTAACTGCAGTTGTTGGATTGATTTAGTTAAAAAGTACTAAATTAATTGTTAAAACCTATTAAATTTAAATATTAGCTAAAAAAGTAATATTGATGTCGTATTAAATATCACCCTAACCATTAAGGCAAAAAAATATTAATCATACAATTAAATCTTATTTTATTTTTTCTTTCATCATTGAGTGTTTTATAATCTTTTCAAGTCAAGTCAATGACGCGGACCGATTTATTCCAATCAATTACTCTATTAATTTAACTAAGTAATTATGTGATTGGAGCTTTCTAGCATGTTTAAGCAACAAAGCAATCAATAAGCTAAACGGGTATAGTATAACTATATGGGTTATAAAAGATTGGCCTAAACTAGCCCAGGTCACTGGGTTGACCCACTTGGCAACAGTATTCAATTTTTTTTCTTACTTTTCAAAGATTTAATCTGATTGTAAAATGAAATAGACGTTCCTCATATGATTAGGAGTATCATGAATATGGCATTGTTAATTGGTTATAAGTTAATAGCCAAACTTGGTAAGTTTTAAATTTAATCTTGGGCTTCTTTGATTAGTGATAGTTAAATCACGATCTAACAGTACGTATAAAAAGTATATACCTAAAGGTATTGGCCATCAATTCCATATATATATATAACGAGAGAGGAGGTGAGTTTGGTGTCTACATTTAAAATACTCATAATATTTCTCTTCTCTTTTTATCTTAGCTACCCATAATCATAAATAGTTTCTTGTAGTTTATCTCTTATAACCCTCATATCTCTCTCACTTTTCTCTAATCTCACTCTAAAATTGAACACAGGTGACCGTGTGCAGGACCACTAGTGTGTGTGTCTATATATATATATATAAAGAGAGAGAGAGAGAGAGAGAGAGAATTGGTAGCATTAACTTACTTTTTCTTTTACATTTTCAGGTGCTATTCCACATGAAATTGGCAATCTTAACAATTTGGTTTATGTAGACATGGGTTTCAACCACCTCAATGGTCCAATTCCAACAGTAATTTTCAACATCACGACACTAGAAATCATATACCTTCAGAACAATCATCTTTCAGACACTCTTCCATCAAGTATGGGCATTTGGCTACCTAATCTTAAAGAAATATATCTTGGATGGAATAATTTGAATGGAATTGTTCCCAACTCCATCTCAAATGCTTCTAGAATCACCAAAATATATTTTGGTTTCAACCAATTCTCTGGTACACTACCCAAATCATTGGGTAGCCTAGAACTCCTTGAAGATCTTGTGTTGCCAGGTAACAACTTTACCAGTGAATCCTCATCTATGGGGTTAACCTTCTTCACTTCTTTGATAAATTGCAGACAACTAAGGGTATTGAGCATATCTGGAAATCCTTTCAATGGCATTCTTCCAGTTTACATTGGCAATCTCTCCACTTCTCTTTATACTCTCCATGCAAGCAATTGTGCAATTAAGGGGAACATTCCTAATGAGATCAGCAATTTAACCAATTTGGCATTCGTGGACCTTGATCACAATGACATAGATGGATTGATTCCGCCGACAATCAAAGAGTTGTGGAAACTTCAAATTTTGCATCTTGAACAAAACAGAATACCAGGATCTATCCCGAGTGGTGTTTGCCATTTAAGGAACCTGGGTTTTCTAGATTTGAGCAAAAATGAGTTTTCTAACTCTATGCCAACATGCTTTGAAAATATTACTTCTGTAAGATACCTCTATCTGGATTCTAATAAATTAACTTCCAGCATACCCACAAGCCTTTGGAGACTCAAAGATCTTTTGGAGTTGAACTTGTCTTCAAATTCTTTAACCGGGTATATATCACCAGAAATTGGAAGGCTTAAGGTTGTGACAAAAATAGATCTCTCGAGGAATCGATTATCAGGTATTGTCCCTAGCACAATTGTAGGCCTACAAGGTCTGTCGATTCTATCATTAGCACATAACAGATTGCAGGGACCCCTACCTGAGTCACTTGCAAAATTGGTAAGCCTAGAGTTTTTGGATTTATCTCATAACAATATCTCTGGAACAATTCCAAAGTCCTTAGAGGCGCTCTTGCTTCTAAAATACCTCAATGTATCTCACAATAAATTAAGAGGAGAAATTCCAAATGGTGGACCTTTTGCAAACCTCACTTATCAGTCTTTTTTGCCAAATGAAGATTTGTGTGGTCCACCGAGGTTGCTAGTGCCTCTCTGCAAGAGTAGTTCTCTTAAAAGATCAAAGAAGAAAAGAATACTTCTAGCTGCATATATCTCACTGGCAGTTGGATCTACTATTTTGGCCTTGGCCTTGATATTCTTTTTGATCAAACAAAAAAGGAGAAGTCATGTTCCCCATGAAAATGATTTGTTACCTGCAATAACCCATGGAAGAATTTCATACTACGAACTTCGACGTGCAACTCACGAGTTCAGTGAAATCAACTTGCTTGGCAAGGGTGGATTTGGTTCAGTTTACAAAGGAATTTTGACAGATGGAACACATTTGGCTGTAAAAGTTTTCAATTTACAACTGGAAGGTGCATTCAAGTGCTTTGATACAGAATGTGAAGTATTGCGCAACCTTCGCCACCGAAATCTTACCAAAGTTATCAGCAGTTGCTCTAATCTTGATTTCAAAGCAATAGTCCTCGAGTATATGCCCAATGGAAGCCTTGAGAAGTGGTTGTATTCCCATAACTATTTCTTGGACATCTGGCAAAGATTAGATATAATGATAGATGTCGCACATGCATTGGATTATCTCCACCATGGCTACTCGAGTCCTGTGATCCATTGTGACTTAAAGCCCAGCAATGTCATGTTAGATGAACATATGGTTGCACATGTTAGTGATTTTGGCATTGCAAAATTACTGGGTGAGGAGAGTACTGCACTAACCAAGACTCTGGCAACATTAGGGTATATTGCACCAGGTGATGCTTCTACCTTTTTAATTTATACCTTTTTTTGCATTTGGATTCTCTTTACAACGTCGGGTTTTTTTTTTTTGCAATATAGTATCATACAAAGTGTAAAGTTCCTTACAAGCATTATAATTTTGCTGATGAATGTAGAGTATGGATTGGAAGGATTAGTCTCTACAAGGTGTGATGTTTATAGCTATGGCATTATATTGATGGAGACCTTTACAAGGACAAATCCCTGTGATGAAAAGTTCACCGGAGATTTGAGCCTCAAGAATTGGGTGAATGATTGCCCACCAAATGAGATAATCCAAGTTATAGATGCCAACTTAGTAATGCTAGAAGACGAATACTTGACTCTGAAGGTGCAATGTGTATCATCCGTATTGGAATTGGCTTTGAAATGCTCTACAGAATCACCTGAAGAGAGGATTAGCATGAGGGAGGTTGTCGAAGCTCTCCAAAAGATTAGACTTCAATTGCTTGAAAAGTGTGAAAGGCCTTGACACATGAAAGTATTGTTCGACATTATCGTATAATTGCAAAATAATATAACTCTCACTCAAGCCTGAGTCTAGACTTGCAGTAAAAGTTTTATATGCTAACACCTTGATGTTGCCACAAGTTGCAAGGTTTGACATGTGAAAGTTGCAAGGCTTACTACCAAAAATGTGTGTTGTAAGATAATAATTAAGATTTATTGCTCATTTGAAGTGAAGGTCGTAGAAATGTATTTTTGAAGTCTAAAATTGTTGCATGATCTATCAACACATTAATTTTTTAGGTAGTCCATTGTTGTTGATTATTCCTTCCCGAGTGCTTTTGCTATTAATGTTTAGAGGGAGGTGGGTGCGCCACAACACAATCAAAAGGACTTTTAGGAAAAATAACCATTTAGAAAAAGCATAGAGTGGAAGAGAGGATCCTCCATGAAAATAACATGGCTATAGACTCTGGGGAGACAAGCATTTAACATAAGAGGGGGTCATAGCAATTATAACTCGTGTGATTCTCAGCTTCAGAAAGCCATTTCGAAAGCGATCTCATTATTTTTTATCAGGTCAAAAA
The DNA here is from genome assembly GCA_963454935.2 of Ilex paraguariensis. Taxonomy (NCBI): domain Eukaryota; kingdom Viridiplantae; phylum Streptophyta; class Magnoliopsida; order Aquifoliales; family Aquifoliaceae; genus Ilex; species Ilex paraguariensis. Next base: position 954,353 of record CAUOFW020001558.1, read on the forward strand.
AAAATTACTTGTATGTTTATGGCTGCACATAAAAATTTTATGTGATGAGGCCTTGTAAGATAAACCAGAAGAAGTTTATGGTTTTCGCACCACTTGTATGTTTTCTTTATGTTATTTGTTGTATTTTCATTTACTCCATAAACTTTCTCTTGGTATTACATTCTCACAAAAAAAAAAAAAGAATTGTGTACACAAACCTACTCATGTCAAACCTAAAGATCTCACATTACTTTAAGTGGGAAAATAATGACATCCACTTTATTTATATAGTCAAATTGTTGTCGACAGGTGTTAAGCGAATCAAGTTTGTCAACCTTTGATTTTGTTGTCATGCTCGAGCTTTTACCTAGCTAAATAATCAACATTAGAATGTTCCTCAAGCTCAAACTCAGCTTACCAGAAGATTGTGAGCAATTGAGACAAACTCTAGCCCAATTTCCCATTAACATTTTTTTGAAAAATTTGACTTAGTGACTTAATAACCAACACAATGATTATAAAATTTGTAAACAAAATTTTTCAAAATCTAACTAATCAATAATAAAATAAAATCCTAGAAGTTTAATTTTTTTCAAAAAAAAAAATCTGAGAAGACTGCAAGAAAAAAAATGTATATGATCTCGAAGAGGTTTGTGGTTATATATGTCTCGGATTGGAGTTATTTAGCCATAATTATAAATTAGAACCTAATCGAGCCGAGTTTAGCTTACTTTGGTGGGTTAGACATTGCTCAGATTTGACTTATTTGTAAAATGAGCTTACTTGATTCAAGCATCACTTTGTAATTTGAAGGAGCCAAAACTAAGTCCAGGTTGAGCCAAAACAATGGTGAAAACTCTTATCCACCTCAGCAACTGCCTAAGTTTCCATTAAGTTCCTATTGGTAAGAAGTTACCATGAAATTTACACGGAGAGTTTTGTGTAAGACCCATGTATTTATTTAAATTGAATGATAGAATAATAAATATAATACTAAAATAGTTAAAGGGGGGCTAGGAAAGGCCCGCGTAATTTGGTACTTTGCAAGCGATTCTAACCTTTGAGAAAATTAAGATTATGTTCAGGACACATATCCTTTTGAATCCCAATGATATAATCATGTACAAACATATTTCTTGCACTATCTAATGATGCATAAAAGTGGATTTATGCAAGATCAACAGTCAAGTATATGATGCAAAGTAATTAAGGAAGCAATGAACAATAAAAGACAAAGATTCGGTGGTTGGGCCTAGGTGACCAAACCAATGAAGGTGGTGACAGTGACTGGAGAATTTTATTAATAAAATAGAAAGAGAGAGAGAGAGAGAGAGAGAGAGAGGTAAGCTCTAGGTGAGATAGCTATATGGGAGAGATAGTTGTGTCAGAGATGATGTGTTCCTCATGTGTGAAGGACTTACAATTTATAAGTACAGAGCTCTAGTTAAGGCGATGGTCATCGAGGGTGGGTTACTATTTTTTTGGGGAAGATAGCTACAATTAAAGATGGATATAACTAAGAATAGTATTGATCTTCGAGCAGTAGTTATCCCGATAATTACTCCCCATGAACACTGATCTTCTTGGGTCTCTTGAACTTTGGACTGGACGGAATCCATGAGCTACTCTTGATCTGCCTTTTAGCTGGTTTGGGCCTAACTCATCTAAATTTGGGCTTGTCACTATCCATAAAATACAGATAAACTTCTAAGGATCCTAGCAACCTTTCCAATTCAATACCACCAAATATCTTGTGATATAATCAAACCAAAACAAGACTCTTAATGACTCAATTAATTTCCCTCAATTTAACAACATTAGTCGTCATAGTCTTAACGAGTATTCATAATTCCCAACAAAATATTAATGATATGCTAGCTACTATGATAACCTTAGCCTTTTATCCCAAAAACTTTCTTAATTTCCTTTCCATATGTCTCTAAGTTCGTATCTATACCTCGATCTCCCATAAATCATATCTAAACATTGTAACTTTTCAGCCGTATCACGCAGGAGCGCTCAAGCGCCCTATCTTACTTAATAAAAGGGCCTAAAAGCTGCGAAGAAAGTCGAGCTGCTCTAATCGAGCTATGAAATTAGTGTGGTGAGGTATTGGAAGTGTTGAGCGAATTTAGAGGAAAACAGAGCATCATGCTATACTAGCAGGGCTTCAGCAAAATGAGGTAGGTAGCTTTCGCTAATGATAGATGGGCTTGGGGATTAGGTTTCCTAATTAATGGAATTCGTTTTCTCTTGACTTTATTAAAACTGAAATCTCCATTGACTCTATCTAAAAATGGAATCATGGAATTCTCTCCCAGAGTTGCGGAACTAACAACTATATTAGAAAGTAGAATTACCTAATTGCTAAAAGGAAGTGAAGCTTGATTGTCGGGGGGAATCAATGGGAAGGAAAAAAGAAGGTAGATTATTCGATTATATTTTCTCTTTTGGTAAAGATTCGCTTTAAGTGATAGGGGATGTGATTAGAATTCATCATTATCATCGAGACACCCGAAGGGCTAGCCATATGTACCTCGGGAGACCTAGCCCATTCAAATCAAAACAGAACTAATCTCAATCAAACACTATAAGAAGGGATCAACCTTTTTTCAAAGATCCCTTTTTTTTCTTTGGACCCTTCGCGCCATGCCCTCTGTCTCTTTCAATCAATAAAAGTTGGATATGTCTCTAATCTCTATGACTTTGACAGGACAACTACTTTACTTTGTCGATCACTAAGTCAGTCATTCAGTAAGTACAACATTCACTCTAATCAATATGTATAGTCACCAATCTAGTAAATCAGCGGGCAATGCCCGTAACTCAGATAACCCCACTAAGTAAGTCAAGAAAGTGATTCGCTTGGTTGTCAGGTAGGCCTGTCAAAATCCGACATGACACAATTAACCGACATGAATGGACACAAATTAAGCGGGTTCGGGTGGTAAACGGGTTAACCCGTCAGATACGTTTAATAAACGGGTCGTGTTCAAGTGAGACCTGTCAACCCGTTTAAAAAAATAATATAATAATAAAATAATAATTACTTTTAAAAAATTAGTCAAAATTAAAATATTATATATAAACATATGGTAAATGAATAAAAAAAATCTTACTTCAGAAAAATTAAGTACAGATTATTCACTTACCCCCTTTATAGTGCTCGACGTGGGAATACATTGTTGATTACTATAGAGACACTTTCTAGAGCTTTCAAATTTCAATCCAAACCCCCCTCCCCCTCTCTCTCTCTCTCTTTCTCTAGCATTTCTTGTTTCTATATTCTCTTTCTTTGGCTTCTGTAGATGAAAGATGGAGCTTGATCTGAGTTTGGGAGATTCATCAAAACCATTTGAGTTTTTGCCCCAGAATCGAGAGCTTACCACCATCATCAACAATATTGATTGAGGGTTCTGCATGTCTTGGGAATCAACTCAAATCGAAGACTCAAGAGAAAGCACAAGAACCTAGCCATCATGATTCTTCCGAGGATGACGATCGCACATCAGAAGAATCCATTAAAGCACATACAGAAGATGGTGTCGATCAAATGGTCTATCTCTCTCCTCCTGTTCATCTTGATCTACTCCCTTTCGCTTATGTTCCACGTCTAACACCTTCAAATCAACAAACATTTCCTCGGTCCACTGATAATGGTAATCATTTATTTCTAATCTCTACAAATAAGTGGATACATATATTTACATGTAGTGATTGTTCGTCGCCAGTGGAATTGTTATCCATGTGTGTTGTTGATGCACAATGGATAGAATTGAGTCTTTGATTGCGACCCACCTTCAATTTGTTGTTGGTTGGTGTATTTCGACAGTGGGTTTGTAATATATAGTTGTGATTGGTGTTGTGGTTGAGTGGATCTTTGGCAGCGACGAAGTTCATCCCTCTATGTTAGATGTCTGTATGAAGAAAATGGACGTTTTGTGAAGTAAACGGTGGTTTTGATCTAGAGAAAGTAAGCCCTGGAGTGGGTTTATAGACACTGAGCAAACAGTGAAAGCTTTTGGCTTGAATCCCATATTGACAAATTCAAATGAAGGAAACCTCTCATGCCTATAAAATGATGCAGCCTATTCCTTTAGTTATTATACCTTCTCATTTACTTTTACAAGAGGCAGCTAGTTGGAAATTTTTTAATTAAGAGAGTACAATTAGTGTGGGTAATTAATAGAGTTTAAAATTTTAATAGGATAGTTTTTTTGCTGCGGGTTAAAATTTTAATAAAATTAAACGGGTTAAATGAGTTGTGTCGTATGACCAATTTTATTGAAGTATGACCAAATTTTTGGGGCCAATATGTCTCTTCCTTGCTTTTTTTATGTTAACACCTCATATGGTGACTTGTGATTAATTATGTTCAAAACTTTCATAGTAAAAGTATCGAATTTTATTTAACAAGTGAAAACGTAAAAAGGTTATACTCAGTACACAAAATTCGTACATATAGTGTAATTTGAGAAAGTAAAAAGACACACAAATGTCTTACTGGACAAATCACCAAGTTCCAATGTAGACTCTAAAATTTTAACCTTTAACTTTAAGAAAAAAAGTTTAGTCAATATCTTACTGGACCACCCTACTCGATGGTTGTGGAGTGGTTTAAAGTGTTGAAATTCCATACTTTTTCTGCTTTTGGTTATGTAGAACCTCTTTTGCTGGAAAGCTTCAATCTGTACTAAACCTTTTGAAGTCGGTTTGAAAGTTGCAATATTCCATATTCTTTTCTTTTTTTTATTTATTTGTTTGTTGTAGTGCGGGGTGTTTGTGGCAATTAATTCAAACTTGTATTGAGAAGCCCACGTACCCTGGAAGGCTGAAAACTTGTACTATTTTCCCTGTAAACTTAACCCATAAGTTACTAAATGTTTGATTATATATTCGACTAGGGATAATTCGTATTTAAAATTACGGTATAATATGAATTATTTTAAGAGAGACGACAGTAATTGTTGAATAAGTCTATTTGAAAACATTAGATGAATTTATTGATGTTTGTTATATTTTATATTATAAATTGTTGCATAATATAATGTCATCAATATACTATCACAATAAATAAATAATTATAAAAAATGGGAAACTTTAAGAAAAAAAATAAAGAAACGGCCGAAGGCTCCCCCCAACCCAAAAAAAAAACACCCAAAGAGACTAAATTCCCATCCAAAGTCACAACATAAATACCACCTCAAATTTCTACCACAAACCAAAACAAATAAATTCAAAAATTCTCTGCGATTCAGTTTTTTTCTTTTTTTTCAATCTTAATCTTTTCAACAAAGAATGAAAATAGAGGGGAAAATTATAATTTGACCCCTTCAATTATGACCTTTTTTTTACTTTGTTTCCTCAATTATTACCCCCGAGATATGTGTATGCATGAAGTACAAAACTTTGATAATACAGACAATTTAAGCATAAATTATTTGGACTAAAAATTTATATTGATATAAAAAAGAAATCAATTTTATAAATTTTCACTTATAAATTTTTTATGTGAGGAAAAGGAATACAACTATAAACACACCCAAAAGAGTTAGAAAAACATAAATAAAAGCTCAAAAAGAAAGAGTAATTTTAGACCTAACAAAATTAGATATTAAATTGAACTACTAAAATTTGGGTCCTAAAAATTTAAATTATATCTAAAATACAAAAAAAAAATATAGGCTTATTATGGAAGCCTTCCAAAATTTGAGTTCAACCAAGTAAAGTGTAATTTTAAACTTAACAAAATTAAATATTAATTTAAATTTTTAAAATTTGGATAAAAGTAATCTTATTGTACCAAAGCAGTAAACATTTTTGGGGGCTCTAAAATTTGGGGCCCTAGGCATGTACCTTAGCCGCATAGGTACAAATCAACTTAAATTTTGCTCTATCTCTTCTCGTTTCACTTTTATTCTTTTCAAATTTTTTTGTAATATATTTTTATGCAATATTAAAAATAATTATTAGAAATTTATTTTGTGGGTTTCATCAATTTTTTTAAATAGGAGACACTGATTCAATGATTTCATTGATTTGAAATGCAAATTTAAATTAGAGATTTAACTTATATTGCTCAATATTGGATATTTACTTGGAATGGGCAAAGCAAACAGTTCTGGCAATAGTATCAATTAGATTCTATCCGGACCCACACACGAACTTTTACCCACCTTTTGCCCAACGGAAACGATGGCCAGGTCGTCTACCCCCACACCCCAACCCACTTTTCACATTCCGAAACTACCCCATTATGCACCCGAAATTACGTTCTAACCCTCAGCCTTAAAACCGAAGAAAAAACCTGTACTAATCCCGAACCCCCACTCCTTCCTTCCTTATAACCAACCACCTTCTCAAAAAACAGAGAGAGAGAGAGAGAGAGAGAGAGAGAGAGATGGAGAAGAAGGCAAGTTTGATGTTCCTGGTCAAGAGGCTAGGAAAGAAGAGTTCATGGAGGTTGAAAAGCTTTGGGCTAAGGTGGAAGAGGAAGTCCAGCTTGGGTGTTTGGTTCGTTGATGATTTTCTGTTCAAGATTGTCTCTGTTCTTGAAGCCATCGTTTTGGTGTCCGCTCTCTGTTTCTTCTTCCTCTGTTTTGGGTGTCATATCTGAAATATGATATTTTAGGTTTATGGCTTGGATCAACAGTTTGTGACTCGTATTGTAGAGAGAGAGAGAATGAGGGTTGGAGAGAGAAAGTACAGAGGATGTATTTGTACATGGAGGAAAGCCCATTATTCAATATTCATGTAGCTGTAAAATTCTCTTTTCTTTTATTTTGTTTTCTATTTGCTCTCTCCTAACTCTTTCCTTTCTAGAGGCAATACTTATATTCCAATGCTTGGGAGTTTGGAGTCGTTATGATTCCATTCATGCATTATGATTGCTTATATTGAATCGTTATATGAAGTTGAAGAGAAATGGAAGGAAATGTTTCTTGTCTTTGAAAATGGATATGAGTAAGGCTTATGATCAGGTAGAATGGTGTTTTCTTGAGGCAATAATGGTTAGACTTGTGTTTAACAATCGCCGGATGCAATTGATCATATAATGTATAACTTCTGTTTCGTATTCAATTAGAATGAATGGAGATCAGATGAGCTATTTTTATCCACATCAAGGGGTTAAGGTAAGGTGATCCATTGCCTTCCTATTCATTCTTATTGTGTTCTGAGGGGATTTCAGCTCTATTAAAGAAAAAAAAGAGGATAGAGAAGGCATCCAAGGTTTATCGGCTGGACGGAGAGGTCCTAATTTTACTCATCTACTCTTTGTTGATGATAGCTTGTTCTTGGCTAAAGCAAATAAGATAAATGCACAAAATATCAAGAATTATTTATTTAATTCTTTCTGAAAAGGCATCGGGTCAGACTATCAAGATGTCAAAATTAGAGGTAGTTTTTTCAGATAATGTTCCTCTGGTTGAGAGAAATTCTATTTTGGAGTTGCTACCTTTTAAAGTTGTTGTAAGCCATGAGAAATACTTAGGTTTACCTTTAGTGTTGGGGAAAACAAAGAAGCAGATGTTTGACAATATTAAGCAGCGGGTTTGGGTTGATGACATAGTAAGCTTCTATCTCGTGTAGGTAAGGAAGTTTAATAAAATCTGTGGCTCAGGCGATTCCCACTTATGCCTTGCCCTGTTTCAAACTTTTAGTCTCCTTTTGTTCCAAAATAAATAGCATGATGTCTAATTTTTTGTGGGGTCAAACAGATGAAGGTAAGAAAATTCATTGGGTTTCTTGGAAGAAGTTGTGTTTATCAAAGTGTAAAGGTGGGATGGGCTTTAGTGATATTGAGGTTTTTAATATTTCTTTATTGGCAAAGCAATATTAGAGGCTTATTTAGAATCCTGATTCATTATTATTCCAAGTTATTAAGGCTAAATATTTTCCTTCTTTTTCTTTGATGGAGTCTAAACTTGACTCTAATCCTTCATATTCTTGGAGGAGTATATTAGCCTCGAGACATGTTGTGGAGGCATGATTGCGGTGGAGAATTAGCAATGGTCAAAATGTAAGAGTTAAGCTTGATAGGTGGATTCCAAGAACATATGCTTTCAAAGTTTTTAGTGAATCGTCGGATCTCAGGGATGATACAAGAGTGAGCTATTTTATTGATATTGTGACACAAAGTTGGAATGTCGAATTGTTTCGTCAACATTTCTTGGATTTTGAAGTTAATGATATCCTATCTATACCGTTATATCCACATCTACTGAAAGATCGTCTAAGGTGACATTATACGAATTTCGGCCATTTTTCGATACGTAGTGCATATATCTTGCTATTAAACAAAATTTGGTTGGTGTTCAACATAATTCAACTCTACAAGCAAGGAGGGTGATAGATGGTCTGGTATGTTTATTTGGTCTCTAAATGTGCCTAAAAAAATCAAGAATTTCGCTTGGAGACTGTTTATTGATATTCTACCTACCTTATGCAACTTACAAAGGAGAAGAGTTCATGTTCTTAATGAGTGTTACTTGAATGGTGAATCATACAAGTCTTCATTCCATCTATTTCTACGGTGTTCCTTTGCAATTGCTGTTTGGAAAGTTGTTAGATTAAATTTCTCACAAACAGCACTGTCAAATGTTCAAGATTGGTTGGTTTATATTTCAGAACATTTACAGGATGAACAAGCTGCATTGGTAGTAGGCATTGCTTGGGCAATTTAGTTTAATAGGAATAAAGCAAGAGCCGAGGAGTGCTATAGAGCTCCATTCGAAGTTGTTGAATTCTCTAATAAGGATTATCTTCTGGCAGATGTTCTCCAAGCCGATCAGTTCCAAACTGTTAAATGGAGTGCTCCACCAATGGGTACTTGCAAAATAAATTTTGATGGTGCAGTCTTTAGTTCTTGTGGATGCTCAGGTGTAGGAGTGGTGCTATGGAATCATGAAAGACATTTTTCAGCAGGCTTTAGTCATAAACTGGCTAGACAACTAAGTGCAAACATTGTTGAAGCTTTGCCTGCTTTTACTGCAGTTCGTTTAGGCCAGGAACTTGGTTGTAAGTGGATTGTTTAGAAAGAGATTCCAAAGTTGTTATTGATGTTATTCAGAAGAATTAGTTGGAGTTATCGAAGATAGGAAACTTTGTGGAGCTGATTCAAGTTTATGGATCGACTTTTTAGTCCTTTTCAGTATCTTGGATTCGTAGAAAAGGAAATGAAGTTGCTAATTATCTTGCTAAATTTGCTGTGAATTGTAGTTTTAAAACTTTGTGGATGGAGGAAAAAATTCCTTCTTTTCCGTTGTCTTCCCTCCATAAAGATGTAATCATTTTTAATTAATGAAATATATATCGTTGTTTTATCTAGAAAAAGTACGATTTTAAAAAAAGTTGTTAGGAATTTAATTATTTTGATGAAACAACTTGAAGTTAGGAAAGGTAATAGCAGTCGACCCTTATCATATTCGTTTCTAAAGTCAAGAATGTAGGGCCTGTAATATAATCTGTCTATACCTCACACGGTTCAATCAGATTATTTAGTAAGATATGATTTTATGTTTAAGGCCTCGCTTTACTAATTGAAGTCAATTCCTCGTGAACTTTGTTAGCTAGGCGAGGGTCCTTGCCCCTCCTAGTAGGCCGTTTTCTCAGGAGAAAAGTCTTACTCTCATTTAGTTCGAACGTAGCCCGCATGAGTCAAAGGATTGTAGGGGTGATTTGTATTTGTTTTTGATAAAATTGTTTTTACTTAAAAAATAATTAAGAAATAATTATGAAATAGAACATTAGTATAGAGACAAGTTTTCAAGTTGTAGCGTCTTGATTTTCTAAATGGTTGGCTGAATAGTCAATTTAAAATGTTGATCTAATTTGTTAACTTAATAAGTTACTGTTATTGAATTAAATAAAAGATATCGATTTTATTAGGGCTCAATACCAATTCAAAAGTCAAGATTAATTAATTCAAAAAATGAATTTAACATTTTTAATTCCAAATAACATTTTCTTCTTGTAGATGGTATTGTGATTAAAAATACTCTAGTTAGATTAACAAAAATATGTAATTGAGTGACATTAAAGTTAAACATGAATAACTTAACTTTATTCCGTGAATTTGTTTAATTAGTTTTATGATTAAAAAAACTCTAGTTTTTGACATTTTATAAAATGATTTTTGAGTTAGTTTGATATAGATATGGATGGCGAAGAGTAAATTCAAACTGTCGTAAGTTTGAACTTTGACAACTCCTTAGAGTCACGTCACGAGAAATTTATCTTTTATGAATTCTCTAGTCTAAGTGTGGATAGCCTGTATTTGACCAGACTAGAGAAATGATTAGTCGAGGTACGCATAAATTGACTCAAATATCCCTGATAATTAGAAAAAAAAAAGATATTGAAAAAATATTGGGTCTTGTATAGTATTTTTTTTTTAAAACTTTTTTTGATGATAGACTATTCATGATAAATTTTAATGAAATTCATTATATATATAGGTAGAACTTTACTAATTTATCACAAATGATCTATTATTTAAAGAACTTATCCACCTCCCATGATAGATTCTCCGGGATTGACTATGGTACCAAAATTTAAGTGATAAAAATATTCATAAATATAATAAAAATACTCACAAATGTAATAATTTATCCATAAAAGTGATAATTTTTTGTACATAAGAAAATGTTAAAAATAATTACAACAATTGTGATAAAAATACTCACAAAAAGAATAATTTTTTTTTGCTGTAAAATGACTCACAAAAACTATAAAATTGTTAATAATAAATTTTGGTGGTGTAGTAATATTTTTGACAGTACCATAGTCAAATCCTAGATTCTCATGTTTGAAAGTGAAATAAGCTAGAGAAATCATTACAAACGTCATTTGACAACTGAATAGACTAAAATATTTTCCTAATAAATAGCAAAAGTTATCACTTTTAATTAAGTTGTACTTTCTAAAGATAAAATCGCATTGAAAATAATGATCGACAATGAAAAATCATAATCGATCATGAATTTTTTAAAGTAATTATAACTTTTCATTTACAAGTTATAACTTGAATATTAAAAATTTATAAATTTTTTAATCATTCACAATATTTTTTCATCGATTATGTCATTTTCAAGTTATAACTTTCACCTCAAAAAGTTATAACGTAAAAAAAATTTAAAGTTTATGAGTTTTAATTTTTAAATTTTGATTTTTTTCAAAAGTTACTATAATGTTATGGATATTGACAAAATAGGAATTAAGAAAGCTCTTTATTTCTCATTTTTGTTTTCTATGTTAAAATACTACAATATATACACATATACAGATCAAGTCATGATCTGATCAGCAAGGAAAGAAAATAAAATCTCAACTAATTCCCTTGAATGAAGGGATTACAAATTCCTAAATATGTGCAGTAAAGATTATTTCCAAAACTAGTGTTAATCAAATCTCAGCAAATCTCAACACTCCCCCTCAAGTTGGAGCATGTATATCCAGCATGTTCAACTTGCTTCTTAAGTCCTTAAACACATTTCCTCCAAGAGCTTTTGTAAAAACATCTGCCAACTGCAAATGAGATGGAACAAATTCTGTAACAATTTGACCTTCTTGTATCTTTTCTCTTACAACATGGCAATCGATTTTTATGTGCTTGGTGCGCTCATGATATACTGGATTTGCTGCTATATGAAGTGCAGCTTGATTATCACATAATAACTTTGCTGGTCCAATGAAAATCTGCATGTCATTAAGCAAAAATCTGAGCCAAGTTAATTCTCCAGTTGCTGCTGCCATGGACCTGTACTCAGCTTCTGAGGATGATCTGGAGACTGTTTTCTGCTTCTTGGCCTTCCATGAAATCAGTGAATTTCCCAAATACACACAATAACCTGTAGTTGATCTTCGAGTCATAGGGCAGTTTGCCCAATTTGCATCACAATAAGCCTTCAAGTCAAAAGAATTGTTTGATGAAAATAACAAGCCGAGACCTGGACTTCCTTTAAGGTACTTAATTATGCGAAGAGCAGCATCCCAATGAGGCTTTCTTGGTGCATGCATAAATTGGCTTAGGATATTGACCGAGTATGTGATGTCTGGTCTTGTGATTGTGAGATAGATTAATTGTCCAACTAATCTCCTATAGCGCTCTGGATTATGTAGTAAATCTCCTTGATCATCCATGAGCTTTAGATTTACTTCCATTGGGAAATTTGAAGGTTGAGCACCCAAGTAACCAACATCATTTATAATCTCCAAGGTATATTTTCGTTGAGAGATTACAATGCCTTCTTTGGACCTTGCAACTTCCAAGCCAAGAAAAAACTTTAGAAGACCAAGATCTTTGATGTGGAATTGTTGATGCAAAGAATTTTTGAGACTTTGTATAGCAATTGCATCATTTCCTGTTATCACTATGTCATCTACATAGATGAGTACCATAGTTGTAGATGGACCTTTAGTTTTCACAAATAAAGAATAATCTGAATGTGATTGAACAAAACCAGCCTTTTTGATAGCATGAGAGAATTTGGCAAACCAATTTCGAGGGGCTTGTTTAAGTCCATAGAGGGACTTGTGCAGTCGACATACAAGCTTCTCCCCCTGTCGACAAAGACCCGGTGGTGGAGTCATATAGACATCTTCCTCTAAATCACCATGAAGGAAGGCATTGGTCACATCCATTTGATGTAAGGGCCATTGTTTGGCGGCAGCAACAGCAAGAATACATCGAACAGTGGTTAACTTGGCAACAGGAGCAAATGTCTCAGTGTAATCCAAGCCTTCTTGTTGAGAAAATCCTTTGGCAACTAATCGTGCTTTGTAGCGTTCAATCGTGCAATTAGAATTATATTTGATACGATATACCCATTTGCTGCCAATGGGACGATGACCAGTAGGTAAAGGAACCAAAGACCATGTCTTTTGAGTAGTAAGAGCATCAAGTTCGTGTTGCATGGCCTCTTGCCATTTCGGATCTAAAACAGCCTGTGCATATGAGGTGGGTTCGAGAACACTGGAGATAGCATTGACAAAGTGTTTATGTTTAGAAGATAAAGAATCATATGAAATGTAGTTACTTAAAGGATACCGAGTACCTGACTTGGTTGAAGATTTCTGGTTGGAGGTTGCATTTGATGGCATTGTACTCACTTGTCCACAATGGAAATCTTGAAGAAGAATGGATGGTTTTCTGGTGCGTTCACTTCTACGGAGAGAAGGGGCTGGGGATGAGACAGGAGAGGAGGAATTTTCTGTGGAAGCGGTCTCAGGTAATGAGGAACGAAGGGAAGTTGGAAGAGAAGGGGAATCAGCAGGGTAGTTGGTTATCTCAGGTTGAGAAATGGATGGAGCTGGTGAGGATTCTGTGGTATGAAAAGGAAAATTTTCCTCATGAAAGATGACATCTCGACTTGAGAAAAATTGATGAGTTTTGAGGTCATATAAACGGTAAGCTTTTTGGCCAATGGGATAGCCAACAAAAATGCATTTTCTGGCACGAGAGTCAAATTTGTGAGTGGGGTGCAGATTTGTTGCATAACAAAGACATCCAAACACTCGCAAGTTAGAATAATTGGGTGGCTTGTTATACAACATTTCATAGGGAGATTTGTATTGCAGCACAGGGGTAGGAAGTCGATTGATGAGATAGGTGGCAGTGAGTAAACTTTCCCCCCAAAATTGCAATGGAAGATTAGCATCAAGCCTTAAAGCCCTGCCAACGTTTAAGAGATGTCGATGCTTGCGTTCAACTACACCGTTTTGTTGAGGTGTAGATTTACAAGAGCTTTGAAATGATATGCCAAGTTTGGAAAAATATGGTTTCATGGATATGAATTCTAAGCCATTATCACTGCGAATACATTTAACTTGGCAATTAAACTGAGTATTGACAAAAGAGATAAAGGTTTTGAGTAACCCTTGTGTTTCAGATTTAAATTGCATGAGGAATATCCATGTGAATCTAGTATAGTCGTCAACAATTGTTAAAAAATAATGTGCCCCTGTATGAGTTGCAGTACGAAGAGGTCCCCAAATATCACAATGAAGAAGATCAAAAGAATGTAAAGTTTGAATAGTACTAGAAGGAAAAGATAGTCGTGTTTGCTTAGCCAAATGACAAGTTTCACACAAATGTTTAGAATTAAATACAAATGAAGGTATAACATGACTCAGAAACTGTGAAGGTGCCTTGGAGGGATGTCCCAACCGCTGGTGCCATGGAATTTTTGGAGTGGAAGCAACATGATAAGTGATCGGTGTAGTAGATGATGCAGATTTTATTGATGGCACGAAGTAGTACAAGCCATTAAGTTGCTTCCCCAAACCAATCATCTTCTTCGAAGTTAGGTCCTGCAGTACACAAAAAGTAGGGAAAAAATGAATAGAACAATTTAAGGTAGCTGTGAGTTGACTGACTGACAGTAAATTGACATGGAAAGATGGAGCACAGAGTATGTTTTTAACATGCATGTGGGCTAAAAGTTGGGTGGAACCTATGCCAGTTATGGCAGAGCAAGCACCATTGGGTAAGGTTACTTGAGAAGAGAGAGGAGAGATAATTGGAACAGATGTGGCTATGTGATTAGTGGCACCACTGTCAATGATCCAGTGACTCAAGGCTTTCTTTTGTGCAGTAAATGAAGAACAGAAAGGGGCAGAACTACCTGTAGAGTTTGCTTGAGTAGATTGTTTACCATTGAAAAAGGCTTTGATTTGAGCAAGTTCTTGAGAGGTGAATTGAGGAGTAGGATCGATGGAGGACTTGTGTGAATCTGAAATGATGGTTGCACTGGCTTGGTGAGCAGTAGTTTTTCTGCTACGATTGGGTGGCTGAACTTCTTTGCCATGTAGTTTGTGACCAACTGGGAACCCATTGAGAAAATAACATCGATCCACAGTGTGAGTAGTGCCTTCACAATAAGAGCAATGAAGAGGTTTTCGATTGCCTTGAGGCTTGGAATGAGTGGAGGACCATTGTTGTCGTTGTCTTGAGGGCATAGTTTGTGACTCCTTGGAGTTGTCATAAGTGTGAATACTCATGGCATGAATAAGATCACTGCTCTTTGTTTCAGTGAGGCCTCGCTGCTTTTCTTCTTCACATAAAAGTGAATATGCCTTTTTGACAGTTGGTAAAGGATGCATGAGCATAATCTGTCCTCGTACAGCAGAATATGTCTCATTGAGTCCCATAAGAAATTGACCAAGGCGAATTCTTTCTTCTTTTTCTTTTAGATCTTTTTTACCTCCACACGTGCAGGTGATTGAGGGGCTACAGGTGGTTAGCTCATCCCACAGCATTTTCATCTTTGTATAGTAAGAAAAAATGGATTCTTGATTTTGTTTCAGTTCAACAATGGATCGTTGAGTTTGATAATGATGAGAAAAATCACCTTGAGAGAATCGGTCTTGAAGATCTGTCCAAATTTCTGAGGGAGTTTCAGCATAGAGAACACTATGTATAAGATCTTGACTTAGAGAATTGAATATCCAAGAGAGTACCATAGCATTGCAACGCTGCCATAAAGAGTATGTGGGATCCTTTTTCTCTGGAGTGGTAACGGTTCCTTCGATGAATCCCAATTTGTTTTTGGCACTAAGGCTGATCAGCATTGATCGTTTCCACATGGCATAATTGGTTCCATCTAAGACCTTTGGAACAAGGATCAGTCCAGGATGATCAGAAGGGTGAAGAAACAGAGGATCTGCTGGATCAATCGCTGGTGTAGACATATTTAGTTAGAGTATGCGGAATTTTACAGAAGCAATAGGATCATTGCTCTGATACCATGACAAAATAGGAATTAAGAAAGCTCTTTATTTCTCATTTTTGTTTTCTATGTTAAAAGACTACAATATATACACATATACAGATCAAGTCATGATCTGATCAGCAAGGAAAGAAAATAAAATCTCAACTAATTCCCTTGAATAAAGGGATTACAAATTCCTAAATATGTGCAGTAAAGATTATTTCCAAAACTAGTGTTAATCAAATCTCAGCAAATCTCAACAGATATTTCGGTCCTTTTGCTTCAATTATTCAATCCAAGAAATTAGGAATGATTCTAGTTCATAGTCGTCTATTGAAAAAAGAAAACACAAATATGGGTTGTCTTCTAGTCATAGCACTGTGATATAGTACCAAATTGTCTGAGACTTTTGTTTAGAAAATTTTATTTTGCTTCACCATCGTTGTTATCTAAGTTCCCTTCGAGCTTAATCAGGCTGGATTCAAACTTTTTTCAGTCTTTTGCCCGGAAAATTTTGTCAGAACCCTTAACAGTTTCCTTTTGTTCAAGTGATGCCCATGAACCAACCAGTCCTAGAAATAAATCCAATTTTAGCAATGCATTTACTGTTGAAGTTCAGGTGTTTGATGTAATGTTTCTGTGAAACTATTAGCTGGGTAAGTGTTTTAATATGATCTCTCTCTGACTTCAATTGTGGGTTTTTTCACCTCTGATTGCAGTAATATTGTGCATATATTATGGTGAAGAGTATGATCTGTGTTAATTTGGGTTTTTGTATTGATAGCTACAACATTTGTGTGGTTTAATCTGTTGTAGGAACTTGCTCGATGGCATGGTTTGTGATTATTGTTTCAGGGATGCTTGTCTGGTTTGCTTCCCTCTGCAAAGTTCTTCGTGCATCATGGTCACCTTCCAAGGCAACATTCTTAAATAGTACTAGAAATCTGCGTCCAGTTGACGCGACACAAATTAACAGAATACCTGAAGTAATGCTATGTACTAACTATAACTATATTCACAGTTTTGTATTGACGCATAAAGTGACATCTTCTACATTAAGTAAGCATGCTAAAGCAAGAGAGGAAAACAATTCCACCCTCGGAAATGGTCGACTGTCGTCATAATCATATCTATTCTCACTAAGAAAACTTTTGATTGCTGTTGGAAGGACAGGTTGTCCCCGACTGCGACTATCTCTTCCGGTTATCACTAGTAAGGATCTTCGTCTCTGCCTAAGTGACACTGATACTTGAGATTCAATCATTTGTAAATGTTCCCCTAGGGCTTGAACGGCCTCAAATGAAAGCCATGCAAGTCCAACTCCCACATGTTATTACGGTTCTTGATCGTGGTTATTCAAGAATCCTTTCATACATTATGTTATGTATCAAGAAAAATCAATTCTGGCTTCAAAAGGGATGTCTCTTTTGATGAATAAATAAAAACATTACCTCAATTTCCGGCAATGTTATTTTTACCTGTGGTCTCAACCAGGAAGAATCCATATAAACCAATTTTTCAATTATTAACTTGACTTTATGGGCTATTTTTCAAGTGTGTGACTAAATCCTTTAATGGTACAAAATCAAATGCTAGAAAATACATTTCTAATTGATAATGCTATTAAGAAGTTTGATATCAGTGTTTCAATTATTCCTTTGATTAGATTGTTGGCAAAAGTGAAATTTTGTAACGGATTAGCTGCCTTCGCATGAAGTATCTTACCGACCATTCGTTTTGCAGTGCTTGAGCCTTTAGTGACAACTCTCAGGTAGAAATATGTTCCCCTTTTAGGTAAGCATCCCGGGAGCTTTCGAATTTAGGAATGCTAACTTCATCATTTTTATTGCATATTTTTTCACTATCAAATAAATATCATTACCTCCCTCCTGATTAGGCTCTATTCAATCTTCAGTCTTACCATCCTCGTGATCGAGAACATAACTCATCAACTCTTCGAGATTGATATTCGCAAATTTTGCTTTTTGATCCTCATCGTCATGATTCCTGTGTTTGAACTTTTGTCAATATTATTATTTACACATGTCGTAACATTCCCGTCAATACAATAATCAAGTCTTCCCAAATTTTTATCATATGGATTATTACCCATATTGTTTTGTTGTTGGTGATTAACGTGGTACGAAACCCAATCACTATCATAACTCATCATCTTTGGTGTTAAATTTTCCTGGGTATAAAGTGTCAAAAAAAACCCTAACGCTACCTCACGTTCTTTCTTTGCAAACTAGAATATTTGATTGTGTGTGGTCTAAAATCGAAGACTTCAAGGAGTTTAAGAGATTACAAAGACCAGTATAAAACAAACTTAAAACTCGAATTCCCAATAAATGGACCCCAATAATAGGCATTCTCAGTCAAAAATAAAAAATAAAACTAACATCAAAAGAAACTTGAAGATGAATAAATGAATTTAATAGACTAATTTGCTTCACTTCTATCACTTAGCTACTTTCCACAACCATGGGCCTATGATAGAAAGATCATGTACATAAATGTACAAAAATCATGAGACCAAATTAAAATTCGGCAAAAATGTTTTGAGATCAACATCACTATGCAAATTATGGTCCTGAATCAAATTTTATGGCTCTAAAACTCTTTGAAAAACCCAAGTAATTAGTAAACTCAAGAAATTAGTATAACCCATAAATTATTCTAGAAACCAATCAAAATCCAAGGAAGAGAATACAATGGATGAGTTACAATACCATTCTTCAACTTCTTGTACAAAAATAAACGAAAATAGTTGCAAAAATAAACGAAACCTATCAGTATTAAATTCAACTTCTTGTACCCACGCAATTCATACCAATCGTATCGACACAGTTGCAATAATGAGTTACAATACCATTCTTCTATAACTTATCCAATAAAGGTCATACGACTAGTGGGAATTATATCGGTATAAAAAATATAACGAGGGAAAATACCCCGTTCAAATGAGACATAATACCATATTCAAAATACAAACACATACACAAAGCACACACATACATAATACCATCTTCTCACCCTAAATAGGCAAAAAATTGTTTCATCAAAATACACAACCCTAACATCAACAAATGAAGTGAACATCTTATTTCATACAATTAACAAACCCTAACATCCAATTTCATAAAAAATAAATAAATAAATAAAATTAAAACCTTACTAACAACCATAACATTCAATAAAAACTCTACATAATGTCATGAAAATCCGAAATTAACGAAAACAACACGAAAATATGACATTTAAAACACCCAAATTGACAAAACACCTACATTATACAAAATATAAATTAAGACAATGTGCTAGTGTGTGTGCGCTGTTGTGTGTCTGTTTGTATGTGTTAATTTTGTTGTCGAACCACGACCGCAAAAGCCAAAATTTTCTTCAGCCCACTCTATCCTGCTTAATATGTTCAGAGCTAGACATTCAAGACAATGAAGATTGAAGGATTTGATGCAAGCCACTTTCCTCAATAACCCACGCACAACTGAAGTGCAAAAAAAACATAACAATTTGGTATAGTGACGACAAAACACATTCCAATTTACACAATACCAAGACAATCAATTGGTCAAATATCCAAAGCAGACCGTTAAATGTCCTCCAAGCAAGCACCACCCAAATCAAACCAAGCACCAAAAAAAATCAAATCGAAATACACGTGATGCGCACGTGAGGAATTCCATCAAATCGAAATACACGTGATGCGCACGTGACGAATTCCATCAAAGTTAACTACGAATTTGGATAGAAGGGTCATATTGACACAAATTGTATAGTTCAGGGGTTAAATTGACACAAAACATAGTTTAAAGGCTTAATTAATACAAATGATATACTCCAAGGGCCAAATAAATAGTTAACTCAGTGATTAAATATATTCTCATTAATTTAATTTTTCAACTTTTGAAATATAATTAGTCAAGGGGTAAATATCCAAAATAGCCCTGAAACTATGACTCTAGCTTTAAAATGCATCATAAAATTTTAAATTATCTCAATTTTAATGCTTGAATTTCTAAAGTCGTTCCATTCAATCCCTTTCCGTTCATTTAAAAGTGAAAATAAATCATTTTTTCTCTCGTGAGAAATATGTACTTCTCTTATGGACAAAATAGAGATGTAAAATCCAAATTTCTCATTATAGATCATTCTCGCATTTAAAGACTCAATATCAAATCTCAAAGACCTAACAGTTGCAAATGGTATTTAACACCCTAAACAGTAGCACATGATTCTGAAATGGGAAAAGAAACATGTGCTTTGAACGCCTAAAATGGAGGATGGAAGGGGGATGATTGAAGTTTAGGGGACAAATTGATACAATTAAAAGTTGGGTTAATCTCAAATTATATCTTAAAAGATCGTTCGAATTTTAATTTGTACTCTTAAATATCAAAAATTTTAATTTGCTCCTCCAAAAATAGAAATCTGTATCAATGCGCACCTCAAGCTAACAACCGTTGGTTTGCTTTCTAAAACTAAATGAATAAATTACACCTAGACTCCTTCATACTTGTCACTTAATCATTTAGACCCCTCACATTTGAAATATTACACCTACATCCCTTTAGAATTCAAATATGATTAAAAATGTTCTTCCAATTGAGCATCCAAATAATTTTGTTTAAATGATGTATTACATTATATATAAAGAATATTATATAAATACATGCATTATATTAAGTATTCAAATGATAAGCTTAATTTTAAATTTTAGAGTAAATGGACCCACAAAATAAAGAGTAATATAAAAACTATAATTTCTTATTAAGATGAAATAATATTTTTTAACAGTTATATTAACAGATATCAATGACAAAGGATTATGTGTTACATGTACACAAATGTCAGGAGGTGTATGAGTAATATTCTAGATGTGAGGGGTCCAAATGATTAAATGACATGTATGAGTAGATCTAGGTATAATTTATTCATTTAGTTTTAGACGATAAACTGACGACGGTTAGTTTCAGGTATACATTAATACAAATTTTTATCTTTGAAGATATAAATTGAGATTTTTTATTTTTGAGAATGCGAATTGAGATTCAAACGATTTTTTGAAGTATAATTTGTGATTAACCCTTAAAAGTTTATGGGTTATTTTAAATTAGAGTTGTTATTTAAAAATCACTTATATTATTCATCTCTCTCCTTAAGATTAGGGATGAAAATTTTTGACACAAAAACGAAAACATTAATAGTTTAAGGTTAATCATTTATTAACATGAAACCGTAAATTACACGACCCATTAATACGAATAATGAATAGGTCAAATTTGTGTTAAATATAAACAACACAAAAAGTGACATGAATAACACATTTAACTACTACTAGTTGGTGTTTACGTGGCGTTGCACGTGAACTGTTTTGGATATGAATTATCGTATCTAAATACTATAAAAATTATCACATATTTCTTTGCTCGAAAGTTAGGAACATTTTAAGATGTATGAAATTGCAATATTATTGGATAATTAGAAAATAATCCATCTCATCCCCTTCCTTTTTTTTTTTCTCTAGTTAGATTAGAAGAGTCATGAAAGATGAAATAAAGCTGGTAAGAGATCATATCATTTTATATCGAATGACCAATCATCCATGACTGGCATTACTAGCGATCTAGGTGTTACCAGTGACAAGTGATTTTGATACTTACCCTACAGAATAATATGAATTAGCAATATGTATTTGCACCTAGGGTATTTCACAACCTCTAGGAGATGGCCATTTTTGGATTATAATCTACTTGGAAAGAATAAATAAATCAACATAAAAAGGGTGGGTATGTTGCAAAGATTTTTATGAGGCAAAACAAGTTAATTTTAGTATTAGATTTCCAAAGATTTTAGTATTGATTTCAAAATATTTTAGTATTAAAATTACATGGAACATGATATAAATATTAGCGAGGAATATCCAAATGGAATTCTTTTAGGTTTTAAGGTATTAAGCTTCTACATCTACTTGATATTGAGCGGCTATATTTTTTGTTTTTGGTTGTTTTGTTTTAGAATTAGATTATATTGACACTCTTAATCACAAAGTTATAATAGTTTGTATTATGGACA
The DNA here is from genome assembly GCA_963454935.2 of Ilex paraguariensis. NCBI lineage: Eukaryota > Viridiplantae > Streptophyta > Magnoliopsida > Aquifoliales > Aquifoliaceae > Ilex > Ilex paraguariensis. The sequence continues at coordinate 976,135 of CAUOFW020001558.1, forward strand.
CATACACACAATAGAATTTGAAAAAAATGCTCAAGTATATAAATTGAAGTTAACGCTCGAGTGTTTGTCGACTAATCGCCTTGTAAGTGATAGTAATTCATATTGACTCTAGTTAGAAATTTTAGATATTCAAATTATGTATTAAGTCACATCAAACTAAATTCATGTTTTTTTTTATTGCTATGTAATAATTTTATGGGTTTTTAGGGCTATCACTGATGGTAAAATTCATAAGAATGAACAAGATAGAAAATAGTTACTATGAGACAATGGGCATTGAGGAGCACAACATAAGTAGACCAACTCTAGACTCTACCTTCTAATAGCCAATTGGTATTAGTTTATCTATAATTAGATCAATTAGTCTCTACTCAGTATAAATTTATAAATACATACTTTGTTCTTTTGTTTATAATGTTCAATTTGTCAAATTTACCTATCATAAAAACTCTATAATGGTTGTTTTGTATAGGAATTGCTAGTTTAAGAAAATTTCATGCATCATTGATGTGTTCTTAGAGTACTTAATAAGTCACCAGTGTTTCTCTCACAATGTAAATTTTTATTATTTTTTTTATTTTATGTTTTTGTATAATTTTCACTGGCCAAATATATTTATATATAATTATTACTGATCAAAGTCTTGCCCTTGATGACAATTACAATGTAATGAAAAGATAGAAAAATATACAATAATATGGACAAGAGATATAACCGTAGATACGAACAACAATCCCTTGGTCTTCATGACGCCATGCGATTTATAGTTATATTACTCAACACCTACTATTATTTACACTCTCACACTCAAATAGAGATAAAGAGAGTGTCTCATATATAATACAACATGTTTTGATGGAATCGTCAGAAATTATGCTAGGCTTATTGACTTTATACTCACACAAGATCAAAAAAAAGGTGAATATTATGATCACATGCACAAAGACTTCTAATTGAACAATAGACAATAAAAATAGGTGTTGGTGAACCTTATTTCCCAAAACAAGAAAAAATAATAATAATTCCAAGAGAGCCCATTCAAGTATTTCTACAGTTTTTGAGCATCAGCTAATCAACAGACAAGAAGGAATTAGGCAACATATCATGTGTAGTGATAGAATTTTTTACAACTTAAAAGAGCACATTACCTAAATAATTCTTGCAATTGTATCTTCAGCACCTATCTCCATGTCAAAACCAGCGAAATGGTACACGGTCAAATACGATCAATGCATTGGTAAAGATTAAAGGGTTCTTCATACTATTCAATATTTTACAACAGTCTAATACACAGACAAGCATTTGTAGGCACACAAAATTAATCTAGATAAAAAGATCAACATACTATGCCTACAATCAATCAGACAAACCCCTCCCTCCAAACCAAAGAAATAGAAAAAAAAAATTGCCCATAAATTTATTAATAGAATGTTAGGAAGGTAATTTAAGAAGCATATAAATTGTAATGAAAAATCCAATAGAAATTCAAATCTCTAAAACCAGACGTTAATCACAGCGAAATGAATAAAATATGTCCAATAAAAACCATCAGATATAAAGCATAACCCACAATAGTAACACATAAAATGCACCAAAAGTTGGATTACTATGATTATACTAATTATTTGGGACTATTTAAGAGACCTAATAAAAAACCATGTATGATATTCTTGATAATACACATCATTTTGAAGTTTCACAAGCTTACGTTGGAGATCGAGGAGGCTATGGCTAAGCGGCCCTTAGATGATGATTGTGCCTTGTGGAGAGAGGAGGTGAGGAGAGCAAACTGTCGAACTAAACATTAGTATCTTACGCTAGGCAAAGAAAGCAACACAACATAGAGAGAATATTGCGAGGAAGAGTAGAATCTTATATCCTTTGCTTCAAATGTGTTTCAGGAAATGAGATGAAATATGTTGTACATTCCAAATGCAACTAATAAAAGATCAATATAGGGCATGTGGAGGTCATGAATGATGACTAAAATATTTCATATGACAACTAAAATATTTCAGTTATGACATTTATTTCTACTACTTGTTAAGTCTAATCACCTGAAGAATTGAAGGGTTATTAGCAAACTAGTTATGGTAGATATAGATGACGGATAAAATTGACAAATTCATAGACATACATTCTCAAAACTAATACTATTAGGTTCCATAACCCAAAACAAATCACATTAATCTGTCCCAAAACAAAATTGATTTCCAAAAGTCTCACTCGTGAAAAAATACTATTAAATTTGTCAATTCAAAGTTTCCAATTCCAACACAGAAATACTTAATTAACATAAGTGGACATTTCAAACGTGGAAATCATAGACTCCAAAGGCAATCACATTGTTAATTTCTAGATTAATTAATAATGAGACACAATCAACAAAAGTGTAAATGAATACGTAGATATATGGATTCATGAGTATTTACATCTATACCAATAATTCTAAATCCCTCCAATTTCTTTTTCTCTATATAAATAATTTAACATGCCTGGAACTGCCCATCATAAAAAAAAGTTTAATTTTGTACACAAAGGTCAGATATGGTCTCTTCCAGATGCTATGTTCTTTACCTCCTTTCATATTTCAAGAAGCCCGCTACAATAATTGGTTGCAATGTTTCCCAACCATAGTTTTGCTGAAAGAAACACGAGGGCAATACCAAATAAGAAGGAAAAAAGAAAAGAGAACACCGAGTCGTAGTGTCGATCAAACAAAAACATCAACAAAGTAGAGGAGCAATAGAAAGCCTGTAAATCAAAACAACAAAGATCAAAACAAAAATGTGTAAATAGAATTATCCATGGTTCTAAACATCCATGTGGGCACAATGCCTTTATGATGAATGGTAATTCTTAAATTTCATAATCTCTCCGGTCTCCACAATTAGGAAACACAAAACTATGAGCCTTATTGAAAACCAACATACATAACACAGTGATAATTTCAGGATTCAGTTTATAAGAGATTTTTTTCCACGTAAGGCTGATATTCTTAGATAGTTGTCTTAAAGGATAGCGAATTTAGATGACTTTTTCCTCCATGACACTAAAACAAAACTCCAAATAGAAATAAATAAAGAACATATGGAATAAACTATTGTTTTTTTCAAACTATGCTTAGACAGTTAGACTTTTGGGGCAACATTGCATATTCTAAAGCTAGACGCCTAGAACACAGCATAGGCCAAGAACATGCAGACTATTAAGTAAATGAATAGGGGGAAAAAAAGGAAAACAAACCAATTCATGAAAACTGCAATGGGCAGTCATAGGCTGATATGCTTTGATCAAGGTAACCAATCAATACTTACATTTTTTTTTTAATTTTTTTGGGGAGGAGGGAAGGGGACTTGAACCCTTAACCTCAAGATGACAAAGCCTTCACAAGGCAAAGAGTACCATTGGACCAAAAGCCCATTAGTAACCAATCAATACTTACATCAAGGAAAATTTCAAGCCATATTTAAAAAATATAAACCTCATTATTAGTTCACAACCCATGTATACTCCTTGAATTTATTACCAAACTTACCGAAATAGCATACGAAAAGAAGCTAAGCTCAGGTTCCATTGGACATTCCCTGAAATATCAAAGTTTGACTGTAATGAATTGATGATTATGAAGAACAATAAAAGTAAATAGAAAACCAATGGATATGTTGTAAAAGAGTGATCGTCAGGTAAAATCGTCGGCACCCTTATAACCCAACTAACATTGTTAATAATAGCAGCAACATTTATTTTCCATATAATTGGCACAGTCCAATCACAAACAAACATATATTCGTGTTCATATCAATACCACCAGCTTCTTCAAGCTCCCTCCAAATAAGTTCTAATTATTCTTCGCTCATCACAGATAGTCCTTGTCAATGTGACAAATAAGATAAAATCAGTACCCTTTCAAGAATCAAAATGCATAATATAGATTTGAGATACATGAAAAAGAAACTAAACAAATATGAAATAGTTTGCAATCCTACTACCCCATAACTCTTTGAGAAATTTCATCGAACATGCAACATACGCAAGAAATTGTGTAAATCCAATTAATGTAAGCAAAAGAAATAAACAAATGATTGCTTGTTTTTTCGAGTGTGTATAAAATAGACAGTGTGTATATTTTTGTGTGTGTGTGTGTGTGTAAAGACAGGGTGACTGTGCAAAAACAAAGGATGTAAAAACAAAGAATGATACATGCCAAAAAATGGAGCGACCATGCATAACAAAACATATACAATCACACTAATATTGTATACATCAACTTCTGGCTGTTAACAACTCAAGCAAATGACAACAAAAAAGGGGAAAAACTAAATAGAAAAATCAAACAAAAAATTTGAGAGTTTTAAAAAATAGCAGCCATGTTACAACAAAAAAAAAATAACCAAAATAATATAAGAAACAAAAATTCAGTTTTTCAAACAAATAATTGACCAAACCCCAAAAATTCAATTGGAGCAAAACAAAGCTCCACCCAAGCTATCAAAGAATGTCCACCGTGTGATTGGCCTCCAATCAGTTGGGCATGTAAGTTTGCCACATTCTTTTTCATGCAAAGCTGCAAATGAACAAATCAATGCAAAAAAAAAAAAAAAAAATTAGCCACAAAAAAAAAAAATAATACAGGAAAATAGATGGTAAAATGAACAAATGAAGTGATTCAACAAAAATATTGAGCTAATAAACCGCATTCAGTCGAACCTAATTGCAATTGGAATCAATTGCTTGATCAGAGGCTCCATAGCTCTTTAAGGAATTTTGTCAAACATGTGGTGGATCTGGTTGGTGGCCGGTGGTATTAGAAACAATTCAGTTCATAAGCCCCATTGACACAAATAAAAGTTCATCCATAATTAATCAAAAAGATATTAAAAAAATAGCTGAAAATATGAACTTAATGAAGCCTTCAAGCTTTTTTTGCGGCTTCAATGGACTCTCGTTAGACGGATAACCTCAAATTAAAGTCTAAACAAAAGATTTAAAAATCAATTCTACTCACAACAAAAGAAAAGAGGCTGGTGTGCAAGTGTGTACGTGTGTGAGATAATTGATAACTGGTCACTGGCGTCGCTGCTAGTATCGTTGCTGGTGGCTGGCTGAAAACGTTGGGGTGTAGCATCGGGGTCCTTAGCATCGGCATTTTGACTTTTGCTCCACCTTTTGGCTTCATCTGATTCTAAGAGTGATTGTAGAGGAAGAGCTAAAGTTCCATTAAAGGAAGTTGTTGCTCTGTTTCGTGAACCATGGGGAGGTGATGCGATGGTGATTGCCACGCCCTCCTACTTAAAGACTCTTCCCAATTTTCATACTTGTCTTCTAATTAGCAATAACAGTGGACCGGAGAAAAATGGGTATTTGTCCAAACTCGTCCCGTTTGAATCGGGGATGGACTATACGTATTGTACGGTGGACGTATACAGGAATACTCGTATAAATCCGTGCGAGGATGGAGGCGGGAATGGACTTACCCTTACCCCCGCCCCGGCCCTTTCCCCGTCCTCGTTACCCGTTACCCATTAAATAAATAAATAAATAAAATTACCAATTCTTATGTTACAAATATAATTTACCAATTCTTATGTGACAAATCTGTTGTTCACTAATTTTCAGATTTTGTTTTACATTTTGGTGGATTGATAGTTAGAAACAGAGCATGGTCATACCTTTTTGTTGTTCAAAGATGTCTTTTAATAAGTTAAATTGTATTTTGGCTTTCGAACATGAAGGCTGCCGTAGTTTTAGCAAACCATATTAGGCTGAGAACATATACAAAGTCATGTTCTTTATGACATTTGTTCTTACTAAAAAAACACAAATCCAATTCTTCTTCAAGCTTTCAGCCTTATACCTTTTGCACCCTGTGTATATAGGGTGACTCTGAAATAGTGATATATTTTGTCTATTTAGAGCTTGGTGATATTGGACTTTAAGTGCATGCATTTATTATAGTTTGGTTTCTACTTAGTTGATTTTTATATGTAGTTGAAATGTTAGATTTCAAATGTTGGATTTATTTAGAATTTTGGATTATGTTGGCTTGAATTTGGACTTGGGCGGGTATGGGGGAAACGGGGACGGGGACGAGGATTATAAATTTATCCGTGGACGGGAATGGAAATGAAAATTATACCCGTTAGCGGAGGTGGACTGGGGATGGACGAAGATTTTTTAAGAGGGTACGAGGATGGAGACTATACCCCCCCACCCCCGCTTCGGTCCATTGACATCCCTACTTCTAACGTCTTCGCAGCTTGGTCTTCTCAATCGGTTAAAAGTTTTGCAGTTCCTTCTGATGTTGAGGCGATTAGAGGAATCAGAGAGGGTCATCGTGATTCTATTTCTATGGCAGCATGAAACAATTTCTTATACTAACAATTCAGGAACATTTCTTTCTTCTCCACGCCATTTTAACCCTATGCTTGGCACTCTGTGTGTAATAGTTTTTGAAGTTCAGTCCGATTACAATGGTCAATCCTACACCTTTTGTTTGAGCAATACATTGGACTCATCATCCAGTTTGTGATTTATCGTTGTTTATATGATTATAGCGGGTTACTTTAGGGTTGGTGATGCCGGATTCCTTATTCAATCCATGAAATTGGGAATGATTCTAGTTCATAAATGTCGCCTATAGAACAAAGAAAACAAAAATATGGCCTGTCTTCTTGTCATTGCACTGTGATATTGCGCCAAATTTTATGAGACTTTTGTTTAGGAAAAATTATTTTAATTCACCGTTAATGATATCTAAGTTTTCTTGGAGCTTAATCAGGTTGGATTCTTTGTTCAATCTTTTGCCTAGAAAATTTTGTCAGAACCCTTACCAGTTTCCTTTTGTTCTAGTGATACCCTTGAACCGATAGTCCTAGCAATAAATCCAATTTTAGCAAGGCATTTACCTTTGAAGTTTAGGTGTTTGATGTAATGTTTCTCTAAAACTATTAGCTGGGTAAGTGTTTTAATATGATCTCTCTCTGACGTTAATTATAGGTTTTTTCGTGTTGTGCATATATTATGGTGAAGAGTATGGTCAGTCTTAATTCTTGATAGTCACATGCCCAATTGATATTTAGGTTTTTGTATTGATAGCTACAGAATTGTGTGGTCTAATCTGTTGTAGGATCTTGCTCGATGGCATGGTTCGTGATCATTGTTTTAGGGATGCTTGTCTGGTTGGCTTCTCTCTACAAAATTCTTCATGCATCATGGGCACCTTGTAAGGCAACATTCTTAAATAGAGCTGGTAGGTAATCTGTCACATGCTTGTTTATGTATTTGATTTGTATAGATGAGTTTGTTTATCTCGGGTTATCAAGGGCGGAGCCAGGATATTTGTTTATCTCGGGATAAGCTAAGCATTCATATGACTAACAAAATACAAATGTAAACTCATAAACATATATACAATAATACAAATGTAAACTCATAAACACTTAGTAATGAAATTAGACTCTTCGATCCTTCCTAGAACAAAAGGCATCTATTATTGAATCTATATCGATTGCTTCAGTTATTTCTCTTTCAATGCAGACAACTAATGAATCAATCAAATACTCATCTTCCATCTTGTTATGAAGAGTACTTTTGACATGTTTCATGGCTGAAAATGCTCTTTCTGAAATTATCGTAGAAACGGGAAGAGTTAAAATAAGACGAATCAACCTATCAATCAAATTGTAAGACTCTGTCTTATTTGTTTCTACTAAATCAGGACATAATTTTGAAATTGTAGACATACTTTGAAACCTCTCATGACGAACCATATCAAATTGATAATGATCCAGTTGACATTTCAAATGATGCATGTCTTGTATGTTAAAATCAGCTGCATAAAACTTCTCAGCAAGTAAACAAATGCGATCAGGATTGGAAGATTTAAAGTTGCCTCGAGGATCTAAAGCAAAGTTGATCATAAACAATTCCATTGTCTCTTCATTGAATCTACTATGTAACTCTTCTAACTGATGATCAATCGTAGCATTAAATATGTTCATGTAATACTGATGATCAATTGTAATGTTATCATTCTGTTGACATGAACGCCTTGCCCCTTTGTACTGAGTGCTCATATCAGGTATATCGACATCAACTTTCATGCAAACTAGTTTCACATGGTCAAGGAAATAATCAAAACCTTCTGCTTGCAAGGTTTGCAGCAATGATTTTGTCAATGAGACTAAATTCATTGCATTCAAAATATCTAATGATTTATGCTGTAATACCCGACACAGCATATCCGTAATCCCCACAATCTTGTGCATAAGATGCAATATGAATATGAAATCGAAGGACTTCATTGCCATTAAAGAACCACCAGCTTCTCCACGAATTGTATTTGAAGATCCTTCGTTAACCATACATTCAAACACACTAATGATAGCATCATACATATCTATCAGACCGCAAATGGATTCAAAATGTGAGCTCCAACGAGTAATACCAGCTCGATGTAAAGTACCCATCTGATTAAGCCCTTTACTAGTCTCTTGTTCACCACTAGCTATCCCCCTTTCAATCTCAGCAGCTTAGGCAGATCGCAGCTCTGTATGACACTTAGGAGAAGCACTAATAAGATTGACAATGCATGTCAATTTGAAAAAGAATTGTCATATTAAAATCTCATCGTCAACAGTTGCAACTAATGCAAGTTGTAAACGATGAGTAAAACAATGAACATAGTATGCATACACACAATCATTGTGGAACAAAGCTTGCAATTCATTAAATGCACCACGCATGTTGCTAGCACCATCATATCCCTGACCTCGTAAATCTCGAATGTGCAAATTGTGTCGAGTAAAAACTTTCAATATTTTCTTTTTAAGAGCTAAAGAAGTGGTATCTTTACCATGCACAATCTCACAAAATCTCATGCAAAAAACCGTGAATATCAACAAATCTCAGAACAATTGTTATATGTTCTTTATTCGATGCATCCTTTGTTTCATCAACCAAAATACAAAACTTGGCATTTCCAACTTCTTCATGGATTTTTTCTCTTGCTTTAGTAGCTAGAATATGCAAAATATCTTTTTGGATCATAGGAGACGTATACTTTGCATTTCCTGGAGCTTTCTCTAAGACAACATCATTTATCTCAACATTCAACTTTGTCATCAAACTAATCATCTCAATTAGATTACCACCGTTCTTTGACATTACAAATTCATCACGACCTCTCAAGGCACATCCTTGTAAAGTAAGCCATTAAACACTATCAATGGTAGCCTTAAGACGCAATTGATTTCTCTTTATTTCTTCTGAACTTTGAATATTCATAACTTTATTAATGTGCACTGATATATTCTTCAACGCCTCAACATTTCTCACAGCATTATTGTGTGTGGAAGCAGGACCTCCCATATGTGACAAGAAAACACAATTGGCCCCATTATTTACTCTCTTCCATCTTCTAAAACCATCAACAATAAATGCAAGATGTAGAGGTTCACGACCTTGAAAAACAAAGCACGGAAAACAAAATGTTGCATATTTTGAAATAGAATACTCTAGCCATGGAAATGTTTTGTACCAACTTTCCTGAAATCTTCGATTTTGAACTCCAATTTTAGTCTTCGGATACTCAGCCAAGATAGGTTGATTTGGTCCCCACTTTATATAAGCACGTCTAACTTCATCTTGATTATAAGCATGATGTTTCTATATCGGATACGCAATGGGGGATCTCGTTTCAAATTCATTCTTATTAAAAGGAATCCTTGAAACTTTTGTTTGAGGTTGAGAACCTCGAGGTTCAACAGCTGCAGGAATCATAGGAACATCAACACTTGTTTATATTTCTACTAGGCTCAAAGGTTCAAGAGTAGAATTTGATGTTTCTTCTCCACTTTTCTTTTTGCAGAATGAAAACATTGTTTTTGCACTTTTTCGCTCTTGATTTTCCATCTTTTTCGTTCGTGACCAATGGTTATGTATAATACCACATTTTCTATCAAATATCAGGTGGAGCTCATCATAGGAAAAATGTGTTGCTGGTTATAGCCCATCCTGATGATGAGTCTTTGTACGCTTAAAAATCTAAAACTATGTTTGCTAAACTCCTAGTTATGCATGCAGTTGCTCATGTTACAAAATGATTTAAGCTGATCTTTGCAATTTGTTTTTTATTTGTTGTTGTTGCGTGCCATTGAAAATGTGAAACTACGTACACTCATATTTCTTAGTATTAAAATCAATGTTTATTTCCTTGCATCTTTTTAGGCCTTTGTAATTGCATGTAAAGGGTTGGATGAATTAGCTTATTGTCCATTAAAATGATTTATTAGCGAAACTTGAATGTAAAAACTTAATCACTAAATTTATTTCACAAAAGGTGAGAGGAGTGATTTTAAGTAAAATTTTAAGTATATAATATATTTTGAAAGGGCCCATTAAAAGCTTCTACTTAGGGTCTCCATTTACGTCGAGAAGACTTGAACCCACTTGTTAGGGGTGTCCATGGGCCAGGCTAAGCCCGTGAAAGTTTTTTCAAGCTGGGTCTGGATAGTGTAGACCCAAACCCTTGGGTGAATTATCGGACAAGTCGGGCCAAGATTTGGGTAGAGATAGGTTACACGCAACCCCACTTGCCACTCAAAAGGCGGGCCATTTTTTTATATGTATCTTCATTTAAAATGTTTTGAACTTAGTATTTTTTGTAAATTATATTTTTAAATTAAAAGTAGAATAAAAATGGATAAAAAAATAAATAATGAATAATATCAGAGATTACAAAACTTAGTTTTTAAGTAAATAATTTTTTTTTAGAGGCATATGCCACATAACTTTTAATTGTCAGTATTTTTTTCAAACACAATGAGTAGATGGGCAGGCTGATTCTTGGGCCAAGTTTTAACGGATTTTTGTAGGTGGTCTAATGGGCTTGCAAGCAGGCCGAAGTTCTCTCTTGAAGGATATTGAGCTCTAATTCGAGAGGGTCAACGATCAAGTTTCAGATTTATTTTTTTTGGGTTAAGTAACAGGTCTCATGGGCAAGTCCAACACATAGACACCCCTAACACCCTTGATGTTTATGCCTATGACATTTTGTTGATGGAGACATTTACAAGGGGAAAATCCTCTGTGAAAAGTTTGGTGGAGATTTGAACCTCAAGCATTGGATGAATGATTTGCTACCAAATTCCATAATCAAAGGTATAGATGCCAACTTAGTAAGGTCAGAGATTTGAGCCTGGATGAATGATTTGCTACTCAGCCCAAATGTAAACATCCAGATCACTTTCGCTCGAAAAGAAGAAACCATTAGAGTCGAATTGTTTTCAAAATGGGTGCTATTTGGTCAAACTTATCAAACTTGATAAGTATGAACTTAGCTCAATAATCAACATTAGATTCTTGATATGGACCAATTTTTATTCATTTTTTTCACTTTTATAAATCAACTATAGTCACCTTTTATAAAGCAACTATAGTCAATGGCTGTCAATTCAAAACATGCGGTGGATTGGGTTCCAACTTGATCTAATTTTTCTTCAAAGGGATTGATGAAATGGGAATAATAATACTATATACAAGCTATGGCCCAACAATGGAACAATTATTTTACATCTCTCTTTCCTAGTGGCTCACACTTAGAGGTGTTAATCGAACCAAATTTATTGAGCTCAAGTATACTCAAACACAATCTTTAGAGATAGTTCAGTAGTTGATGAGTTTGGTCTCTGAAAATCTAGAGATCTTAAGTTTAACACTTCCTATATCTCCCAAGGGCCAGACATCTTTTGAGATATATTTTAAACTCGCTCCGCTCGGACTACGGTGTCCAGTATCTGAGCTCGAGAAAGTAGTGCCTAGACACTCTGTAGCAAAAAAAATAAATAAATAAAAAAAGAATACTCAAGGGGCAGCTTGGTATTGATTGGTCAAGCTCAAGCTTATGCTGAATTCAACAATTGAACTTTGTTGTTGCTCAAGCTCACTTCGGTAGAAGTTTACCATAGAAGTTAAATTTTCCAAAAATCTATTTGAGAAGAGAGTGAGTCCATTGCACATTAGGAATCAGTGGCATAAGAAACACACGTTGAAATTGCTTAAATCACATTGAAAACTGGCTTGAAATACGTTGCTACCAACCCACCTCTAACTTAGTCGATCTTCCTTTAGTGTGCCTATAAAGACCAAAAAAATGGTGATTTACTAAATCCATCTCCTATTTTGCTCATACCCTATTAATGAATAAATGGTCCACTCATGTATAATGTGTTCTATTTTAATACATGGTAGACGATCCGTCAAGAAAGAAATTTAAAAGAGCAATGTCATAGGAACCTAATCCAATACAACCCTTGAATTAATTGTGAGTTTCAATATTAAATAGAACCCACTTTTAATCCAATTGTTGTATTAGATTAAGTCCCCATCTATCTAAAAGCAAAAGCATGTGCATGGTGTGGGCAAGGCAATTGACCATACATGCTGAAAGTGAATATTCATTCTTAGCCCTTTCATTCCACCATCCAAACTAATTACAAAATTATGACATTTTAAAGCAATAAACAACATACATGCTTGAGCTAACTCTTGTTTACCCCAAACATGTATTACATTGCTAACTATAGTGAAACACTAAATGTGCGAGATAATTCTTGCACAATGAGTAAAATGACAGATTTCTCCCATAATGAACTCGAGATTTTCCTAGAAAGTCAATATCCCACTAGGAGTTGAATGGAACGAATGGAGGTAGAACTCTTTTATACATGATATGTTCACTTGTAGACTTTGAACAAGTCCTGTCACTCAAAAATAAGAGTTAGAAGGGCGTGAGAGTATTTTTTGGCATGACCCACTTCGACGGTCAAGTCAGTATTTGAGAGAGGGTTGGAAAAGTACTGTTCTATTGCTTGAGTCAAGGTTTGCGTATCTTAGACTTGGGTTTTTAGAGTGTTATTTATACCTCTTTAAGAGCTAATCATTGCGGACATCTGGGGTCTTTAGAGGAAAGGCTCCCCATTGGCTCGCCCTTTTCTCGTGGTAGAATTTTTTGCCTTTAATGCTCGGATCCCAAGCATTTAATACTCGTTTTTCTAACTTTGTCGAGTAATAAATATGTCTCATCCTTTGATTGGGTCATTGAATGAGCCTTTGTTGTGGTTTGCGCACGTGCTGGGGCATCTTTGTCAATTACCCCCCAAGAGATCAAATTTTCAATGATTTGTACTTCCTGCACACCCTTATTATTGGTTACTAAACTGTCTTCCCTGCCATTCTAATTGCCTTGGAAAAGAGGGGAAGCGATGATTGACATCCAACTCTATTTCCAAGTCTTAAT